>RCWM02000078.1:790000-1390000 GCA_003667255.2 Euschistus heros | reverse complement strand
AAATCTCCTCCTTTCACAACTGTTGGCCTAGTAACAGTACATTAAATAACTACACTAATTTTGTTTTAAAAAGATCCCAACAAATTGCATCCGGCATCATTGTGGGGGTGAATTGCAGGCTGGCAAATAGGATCAATGTGGTGCATGAAATGGATGAACTCGATAAATTTGAAGCAATTTGTATCGAAGTCTGGCCCAAGGGCTCTTATTTCAAAATTATCGGACTATACAACCCACTTAACAACGTTCCCAACTTGGAATCAATAAGGGTTCTTAGTAAGCACTGCAGCAGCATTATTGTAGGGGACTTTAATGCACATTTCCCTCGCTGGGGCTATTCAACATGTAACGGATCGGGCAAAGCCATCGAAGAATTACTGGAGTCAACAAATTTTATCCAAGTGCCCTCAAAGCCTACATTCCTGTCCTACGCTGGACACACCAGCACACCCGACCTTACTATGGTAAATGCCAACTTTATAGCAAGGACTAAACTAAACCTCACCGATGCAATAGATGATTGTGGGCACCGTGTTATTTGTATTGATGTAAGAAGCCGAAGACAGAAAAAAAAAATCCCCTAAACTGACAAGATGGAATTTTAAAAAGGCTAACTGGGATCAGTTCACTGAACTGGTCAACAACTATGTCCACGAGTCGCTAGTGAATGAAAACCCCGATAAATCCACCATCCGTTTGAATGAGGGAATAATTAGAGCTAAAAAAGCATACCAAGAGGTCAAGTGAGAAATTATAAGCCATTTTGAAACAAGGATCTAGAAGCACTAAAGATAGAAAAGGAACAAATTCAGACAAAAAGCCGAAGCCTCAAATTGTTTGGAAGACTGCAAACAATTGAGGAAGGCTCAAGCAGTCCTTCACAAAGTGATAATTGTGCAAAACAGAGAAAAAAAAAGAAGCTTTGTGGCCAACCTAGACTTTCCGAGAGATGGCTCCAGGGCCCATAAATTCCTCTCAAGCCTTAACAATGACAAAAGTACCAGGAAATGGGAACCAGTAACCGTAAATGGGAAATTGTTAACTTGCCCTAACAAGGTTGCAAATGCCCTGTGCAGGCACTATTCCGCAGTAAGCAGATTACTGGTCACACCTAGCGACAGGCCTTTAGTACTAGTCAGTGAAAAGTAGTATTGCCCGACCGCAGATAAATCTGAAACTTTCTATGCCAATTTCACCTTGGAGGAACTCAAAGTGGCACTTTCCTCTGTGAAGAAAGGCAAGTCGGCTGGCTCAGACGCGATCTTCCCAGAGTTCATACATCACTTAGGTCAGACAGCTAAAAATACATTCCTTAAGCTAATAAACTTGACATGGACCAAAGGAGTACCGCACCAATGGAGAAAAGCGGAAGTAATATCCCTCCTTAAGAATGGGAAACCCGCCAATGACCTAAAAATTTTAGGACAATTTCTTTCACCAGCATATGCTGCAAAATAGCGGAAAAAATGGTAGAGTTCCTTGAGTCCAAAGGAGCCATAAGTGACAACCAAGACGGATTCCGAAAATTACGATCGATGACAGACCAAATTATTAAATTTACCCAACCTGTCAAAGATGGCTTCCATGGAAAACAGTCTACTCTAGCAGTACTCGTTCAGGTACTTCAGAGCTGCATACGATGAAGTCCGGCGATCTATGCTCATTAAGAAGCTTGACAGACTGGGGGTACAAGGCAACATGATGAAATGGATCCGAAGCTTCCTATCTAAAAGGCATATAAAGTGTAAATTCCAAAACTCTACGTCGCCGTACAAACAACTGAAGCAGGGTCTCCCACAAGGTGCAGTCTTGAGCAGTATCTTATTCAATGTAATGATTTACGACCTTAAAAATTATATTATGGTGTGTCGTGTCTCTTCTTTGCGGACAATGTTATAATTTGGGTCACCAGCACCATGGAAGCACTTCAGAATACTCTGAATACTGTAATGACCCAAGTAGAAAAATGAGCTAATGAAAACAAAATGGAAGTCAATGCAGAAAAAACTATCTTCCAACTATTTACTTTGTCCACAAAAATTGACCCAATTAACCTTATTTACAAAGGTATAGGTCTCCAAAGAACTTCTCTCTCAAAATATCTTGGAGTCAACTTGGACTCAAAGCTATCTTGGAA
Source organism: Euschistus heros (assembly GCA_003667255.2). NCBI lineage: Eukaryota > Metazoa > Arthropoda > Insecta > Hemiptera > Pentatomidae > Euschistus > Euschistus heros. The sequence continues at coordinate 1,387,863 of RCWM02000078.1, read as the reverse complement.
AGACCATATTAATATAACTACAGAGAAAGCCCAAAAACAGAACAACCTGTTAAAAAGATTGACAGCCACTAAATGGGGTGCCACGCAAGATGTTCTCTGTACTGAGTACCTGTCATGGAATATGCAAACAACACAGGCAATCTAACAAAATATGATGTAGTACAAAATAACACTCTAAGAATCATAACAGGAGGAGCGAAATCAACCCCTATCATTGCTATGCAACTTCAAGCAGGGTTAGAACCATTGGAAGCTCGCAGAGACAAGAGCACCTTGAAGTTTTGGGAATGAGCCAAAAGGGTTGAAGATGCAAATTCCGCCTATAATACATGCCCGAGCACTAGAAGAAAAGTATAATCTTAACCTAGGTGATCCTGCACCAATTCAGAGTTACGTGTCAGTCATTACCTCCTTACCTCTTGCCCGAACTGACTTACTCAGTCTTAAGGCCAGAAAGAGCGACACGTCTCCCCAAGAACTGAATGCAACCGTGCTTGAAACTTTGCACGATTTATAACCTAAAGATCAATGGCTCCACGTATATACCGATGGCTCATACATACCTGAACCAAGCAGATCTGGAGCCGGCTGGTATTGCAAATACTTTAATGGCTATATTGCTGTGGGGAACAATTCAAGCAACTACGACATGGAAGTGAGTGCAATCCAGGAGGCTGTCACCAAATTAATCACCATTATCATGCACCAGCATAATGTTATATTTTTTGTTGATTCCCAAGCTGCTATACTGGCACTAAGCACCAATAGTCCTACTGACAGCTTACGCACTGTTAAATGTGGCACGGCACTAGAACAGCTCATCAAGAGTGGATGGAACACTGTGCTGCAGTGGATCCCCAGCCATGTAGGAATAACTGGAAATGACAAGGTCAATGACCTTGCCAAAAAAGGTGCTAAATCTGTCCAGCCCTCAGTTGCCAAGACCTTAACAACAGCAAAGAACATAATCAAAAGCACCATTGATGCCTATATGTACAATTGCATTAAGGAACTGAGTTAAAATAAAAAGTGGGAATGCCGAGTAACTCATGGTCCGACGGGTATTGGGCTAGACCGAGTCCAAGCTGTTGCACACTTCAGACTTACAACTGGACACGACTATCTACAAGATCATTTTCACTGAATTGGAGTCTCAGACAGTAATGTCTGCCCCCTTTGCAACCTAGACAAAATGGATAGCGATCATCTGAAGACCTGTCCAAAACTTGCTGACGCTCCACCTGATCCTGCCACGCGTTACTGGGAGGCTCGACGTCGAATGGCCGAGAGGCTAAAGACTGAAGTTTGATAAAAAAATAAAAAATAACAATAACTTACTTTCAGTTTATAAGCCACTACTAAATTACTCAATAGTGTTATGACCATCAGTATAAACACAGGTTTGTAGTTCTTTGATGTTGATGAACCGCTAAAATGATCAATTATATAACCAGCAGCAGATGAAAATAACCCCCATCCTAAAGATCCCCACAGCCTTTGATTTCCATATTTTGAGGGGAAATCTCCTGAGGGAAAAAAAAGTTTTCTGAATAATTTTATACAAAAATTACAGCTAAGTATTAAAATAATAAAAATAAAATAGTAATTTCACTGATAAATATAAATCTCTATATAGCATGCATTTAAAAGTTTCTAGGAACTGTTTCAGTTTTATACTAAAATAGAGTATTAGAAATATAGGTGGATAGTCATAATATGTTTTTGCAAGTCAAGAGCTAATACTAATATTCAGGAACGTTATTTTATCTTAGTATTTTAAATTATCCATTTAGTTTATATTAGTACAATTAAAATATGTAATTCTATAGAATACTAAAATCCAGCAAGAAAATCCTTGAGTATCCACATCCTTAGAGACCAGTCAAAGTGTCTGACTAGATTGCATTAGTTAATGATGATAAATGTTTATAAATAATTCTTAACCGAGCAGTGTTGATCTAGTATATGAAAAATTGTTCTGATAAAAATTTAAAATATATTATTTTAAAATTAATTATCTTACATTATTTTATCGTTAAAGAGAAAAATTGATGTATAATAATTATATAATTTATATTACAAAACTATTTCCAACAATATCGATCGGTTCCTAGGAATCGACTTTGGATCATCAATTCTCAATACCGACTTTTCTCAAGAATCAGTGGAATCAAGATTTGAAACGTCCCTAAAATATATGTGTGTGTGTGTGTGTGTGTGTGTGTATTTGTGTGTATGATATAATAGTTATAATGATGAAGAAGAATGTTTGGTAAGAGGAAAAACATGACAAAAAATAAATAAAAGAATAAAAGAAAAAATAACACTATCTAAATATATTGGCCTCATGGAACAAGTAATTATCAATAATAATCTTGGCTAAACAGATTAGAAAAAAGACAAAATTATTTCTAACGACACTGTAGTTCATCTATGTTTCAGAAATAGGGCGTATTTAAAAAAAAAAAAAAAAATTAAAAATGCATTAATTTCTTATATTTAATCAATTCAGAAAATATTAAATTTTAAAAAATGACTTTGAGGTGAACTCAAAAATGGCTCTATTTTAATGAAAACCTGGTCTATCCTGAACTTACACCACATAATGAAAATGTAACAGTGATCTATTTACCTAACAGCTCGAAGCATATGGCATCAGAAATGCTGACAACAATTGCCATGCTAACCCAGCCTATCACAAGTGAAATGCAGAAGAGCCAGAACTGATACAACCCAACAGCATCTCTATCTTTAATCTTTGGATTCCTTGTTAATCCTTCAATTATTTCATTATTACACCTCATTTCACATTTGGCCTTTTCAAATTGGCTGCAATAAGGATGAATAATATTATCTGGAGCAAAATGTACTTCACCAATCTCTATTATAAGACAGTTGTTGAGCTGAAACAAACAAAAAAGAAAGATTAATACTTCAGCACCAGCACATTGATTCATATAATGGAGAGTTTTCAAATGATAAATTCTTTTATCATTCTATGTAATAATAATCATGAAAATCATTAACATAAACCAATTACAATGAACCATCATACACATGTATATAATCTAAAGCAAAGCAGAAATATTCAATATCGATCATTATAAAAAAAAAATGTATAATTGACAGAAGTTTTAAATCCTGTCCTTAGGCAACAATTAACAATTCAAGGCCCTCCTTAATTTGATGACTGCACATTTTCATTCTGTCATTCTATTGGGTTGTTCGGAAATTAATGTAGGGTTTCATGTTTAAACCAAAACATGATATTATTAAAGCAATTAATTATCTCTTTACAACAACCAAAACCTTATACCCCCCATCTGATAAAGTGTGGTATCTTGGTTTCATCTTACAAGGAAACGTTTTGACTTGTAACTCAAAGATTTGAATGCCGATTTTTGTGTGGGTAGTAGGGACCCATAATAGTGCAAAACTATAGTTATAGCCGCCAATGAGCATTGAGAGCCGAGAAAAAAATAAAATAAAAACCTATAAGAAAATCACGTTTTATTTTTTTTTCTCAGCTCTCAGTCAATATAGAACAATAATTTTTTCATGTAAAAAATCGTAGTTTTGTATGATATCTGTTTACCACAACCAAAACCCGTTTTCCGGAAATTAACAAAGGATTTTATGTTTAAACCAAAACATGATATTATTAAAGAAATTAATTATCTCTTTATCACAACCAAAACCTTATGCATTACTTTTAATTTACATCGTAGTTTCAACCCAAAAGTCCTATTAAATAAAATTCCATTACCCACATCTGTTAAAGTGTGGTATCTTGGTTTCATCTTACAAGGAAACGTTTTGACTTGTAACTCAAAGATTTGAATGCTGATTTTTGTGTGGGTAGTAGGGACCCATAATAGTGCAAAACTGTAGTTATAGCCGCCAATGAGCATTGAGAGCCGAGAAAAAAATAAAATAAAAACCTATAAGAAAATCACGTTTTATTTTTTTTCTCAGCTCTCAGTCAATACAGAACAATAATTTTTTCATGTAAAAAATCGTAGTTTTGTATGATATCTCTTTACCACAACCAAAACCCGTTTTCCGGAAATTAACAAAGGATTTTATGTTTAATCCAAAACATGATATACATCAGAGCAACCAAAACAAAAACTGTACAGACCAAAATGGTCAGAAGAAAGTGAAAGTATTTTCGGCAAGAATGAAAGCCTATTGGAAGAACAAGAAGAACCCAAAGAAAAATTTGATTCAGTTATTTGCTTAACGAATTCCATTTCTGGGGAGAATATGGTAATAATAACATGATTAATATTTATATTTCATGTTAATAATTAAAATTTCATGAAATAATAGAAATCATTTCATAGAATGACAAAACCTGTGAATTAAACTAAACTAAAACCCAGTATAGAGATTTAATTGTAAGAAGGGTATTTAAAATTAACAATATAAAACTCGCCTCAAAATTAAGTTCAATTTAATAGTTGTCTATAGTTTACAATTTCTTAAAAGTGACAAAAAATACAAGGTTACCTGTAAAAAAAAAAAAATAAATAAAATAAAAAAAAAAAACACTATACCATTACAACCCATTAAGGTTCTTCAGTTCAACACTTAATTAAGAATGTATTGTTTCCATGCCAACGATTAGGGAAGGAGATTCGGCTGAAATCACACCTGCCTGACAGGTTTCTCCCCCCCCCCCCAATTAAGACTTGGTATGCCACAGGGGGGGTCTCCCGATTTCAAAGCTGATTTTTGGTTGAAACAAAAGAAAATAAATATTCTGCATACAGCCGGAACTGGGAGCAGTAAGTTTGGTTCCTTAAATGGATTTATCAGCAAAATTCAATTCCTTGAAAACTCTATTTTTATCTTCAGGCATAAACAACTACTGGATTTTGGAGTTACTCTATATAGGCTCTTCTTTTATTTAAGTAGGTAAATGTAATACAAATGAAGGATTGGTCAGAATATTTCAGAATGTTATTGACGGAGAAGAGGGATTAATTCAGGGAAAGAAGAAGTGGAACCCTTCACTGGCACTTCTTTATCTGTTACGCAAGAGGAACTGAGGTTAGAAATAAAGAAGTTGAAAAAAGGGAAAGCCCCTGGGCCCAGGAGGACTGAGAGCTGAACTAATTAAATAAACAGCCAATTGACTGAACTACTAGCGGACCTTACCAACATAATATAAAAAAGTGATTCTATACCACAAGAGATGAAACTAAGTTATATCACACCAATATTCAAGAAAGGAGATATAAAAGAACCTAGTAATTTAATTATATAGAGATATGCATGAAAAACCCAATTATCAACCTACTGGGCAGAACGATCAAGAAAATGTTAGAGAACGAATTTGCCCTAACTGGATAGAAGAGTGGTTTTACAACAGGGAGATCCTGCATTGACCATATATTTACACTAATATAGATTTTAGAAAAGCAGACAGAAATATCTAAGAGACTAGAAATGATTTTCATAGATCTCGAAAAAGCCTATGACAGTGTCCCATGAAAATTACTATGGGAATCACTTGAACAAGCCTTATTTATATTTAGTGAGAGTGATAAAGAAAATTTATAGCAAAAAAAAAATACAAAGTAAAAATTGGCTCGCTGATACCAGGAGAGTTTGGAAACACTAAAGGTCTTCTCCAAGGATGTTGCATGTCCCCGACTTCGTTTAAGATATATGTTGACAGATGTCTAGAGAATTGGTTACAAAGATGCTGCCAGATGGGCATCCGAATGGAAGATACATATCTATTTCAGCTATTATTTACTGATGACCAAGCACAGGATGAATTTAAAGAATAACTATGACAAAACCAAATATATGTCAACAGAAGATGATTACGTGAGTGACACAGTTTTCACAAAGTTATTTAAGGACTGCTAACCCTGCTACCAAGACACTATTCTCAAAAGCAATGGAAGAGTGACAGAGGAAGTTCAGAAAAAACTAACTGACGGAAAGCTATTGGTGTGTTAACTTCAGTCCTCTGGAGTGGAAACATATACATTAATGTTAAAAAATTAATATATAAGGCCCTAGAAGAAAGCGTAATGCTAAACAGCTCAGAAACATGGCTCCTAGTAAAATTGCAAGGTTCCTGGCTGTGGTGATGGATTTTTTTTGGAGGTCTAATAGAATCTTGAGGATTTAACGAATACGAAATGAGATTATAAGAGAAGGAGAGGAAATAGAGTGGAGGGAATGAGATTGAGATGATTCTGCCAAATTAAAAGAATTCCCAAAATAGTTAATGAATGGGAAGCAGAGTTGTATATAAAATATTCTGCAAAAAAAAAATACTTGTCTCATTTCAGGATTCAATGGGACAAGTCTCCAGCTTGTTTTTGTTTTCCACTGATTTCTTGTTGCACCGTTTGTTTTTAGGTGTTGTTGTATGTAACATGGATTTTAATCCTTTCCTACTCCCTTTCCTACTTCTGTTTTTCCAAAGAGTTTTAGGGAGTGGAATAATCTCTACAGTGGATTTCCTACGCTGATGGAAGTCTTGAAATGTAGAAGGGCTTTTATCTCCTATAGAGCAAGTAGGGACAGTATGGGAAGTTAATGGTTCTCTATCATTAGGAGGTGGAAGTTGGGGATGACTTTCTTCTGAAGCTCCAATAGAAGGAGCTAGCTTGGATTGAACGAAATCGAACACGGTCATTCTGTCATCATTGTTTGTTTCTTATTTATCGCTGGTAGGCGGGTCCTAATCGGTCAAGAAATTAGTGAATATGTTTGGATCTAAGGGGCAAACCCTAATCTCTTTAAAACCATTAATAGCATTCTCAATTGTGCCTGACTATTCGAAGGACAACTTAATGTTTCTGCTACATAGCATGCGTTGAATACTTCACCCGGGTGCAAAACATTTCAAGCATTAACTGTAGCGTCATAATATACTTTTAATGGCCTAAAGAAAGTCTCATTAAGTGGCTACTATGGGGTGGCAATGTGAGAAGGTGAATATGATTTTCTTTCACAAATGTGACAGCCTCGAGACTAGGTAGGTAGGTACCTTAAACAATGCAATATCTGAGTTGAGTGATATAAAAGCTATTTGAACCTTTATTCGAAAAGAACAATTAATTCACCGCTGCAGTAGGAGCAAGTCCCCAATTTTACAACTGTGTGGACTTGCCCCATTAAGAGTGCGTGGCTTTGCCCCTATTTTCACATCTTCAAAACGGTGGTTCCCTCCAACAATATAAACAACTAATAAGAGTGGTTATGGAACAGGAACTTAAAGCTCAACTAGGAGGCTCATCACTGTAAGATTGACTTCGGAAATATCTCAAACCATCTTTGAAATAATTCACTTAGAACAAGAAGAAATGCAATTTTTCTCCTTGTTTACAGTTAAACCAGAGAAAAATAAATTAAATAATTTTCTTAGCTAATGTTGATACTATCACCATGAGTTTTAGTGAGCGATTGGGGGTTATTAAGATGCCTGGTTCTCAACATATCCCACTCAAAAACCCCTGCGTGTCTTTCTCCCCACCTACTATATGTGCTTATTTGCCTGATTTAGGCTTATACCATTCATAGGCTCAGGAGTTGAAAGTTAATATACATTGAAGACTTTAAGACATACATAAAATATTAAGACTAGCTAACTTTTAAGTATGATCCAAGTTAAAAAAATTTTTAACCTAAAAACACTACCTGTAGAAATGTTAATATTAACTTTTCCACAGAAGCGTAGTAACTACACTCACTTACCTTATATTTATGTATAAGATCAGAGTAAATCAAGCCTTGCAGCAAAGGTTAACTATATTTTACACAGGATGTATGTTTTGTTAATAATGAAAGCTCAAGTGCATAATTTGATAATGGTAATAATCTTAAACTTAATATGCTAACAAGTACAGAATTGAGTATGATAAATAAAACTCAAAGGAATCAAAATATCCAACCTGATGTACATGCTGTGTCAAAAGAACTGCTGAAAAATCTAAGTTTTGAGGGCCAAGGGCTGAAAATTTTATTGGAGTGTCATTTCTACCAACGGTGTAATTTTTATCCACAATTTTTAACAAAGGATTACTTGGTTCCTTCAGAGAGGCACAATATCGCCGTTGTCCCCAAAGAGAACATACTTCTTTCATAAAATTTGAATCACATTCACACTCCATCTGTAGATCATTTACAAAAATTATAATTAGGAAATTACCTTTAGAAAGATAATTATTTCAAATTGTTATACACACTTACACTACACGTAATGTTATTCTTTCCCAAACTTTTTAATTTTTCAGAGTCACATACATAGTTACTCAAAGCACTAGAACACATCTTCACAACTGATTCTGAATCACAATGGAGTTCCACACTATGGTCAGAAGGCAATGATGGTATCCAAGGTATGAGAATCAGTGCAGACATGGTCAAAAAAATGAAGCTTAAAAACATTCCTTTTTGCCAGTGTAATTTATCAGCCAGTGCCCCCATTGTAGGTTTTGCAATCAAACCTAGTATTGGTAAAAGTGTATATACCATTCCAACAACAGCAGGTGAAAAACCTAAGTCTTTTGCTAATGTAGGAAGGAAAGGAATCACTAGTCCAGTACCTGAAAATGTATTAATATCTATTAATATTGTCATAAATACAAAAATTGACAAATAATTTATTAATTAACAAACCAGCATTGAATAGAAAGTAATGGCCTTTCATAGGCAAGAGGTTCTTGTCAATCTTCATTATTCACTAGTATAATAGGAGACTTATATAAAAAAAAATAAATAGCTGAATTAATAGGTGATAGCAGATATCAACCACAAAATTCCAAAAAACAAAAAAGGAATTCCGAAATTCTAATGAACGATTCAAATCAGAGCTAATGAACTAATAGAATTTAAATCAATAAATTTCATAGCCGGTGTCTTACTCCTCTCACTACTTCATTAACAGCCGAGAACCCTGTGACATAACGAAGGCTACACTTGAAATGAGAGAATGAACTTTCTCGTTATCATTTGGTGTAATATCGATATTAAATAAATCGATATCTATATAGGTTGAGAAAAAGGTTTGTCTGACTTGAGAAAACTAAAATATGATTTACACATAATTTTGAATTAAAATATAATTCACCTAAGTGATAAACTTCTCCATAAATTAATTTGCGAGGTTGCCCAGTAGTCAATAACTGAATAATCTCTTTTATCGTTTATTTACCAAGAAAGTTATTAGCCATTTGTAAACAGTAATATGAATTGGTACTGACAAGGGGACGTTTTGACTTGTAACTCACAGATTTGAATGCCGATTTTTGTGTAGGTAGTTGGTACCTATCATAGTGCAAAACTAGAGTAAACATATAGAAACCAAATTTCGTCGAAATCAAAAATTAATTTTTTTATCCTTAAAATTTTGTAGGATTTTAGAAGGCTGTCAATTTCTGAAAAAATGTAAACAATTTGCGCTGTCTTACATATTTTGGTAATTTTGATACAATGCTAATTATATACAATATAAGAACCCAAATGTTGTATTCGGAGTGAGAAAAAAATATTTTAACTCTTTCTGAAACACACTGTGTGTATATTTAATTGATATCATTTAATTGAGAAAATATATTGTTAGCAAGCGTCACCTTGGATTAGGAGGAGGTACTGGAAATAGAGGAATTTAAATGTTTATAGAGATTCCGCTTGTCTAATATGAGAAGGAATAGAATTCCATAGAATGGTTGAGCGGAATAGGAAAGAGCGCTGGAATGTAGTAGTTCTATGGAAGGGGGTATATAGATCAGAAAGGCGGGACCTTGTGTTCAGTGACTTGATAGCAGATCTGAATTGAAGCGTATTGTAAATATAGGAAGGATGAAGGGTGCTGATAATTCGGTAAAGGGATGATCCATGGAAATATTTTCTACGGAATATGGGATAAAGCCAGTTTAATTCTGAATAGAGGAAGGAAACGTGGGAGCGCCTCGGTTTATCGAAGACAAACCTGGCAAAGCAGTTCATAATTAGTTTCAATCTGTCTCCGAGAACCGTCGAGAGACCACCATAAACTAGACAACCATAATCAAGGTAATGGAATATAAGGGAGGATACTAGAAGCTTACGAGTTGACTGGGGAAGAAGGTGACGGGATCGGTGGAATAATTTAAGTAGACCTATAGAACGGCGGGAGATTTGGGCAATCTGAGATTTCCAAGAAAGGGTCTGATCAAAAATAATTCCAAGATTTTTAACAGACGAGAAGAAAGGGATAGGATGATCATTTAGGATTAAGGGAGGGCAATGTGTGTATGCACTAAGGAGGGAGCTAGATCCTATTATAATGGCCTGAGTTTTCTGTTCATTTAATGGTAATTTATTTAAGGTCGCTCAGGCACTAATTCTATTCAGGTCTTCCTGTATTTTGGCGAAAGCAGAAGGAAGCTCGGAAGGAGGAAAGGAAAGATAGATTTGGGAATCATCTGCGTAAAGGTGATAGGAACAGTAATTTAAAGATTCTAATTTGGAAAAAAAGATAGAGTGGTCCAGGGAATCAAACGTTTTAGAAAAATCCAGAAGTATCAGTGCAGTCAGTTTTTTTTCATCTATGGCAGTAAACATGTCATTTGCGGTTTTGAGGAGAGCGGATTGTATAGAGTAGCCAGGTCGAAAACCTGATTGTAGGGGATCGAGGAGATTGGATTCTTCAAGGAAGTTGGATAACTGAGATTGTACTAATCTTTCTAAGGGTTTAGAAAGGTTAGATAAGACGGACATCGGGCGATAGTCTTTAGGAGATGTGGGATTCGATGTTTTATTTATAGGATGAATTAGGGCTTTTTTCCAGGAGGTAGGGAATATTGAATTTTGAAGGGGAAAATTGTATATGCATAAGAGGACTGGAGTGATTTCGGGAAGACACAGTTTTATCAATTTTATAGGGATTTCATTTATGCCGGTAGAATTGTAATTGGACTTCATTATTGAGGAAATAAGTTGAGAGTGGGAGATGTAAGAAAAATAAAAATTAGCATCGTTGTATGCAGGATCTGAGGTAGAATGGGAGGAAGGGTGAAGAGAATCGGAAGAGAAGGAAGAAACAAAATATGAATTTATTTCTTCAGGAGATAAAGGATAGGTAGATGGAGATGTGTGTGAATCAGCAAGGGAAAGTTTACGGAAGAGATGCCATTTCGATCTGGAATCAGGAGCAGAGAAGAGGGCTTCATGGAAATAAGTGGATTTTGCTCGACGAATCGAGGCTTGTGTCAAGTTACGAAGCATCCTGAACGTTTGGTAGTCGTCAGTCATCCTCGTGCGTCTGCATCGTCTACGAGCTGCATCTCGATTTCGTTGGAGCTGTTTTATTTCTAGACTTATCCAAGGAGCAGGAGGAAGACGAAAGGAGGAGGATTTGAGAGGTGCATGTATATTAAGGATATTTAAGAGGTTTGTGGTGAGGATGTTTACCATGGAGTCAATCGAGGAGAAGGTATAAATTTCAGTCCAGTTCTAAGCTTCAATCTCTGTAAGGATCTTTTCACGGGTTTGGGATTCTATATTGCGGAAAGCAATAGTTTTCGGGCGGAACGAAGGTGCTTGTATATTGTAAGATATTTGGATTAGATCATGGGAGGACAGGAGAAGAACGGGTAATTGAGAAGAAGCGAGGAGGTTCTTTTCTATCTTTTTCTATATATCTATGTATGTATGTCTATCTTTAGTATATGTATATATGTGTGTGTGTGTGTGTGTGTGTGTGAGCCATTTTTCGTTTGTGAACACTAACCGCGAAAACAACTAAACCAATCTATACCAAATGTTGACCACATAATCTTTATAGTTCCAGGGTAGTTTAGCAGCAATAAGATTTACTGATTTTCCATTAATTTGTTATTAAAAAAGCTATATCAAGTGGACAAAAGTGGTGTTTGAAAATCGGCTGATAGGTGGCATTCTACATGAAAGGCAAGGGGTTATAAAACATATGGTGCAGCCCTGCCCGTACTTTCTTCAGTGAGGGGTGAGCCCAAAACACCAACCGGCCACGTCCACTTTTCCACAACTGGCGACTTGAATTCAACTTGGGCATGGGTATTTCCCCATTATTAAATGGAAAAATAACGCATTAAATATAATAAAATCCCAGAATAAAGTCTAAAAAACCAAAATTTGAACTGAAAAACGGCTAATATGCTGACTATATAGTGCAAATCAAAATGGCTGCTTCTAGACAGTTACTGCTTCAGCGATTGAGAGGTAAGTCCCCTCCACTTGTTTATAACTCCATGATGAGAGGTTACAAACGTAAGCCGCGTTCTCACGGGGCAAAAATACGAAAGCGTGGCACGCCTTTGTTTTCTTGTTCGTTGTGCTTGCCTGGAGTAGAGGAGAAAAGTGAACTAGCCGAGAGTCGTGGACAGTTCACACGACTACGATTCAGTTTGCCCCTTGAAACCTACCTTGGAGGAGCTTCTCGTGGAAAGTTGTGCAGTTTTTATTGATATGTTGGCAAAAAGATTGAGAGAGTCACGTGGACATATAAAAACGGAAGAAAAAGCGTTGGTGTGTCAGGAACTGGATACTCGCAAGAAAAATCATCGAATATAAATAAACAGGATCCTTAAGGACAACAATGGCTGAATATCCTTCGGATAACTTAAAAATCGTTAAATATTTTAATATTAATAAAACAGTATCCTTATAAGGACAACAATGGCGGAATATCGTTCGGATCCTGGATAATTTCAACATATTATCCATTTTCGTTCTAAAAAAACCACTTGTCAACTCTCTCAACTGGCGTGGTCCACGCCTGAAAATCAAACAGGTTTAATACCGAGCGTGAGCGGTCGTGGACTCCCTTCTCTCAAGATGACGTCAGAGGCAAACTAACGCCACCTCGTTCAGACGGAGGAAATTCCACAAATGCGTGGATCACTCTAACGTGTCACACCCCGTGAGAACGTTGCTGGACAGTGTTATATAGAGGTTGACATTGATAATAGAATTTAATTATTTTCGATTAAATTATTAAATAAGATTTAAATATGTAGTGCGACAAATGGATCTCATGTGGTGTGGATCTCAGCGAAGTTTGAAAATCGACTTACATGTGGTTAGCGCCATTCCGCAGTAGAGTTTACAATGTTAAAAATACTACACTTAGTTAATAGTTAAAATTATCTAACAATTAGATAATTTTAACTATTAACTAAAGTTTCATCTATTTATCAATAAAGATCTTGTAATGAAGTAAACAATGGAGCATTATTTCTTCAATATTTTCACGCATATCAATCATTTTTAACCTGGTTAAAATTGCATTATTTACGTATTTGAAGATTACGTAAAAGCATAATATCATTGAATACCAAATTTCTGATTTATGAGTTGGTAATCCAGACAGACAGACTATTCAGAAACTTACTGATGATGGTCTACATTATCAGTGATTACAAAAAAAGCCTATGAATCATATATTCAAACACAATATTAAAAATCAAAGGATCGGCATTTTGATTTGGTAATAATTTTTATTGGGCTGAAATAATTTACCTAATTGATTTCATCTGGTTGGTTTAAATTTCAAACCACAAAAGTAGGTATATGACAGTGTGACAAACCTCGTTTCTAACACTTAACATTAGACATTTAAATTTTTACTATTGTAAATTTTACTATTGCTAAACCTTCCTAAAACTATAAAAATTTTACAGCTATAATTAGGTAATTAAGTGTAGTGTAACATTGTAAACTCTACTGCGGAATGGCGCTAACCACATGTAAATCGATTTTCAAACTTCGCTGAGATCCACACCACATGAGATCCATTTGTCGCACTACATATTTAAATCTTATTTAATAATTTAATCGAAAATAAGTAAATTCTATTATCAATGTCAACCTCTATATAACACTGTCCAGCAACGTTCTCACGGGGTGTGACACGTTAGAGTGATCCACGCATTCGTGGAATTTCCTCCGTCTGAACGAGGTGGAGTTAGTTTGCCTCTGACGTCATCTTGAGAGAAGGGAGTCCACGACCGCTCACGCTCGGTATTAAAATTTTACATATAAGGGTTTTATGGTGCGTTAAATCGAGATTTGGTGTCAGTTGTTCATGAAAAAAAGTTTACACTGATTTCCTCGGAATTTTGTCATTTTTTTAGAGTTTTTGAGTACCCTAAAGCCGGGTGGTGTCTTGAGCATAACGAAAGTATTTTTATATCAAATACCTTACATAATTGCAATTAAACGTGAAAGATTCATTTCTCTATCTTGACTGAGAGCTGAGAAAAAAAATAAAACGTGATTTTCATATTTTATTTTTTTTCTCGGCTCCTAATGCCCATTGGCGGCTATAACTCTAGTTTTGCACTATTACAGGTCCCTACTACCCACACAAAAATCGGCATTCAAATCTGTGAGTTACAACTGCAAACGTCCCCTTGTAAGTTCCTTATTTATGAGTGATATATTTTTATATATATATAAAAATATATATAATTACAGAATATAGAATATAATTACAGAAAATGTCGCGCCGCTTGCTATTGGTTTTATTATTGTATTATTAGTTTATTGTTCTTTTATTATTATTTTGTTTGTTATTATTATCATTTGTAAAAATTGTTATTTGTTTATGTTCTGTTGTGATAAATTTTGTTGAAATTGTGTTAAGTGAACCTGGCAACACTGAGTGCTTTTATAAACAGATGATAACCTTTCCTAGTTCTAGTTAATCTAAAATTAAAATCGCCATTGCACTTTCCCCTCTCAGTTGCTCTAATACCCACAGTTAGAACTGTTTTATCCTCTCATAGAGCTCATCCAATACAAGTGCGAGCATTATTTGATAGTGGCTCTGAGGCTTCCTTTATAACCGATGAAACAGCCCGCTTAGCACAGTTACAAATTCTACCAGTCAAAAGTGAAGTAATTGGAGTAGGGGGAAGCCAATCAGTTGAAATATTAGGAGTGGCCACTGCACTAATTCATTCATAACAATACCTGTTTCTCTGAGAGTTCTGAATCAAGTTGCTAGAAACCTCCCATCACAATCATTTTCTGTTAATAACTGGCCTCATCTCTCCAATTATCAACTAACTGACCCAGATTTTAACCTAAGTAAGCCTGTTGATCTAATTTTCGTTGCAGACGTTGATTCCTGGTTTTGTTTATGCTGTAGGCTCTTCTCCTTGCTTGAAAAATTCTTGTTTTGGTTGGCTAGCATTAGAAAATATCCGTCTCCAATCAAGTAATTTGTCAATGCGATTCTGCAGGAAACCCAAAGTACAGTACTTTCTGCCTGATTCTAGTACTAATTCAGATAACCTTGTTACCAATCATAACACCTCTCAATCTGTAAGTGTACATATCCCTAGCCACTTAAGCCGTTCCGATCCTGATCAGGTCATTGTCAAAGACTCTGACTCTGATCAGATTGTTACCCAAGAACTAGAAAGTGATATGAGTGTTTTTCAGACTCGTTTAAATTCATTACGAGAAATTCCTAAGCCACAAAGAATTTCTCGCCACCGTTGATTGGCATGTAATGCTACTGCTAGGTCAGTAAACGATTCCCCTCAAGATCCTTTATTTAGCAATTACCGTCATTCAGTTGGAGAGAAAGAAAAATTTGAAATTGTTCCCTACCGAGTTCATCTCTGTCCGAAAGTGTCCGGTCGACCCACAGTTGCTACATCTGTTTCTCATGCCATTTCGACGAATTCATTATTAGAACAGACAAATTCATTATTGCAAGAAATGATGGATATTGAGGATTTAGATAAATCACATGCACTTACTGATTTAGAGACCAAAGCTGAACTTTCCTTTATTCAGTCATTGTCCCGACCTTTCTGGAGGCCAGTATTCTGTGGCTCTAACCTTTGCAAAACACCCATCTGAATTGGGAGATTCTAGGTTTATTGCTATTAGACGACTGAATCAGTTGGTACGAAAGTTTAAGAACAATTCTGCGTTGAAGAAAGCCTATATACAGTTCATGGATGAGTACTGCAGCCTGTCATATCCGCCTAATTTCCCCTCCCCTTACAGGTGAACTTAACTACTATATGCCTCACCATGCTGTCCACAGACCTGATGACCCCCCTGAAAAGATCCGGGTGGTCTTCAATGCTTCTCAGAACACCTCGAATGGTTTATCCCTAAATGACATCCTGCTTGTTGGACCCAAACTTCAGTCTAATATCTCAGCGGTTGTAACCCGTTTCCGTAAAGATAAATATGTCTTCACTTCTGATATAGAAAAGATGTTTCGCCAAATCACTCATTCAGAACCTGATCAAACATGTTTAAGAATCGTTTGGCGTGCCAATGAAGATGAGCCAGTTAGAGACTACTCTTTAACCACAGTAACATATGGAACTGCATCTGCCCCTTTTTTGGCCAACCGTGTAATTGCTCATTTAGCCGAGACAAATGCTGCAACCCATCCTATTGCAGCTGATATTCTTTTAAAAAAGTGTTACATTGATGACGTGTCAGGTGGTGCTGACACCCTCAAAGGTGCTATCGTCGCTCGTGATCAGTTAATCGATCTTTTAGGCTCAGCAAATTTTAGATTAAGGAAATGGGCTTCTAACTGTCCTCAGTTTTTGGAGGGTACTCCCCAAGAGCATTGGCTACCTGCCTTCTCTCCAGTAGAGTGGGCTGAACCTCCAGATAAGCCCTTAAGAATTTTGGGCCTCGCCTGGAATCCCAATTCTGATCACTTCTATTTTTCTGTAAAGTCTGTGGCTCTTGTTGAGACAAAGCGTCAATTAGCCAGCCAAATTGACAAGCTTTATGATCCTCTAGGATGGCTTATGCCAGTCACAGTTCTTGCTCGTCGCATACAAAGAGCAGTTTGTTAATTAAAATTGGACTGGGATGATATGATTCCATCTGAATTGATAGAAATATGGTCAAAAATTGCTTCCTCTCTACCCTTTTTGTCTAATCTACAAATATCTCGTCATATCCCATCGTTTAAGTCTGACCAGTGGTTGATTGGTTTTGCTGATGCATCACAAAAGGCTTATGCAGCGGTTGTTTACCATGTTACTATTTTCAACAACCTGTCTCAGTCAAATGCTATTCGCTTAGTAATGTCTAGGGCTCGCATTTCCCCTTTAAAAATTGAGTCTTTGCCTCGCCTAGAACTTTTGGCTGCAGAACTGTTAAGCAAATTATTTTCCAAAGTACGTAATAGTTTCCCAACTGTTAATGATGATCACATTCTAGCCATTTCAGATAGTACTGTTGCACTCTCTTGGATCTGTGCTGACCCCCCTCCGGTGTGGAAAGTATTTGTTGAAAATCGAGTGTCAAAATTTTAAAATGCATGCCAGCCTGTAAGTGGTTTCATGTCCAATCAAGTGATAATCCAGCAGATTTAGTATCACGAGGACTACTCCCTTCAGAAATAGTAAACAATCAGCTGTGGTGGTCTGGTCCTGAATGGCTAGCTCGCCCATTCGAAAACTGGAGGTTGGGGTTCAGTGAAGCCTTCCTTAACAGATCCACTTGTTGCTGAAGAACAGCGAACAAACCAACTCGGTTCCTTAATCTGTCAAGCTGCTCCCTCTCCTCTTGAGTCCCGATACAGTTCTTTTATTCAGTTGAAACGTATAGCGGCATGGTGTTTACGTTTCATTGGCCACTGTCAGCGCCCCAAACAATTTCGAAAGTCTGGTCCATTGATTTCCAGTGAATTGCTTTTTTCTGAAACTGCTATTATTAGGGCCAATCAACAAACCTATTTTTTAGACCTGATTAAAGATTTAAAATCGGCTAAACCAAAACTTCGATTATGTAAGGTCCTTGGTCTTTTCCAGGATAGTCATTCTATTATCCGTGTTGGTGGACGTTTACAAAATTCTAGTCTACCGTTTAATCAATCAAGCCCATGAAGACTGCTTGCTCATAGGCCCTCGGGCACCATTAGCATACTTGAGACAACGATTTTGGATTGTTGATGGGCGCAACACTGTGCGGCAAGAATTGACAAAGTGTACAAAGTGTTTTTCTGTCTCGCCTAAACCCTTTCAACCTATAATGGGTCAGTTGCCAAAGGATAGGTTAGATCACCTTTATCCCTTTTCGTAAGTTGGCATACATTTCACTGGTCCATTCTCTGTAAATATTCCTGGTATCCACGGTTCTCGGGCAATATCCTTATATGTCGCTGTATTTGTTTGTTTTACCACAAAGGCGGTTCATCTAGAACCAGTTTTTGATTTGTCCACGGATGGATGTCTGCAGGCTTTGGAACGATTCATCGCGCGCAGAGGATTGCCATCCGTTATCTGGACGGATAATGGAACGAATTTCGTGGGGACTGCAGGCTGTATTCGCCAGTTAAAAAATGCAATGAACCATGAAGCTCAAACTCGCCTCGTCGACTCTACTTCTGCTCGGGGAATGGAATGGAAGTTTATACCCCCTCGTGCTCCTCACATGGACGGATTGTGGGAGAGTGCGGTTAAGTCATTCAAGCATCTATTGAAGGTAAATTTAAGGAACCAATCCCCTTCGTTCACTACATTTTATACAATCTTAGTCCGAATAGAATCAATACTTAATTCACGCCCTCTCGTTCATTTGTCTGGATCTCCAGACGACATTGAAACCTTAACTCCAGCTCACTTCTTGGTCCAACGCCCAATGCAAGCACTACCCCCTTGTGAAAATTCATTTTACTCCGAAGTGGAAATTCGTAAAGCAATCAATTGAATCTTTTTGGTCTCGTTGGAGGAAAGAGTATTTGTTTGACCTGCAGACAAGGCAAAAATGGAACACACCATCCCGCGAACCTAAAATAGATGGCGTTGTCCTCATTATTGAAGATAATGCACCTCCATTGTCCTGGCCAATGGGTAGAATTGTTCAGTTATTTGAAGGCAAAGATCATAAACCTCGTGTTGCCAAAGTACGTACTCAATCCGGTTTTATTAATAGACCTGTTATTCGTTTGTGTCCTCTTCTATTAGATGGACAACAAGGTCAATAAAAATAAATAAGAAAAAAAACCATGGCGATTTTTGTGGGGGGGGGGAATGTCGCGCTATTGGTTTTATTATTGTATTATTAGTTTATTGTTCTTTTATCATTATTTTGTTTGTTATTATTATTATTTGTAAAAATTGTTATTTGTTTAAGTTCTGTTGTGATAAATTTTGTAGAAATTGTGTTAAGTGAACCTGGCAACACTGAGTGCTTTTATAAACCGATGATAACCTTTCCTAGTTCTAGTTAATCTGATATAGTTGTTTTTGTGTTGTGTTCTGTTCATTATTTTGTAATAAAACCTATAAATTGAGTTTGTGAACTGTTAAATTTAAATCATTTACAACCAAAGGTCTGTAGCGAATAGTCACACACACCAAAGAGACTATTCAGAATATATACTACAGTTTTTGTCCACGAAAATTTGGAGTAAACCCAATTCTTTATTTACAAGTAAGACATCGAGGAATCAGCTGGTGATTGACCAGCGGAAGAGGATGCCTGTTCACTAAATGGTGCAAGTAATTCATCTGATAAAAGGTCTTTTGTTTCTCTTACTGAAGAGGATTACTACATCTCATCTTCAAACAGCCACTATTCTTTAGCCAATCTAGATTGTCCAAAATTACTTCCTGTTGAAAATAAAGATAATAAGAAACCACGATGTTTACAAAGTAAGCAAGATTTTGTAATAAGTAAAATTCCTGTATCAAATCGTGTCAAACCTACTTTCTTAAAACCACCAGTTGTAGATATCAAAGGGTCTGTACAATCTAAAATTTCAATGTTTGACAAATTCTCTCCAGTAGGGGTTGCTGATATTTCTTCTGTCGCTAATCATAGACTCTGTTACGGGCCACTGGGGGTATGACTAATCAAATCACAATTTAAATACTAAACACTAATTTATTTACAACTTAATAAATACAAATAGGTCCCTTAAGCTACTTAATCTAATAACAATTATACTTAGGTCTAATTACACTAATATGTATATAACACAATACTTATCTTTAATATCTTAATACTAGGTGTCACAATTATACATAAGAATCTATTACACTGACACTGTTAATTACTGTCAGTAACTCACTGACTGAACTGTCACTGACACTTGGCTGATTGATCGTTACTTGATCACTGACACATGGATACTGCCCCAGGATGTCACAGACTCCTGACTGACACTTGCCCGACCGATCACTCACTGACCACTGTCACCTCAATACTGGCCCACTAGGCTAGAAGTCGGCCTATTTAAAGCTACGCCGAACATTCTAGATCGTTCTAGTCAGGTTACAGGTCTAGACCCTTCTGGCCCGCCGTGACCCGTCTAGGCCGGCCTTTCCAGCTATCTGCCGCCGCCCGGGCCGCCTAGGGCACCCCTAACCTCACCTGACCGTAACAACTCTATGGGTCATACCCCCAAACCAACAATTTCTGTTTATGGACTCAAGATCCCTCCTTTTTGACCAATTGTCAGGAACATTGGCCTTATCGTGACACCGACTTAAGCACCAAGCCATTACCGGATCTTAAGTCTACTCTCATTGCGCTCATCACCAATGAACCTGACCTTACCTTTAAACATTTTTCTGGGTCTCTTCTTAATATCCGTGCCGATAAGCCGGCAAAGCCGCTCTGCAGCCGTACTCCTTTCCTCGATAGCCTGGGGGTCCTCAGGGTGGGCGGCATACTTGACAACGCCGTTCTAAATTTTAATTCGCAACGTTCTAAGTGGACCTCAAATTCAAAGTTTAGGTTGAATTGGTATCTTATTAGTCATATTAAATCATGTTCTCATCCTCAAGGGAAGGTTGTTGGTAGTCCCTTACAATAAACCGAGCTTTCCTTTTTACTACTCCATCAACGAACTTTGCAATGAAAACCTACCAACTGTCGATTACTGTAGCATCTGGAGGACAATCCACCACCTCCCAAAGCACCATTGTCTTCCAATGACTTTAGTTCTTCTTCAATTGCTTGTTTCCAATCTGCATCCTGAACTACCTCTGAATAATTATTAGGAACATCTACATTGGGTAATACAGATAGAGTTAATGTGTCAAAGGAAAAAATAATTACGAAATCTTCCAAATATTTTGGAGGCTTTCAAATCCTTGAGGTCTTCTGAGAAGAGTCATTTGAAGATCAACTTATCGAGAATCGACTTTATAAACAAAAATACACTCACCACTAAAAAGTGAAATATAAAAATAATTTTTATAATAAAAAACAGAAACCTTCAAGATTAAACCTACATGGACAAACTGTAACTAACAAGTAAAAAATAATATTTTAATTACTTCGATATAAAGAGAATTAAATGAAAATCAACGAAATTATCGATACTTATATCCTCTTCACAATTTATGATCAGTCTTTTTTGGAGCCAATTAAAACAAGAAGAATTCGAAAAGAAATGGTAATTGTAAAGATCTTCCCACCATTTCAACACGGCCACAACGCTGTCTCGTAGAGTTTAAGTTGGTTCATGTTTGTTTAATCTTGAAGTCGGGTTTCTTTTTTGTTTTTTTTCAAAACATTATTTTTATGCATACATTGCATAATCCATAGCAGAGGGATACTCCCTTCCAATTGAGATCAATTCGAACTCTGCACCCATTTATTTGAGAAACATGGCTACAAAAGTGAATGAAAATACTCTTTCATGTTCGATGAAAAATAGTTAATTCTACCCGAATTAGAAATTCGATAATTGAATTAAAAAGAAGAAATAATACCTTCTAAATAGATGATATCAAAGAAATTTTACTACGTCATATTTAAACGAAAGCTATAAGGTTGACGAAAAATTATCTGTCATCGTTACAGGAAGTAATATCCCTGATAGTTTGTGGAAGAAACAAAAGCCATTTTGGTGTATAGTAAATGTGTCTGCCTTCGACTGCCTAGTGTAGAGGCAAAAGTGTTGTGATAAGTGGAAAAAAATTAATCGTTTTAGGGTCTCCTCTCTGACTGTTTTTATTTTAGTAAATTTTAATCGTATTTTATTATAGTATCGTTTTCTTCGTTCCTTGTATTTTTTTTTTCAAAAATGATACTGTTTTGGATGGGACTTTGAATATATATAGAAAGATCGGAGCTGTGAAGAAGCTATAAGCTGTGAAGACCAGGTTATAAAACAAAAAAGGTTTTTGGGTGAGCTGTCTAATTTTTGGTTGACTTGTCGCTAAGATATTGCTATGAAAAAAGTTTCATTTTTAATTAATTAATTTTTTAAAAAAATGTTTTTCAGGAACTTCAACGTTTCACCTTTGTGCATGTAAAATTCGATGTACTCTTCACAATGTGTCAAATTAGATCATAAAACATATTTTGACAAAATAAAAATGATAAAATGCTTCCAGTAATCTTAAAGTAGTAGGGAGTGTGAAATTAAAAATTTTTTCAAAATTTTTAGTAAATCACTTAAAACTTATCTAAATTATTATTGAGAAGTAAAAATGTATCTATTAAATCAATTTAGGAAGTAACAAAATAAAGTCAGAGAAATGTTTGATCCCATATGAGACAATTAATACCAAGTTTTTCCAATACTTTATTTTATTTTATTTTTTTAAATTAAGATAAATTTCTTGCTATCTGGCGCAATATTAAAAAAATATATTCCAAATCATGAATAGTTTCATCGGTTAGCTCTGCTCTTTGAGGCAATATATTTCCAATTGAAAGAGATTAAGGAGTCAGTGAACTATTTCTATTTGACCATAATAAATACATAGAACGTTAGCAAGTTATGACATTTCCTTTTTTTCTAAACCTCAAATTAGGCAAAAAATAAGAAATCATAACCGATTACAGTTCATAAAGAGGTGAATCTTTATAACCTGACTGATGAAAAATAATTATTGATATTCAATGATTTAAAACATCAATTTATATTTGTTTAATAATTAACTTATATCGATTGAAATATAGTGGATCTGACTCTTAAGTATACATACATATAAATACTATCTTAGCATCTACGTTTTGATTAAGCAGACCTTGAATGATGACGAGACAATATAGCAGCTATCAAAAGCACACAGTCTTCGAAATTAAACATTTTAAATTCAACATTCGAATCCACAGCAAATACTTAAAATGTAAAATATAACATAATTAATTTATATGTATTGATCTTATAAATATATCTAATCATTTATTATTTCCCTTTGGATTGGTCTGATCATTAAATTTTTATAAAATAAAGTAAATTTTATTTTGATTGTGCGCTTTTTTTTATTTAATTAATTTTTCAACAAAAGAATCATCTTTAATATTTAACACGATGGAAGAATTTAAAGCTACGTAGTTCATTGCGAAGGATGGTAATTTTTTATTTCTGATAATTTTCCACTTTGCTGTTAGATTAGACTATTATATCTAGAATCAAGACATTCAATTGTTTGCAGAAAAACACGACTAAAGTGGCAAGTTCTCAACAAAGAGATAAGTTATTAAACAAGAATTCTCAGTTTTTGTAGAATGAAATTACCACCACCATTTTTATTCTGATTAAAACAATTCCAGACAACTCAACTGTTTGAAACCCGTCCCCGAACACATTTTTTTTTATTACAATCCTCCGACTTTATTGATAAATAATAAACGTATAAATAATGATGAAGAAAAGAATCTTGTTTGGCCTTCTCGACATTTTAAGATTGGTGTCTCTGCTGATGCGGTGATGGTGGTAAATGGGTCAGTCAATGGAGCCTAAACACCTGAATTCCCACCATCTTGGTATGTACAGATTAAGAAAAAATAGTTACTGAGTAGGGGGGAATACACTGTGTTATTAGCAAAAGGACTGGAAACGCATTAGGTTCAGAGGGTCCATACGGGAACCTCCATACCATCTCTGATCTATATATATCTTTCCAACGAGATCAAAAAAGTATTCAAAACTGGCATTTAAAAAAAAAATCAAAATTATACACAAATTATTAAATGACCCTTTAGAGAAGGTATCAACTTAAAGGTAATTTCGTTAAAGAAAACTAAAGCATTTCCTATGCATTTTCCTTAGCAATGAAAAGTTAAAACCCACTATCTCAAAACACGATTTTTTGAGTTGTGCCACTATTGCAGCCCTTGAGCGAAATGTATCAATAATTTCATCCAATATTTAAGTGACGTTTTCCTCGGTGGCAAAGGTCCACACACACCACAAATAATACAGTTTTGATTTTTTCTACATCCATACTGGATACACAAAAAGCTTTATTTTTTAGAGATGTATTTACGGTCAAAATACGCATTAAACATTACTTTTTAATATTTACTGATATTTCAGCTCCCTGGATTTTCTTCATAGATATGGTTCTAACATAATATATACAGGGTGTTCGGAAGATCGTTGGCCAAATAATTATCTCGGGTAGGGAGGTTCATTTTGAATCTATTTAAGGTCACTTACCTATATACAAAGTCTTACGGTTTTTTTTTTTATGAATTTTTTTGTAAAAATGGCCAAATCCAAACATTTATGCCTTATAACTCCGTTGTTTACTGATATATCAATGCCATTTTTTCCCCTGTAATTACTAATACATTGTCCATGTAAAATAAAAAAAGAATGGTGCAAAAAACAAATACCAAAAAACCGGGAGATCGTTAAATCTTGTTAAAGGCATAAATAAAAATTATGAACTTCAAGTTTAGGTTCAATAAAAAAAAAAAGTAAGCGCAACAGCCAAATCCAAATTGTTTTAAAAACTTCTCTATTTAATACTCTTTAAAAAAAAATTCCATTTGCAGACACGCAGCACATCTAGTTTTTTTTATCTATTATATATTTGTCAAATACCACTCACTCACTTAACACGAAATCTCAGAAACCACCGAATGGATTGGAATGAAATTCGATATGTAGATTCCTCTAGGGCCGTAGGTGCTCGCTAAGAAAGGAATTTTAAAAAATCGGCCTGGATCGCGGCTAATTTGCGAAAAATGCCAATTGGAAAATGGTATTTCCAAATACCATATGATAATTAATCTTTTATTATTCACCCAATAAAAATTGAAATCGCATTTTTCGCAAATTAGCCGCGATCCAGGCCGATTTTAAAATCAGAGGAATCTACTGTCGGTGGTTTCTGAGATTTCGTGTTAAGTGAGTAAGTGGTATTTGACAAATATATAATAGATTTCTTAGCGAGCACCTACGGCCCTAGAGGAAATTTACATATCGAATTTGCATTCCAATCCATTAGGTGGTTTCTGAGATTTCGTGTTAAGTGAGTGAGTGGTATTTGACAAAAACAGCTAAATGCAATATGTAATATCTCGTGGAGGGGAGGTAAGGAAGAGAAACATTCGGATCCTTTTAATTGAATATAGTCCCTTAAATACCTAACGAAATTTTAAAGGCCATAATCATAAATTTTCATTATTGAAGTATCGTTTAAAAATGGACTGTATTTTCGTTGTTTCAAAAAATAAATAATGTAATACAGACATTTAGTGAAAATAATAGGATACAAGTATAATATAACATAATAATATAATAACGAGACAGTTTTCATTTGATTACTTTCTTGAATGTTTTTACATTTATCAATTCTTACATTCTTACATTTACATCTGTATAGTTTTCTAAAGTTTCATCAAACATATATAAGTTTTATGGTAGAAAAATAGATGATGTGCTGCGTGCCTGCAAATGGAATTTTTTTTAAAGAGTATTAAATAGAGAAGTTTTTAAAACAATTTGGATTTGGCTGTTGCGCTTACTTTTTTTTTTTTTTATTGAACCTAAACTTGAAGTTCATAATTTTATTTATGCCTTTAACAAGATTTAACGATCTCCCGGTTTTTTGGTTTTTGTTTGTTTTTTGCACCATTCTTTTTTTATTTTACATGGACAATGTATTAGTAATTACAGGGGAAAAATGGCATTGATATATCAGTAAACAACGGAGTTATAAGGCATAAATGTTTGGATTTGGCCATTTTTACAAAAAAATTCATAAAAAAAAAACCGTAAGACTTTGTATATAGGTAAGTGACCTTAAATAGATTCAAAATGAACCTCCCTACCCGAGATAATTATTTGGCCAACGATCTTCCGAACACCCTGTATATATTATGTTAGAACCATATCTATGAAGAAAATCCAGGGAGCTGAAATATCAGTAAATATTAAAAAGTAATGTTTAATGCGTATTTTGACCGTAAATACATCTCTAAAAATAAAGATTTTTGTGTATATTATGGTGCAAATCCAGTATGGATGTAGAAAAAATCAAAACTGTATTATTTGTGGTGTGTGTGGACCTTTGCCACCGAGGAAAACGTCACTTAAATATTGGATGAAATTATTGATACATTTCGCTCAAGGGCTGCAATAGTGGCACAACTCAAAAAATCGTGTTTTGAGATAGTGGGTTTTAACTTTTCATTGCTAAGGAAAATGCATAGGAAATGCTTTAGTTTTCTTTAACGAAATTACCTTTAAGTTGATACCTTCTCTAAAGGGTCATTTAATAATTTGTGTATAATTTTGATTTTTTTTTTTAAATGCCAGTTTTGAATACTTTTTTGATCTCGTTGGAAAGATATATATAGATCAGAGATGGTATGGAGGTTCCCGTATGGACCCTCTGAACCTAATGCGTTTCCAGTCCTTTTGCTAATAACACAGTGTATTCCCCCCTACTCAGTAACTATTTTTTCTTAATCTGTACATACCAAGATGGTGGGAATTCAGGTGTTTAGGCTCCACAATCTATAACCAGAAAGAAGTGACAATCTATAACCAGAAATGAAATGAAATTAATACAAATCTCATTAACTATGTCTTTATTGATTCCATTCATTTTGTTCACAACTTAATTATTTAAAATGTAACTGCAACAGAAATTTTCTCGTTAGGCGAAGTAAGTCACTGCAGTTTGACCAGATTCTAGTAATTTTAGTGACATTTATACAAATAGATGTTTCCAAGTTAAAATCTCTAAAATTCCATCCGATATATCTAACTGTTTCATCATTCTGAGATAATATGTAAATAAGATAAAATTAAGCTAATAAGCTTTCAGGGATCTCACCTTACGTAACGCTACAAAATAGAGTCAATACAAAGAGCAATTGAGTTAATAAGTACAATCATTACCAATCACTCATGACTTTAATTGTCTCTGAACAAAGCGTTCGGTATTTCAAAATTAAATTGGACAAGGCTTTGTTTTGTTTTAATTAGAAAGAAATTTGGTTAAAGTTATTACTTTAAATGTTGTTAAATGGTTTTCTCTATACGTTATAACTACATACAATCAACGTCATAAATTTCAACATAATTCACAGGGCTTATAAAGTAAACTTGTGATTAACCGCATATGGATTATCCACTTTGGGGATTATGAGTGATCTTGTTAGAAAACATTCTTTTCGTTATTTCCAGCAATAATATAAGTCACACCTCTAAAAAAACAAGTACTGACAAGACTTTTTTGTGCACGGTACGGTGCAGTTTCTCTTTTGATTCTTTTACATGGCGTCGTACTTACCATATGATATATTAACAGGAAACTGCATGGGGACGAGCCTTGATACTTATTTGTTTATATCTCAGTAACCACTTTTTTTTTTTTTTTTTTTTTTTTTTTTTTTTTTGCATAAATATTACAAGCTGCCTCACTCAAGGGCATCGATGACAATAAGTCAATCCATACAATACGTACATTGAAAAAAATAAAATAATAAATTAAAAAATTTTGAGTAAAATAATAGAAATAAATAGCCTCTAATTATACAAGAAATAAAATAAAATGTACAAGTGATGTAATATAAAATTTTGAGAATCGAAGTTATTGAAATAAATAAACCAAAATAGAGAAGGAAAACAGGTTAAAAACTTAAATACAATCACATTATAAGTACAATTTTAAAAAACATTCGGGAAAACCCTGAACCAAACTTGTCTCCTCGATATGAGGGGAGAGAGCAAGCCAGGACCCATCAGATCCCAGCGCTGTACAGTATGGAAAACAGCGATTCTAGGAGAGCAAAAGTCAAAAATTGAAGGTACGATTTTAAGCCCCAAATGGTTAGGAATGTAAAAATAAGTGGCTAATGGAATGAAAACAAGAATTCGCTCTTGGAAATTCTTTGTTTATAGGTAATGTTACGGGCCACTGGGGGTATGACTAATCAAATCACAATTTAAATACTAAACACTAATTTATTTACAACTTAAGCAATACAAATAGGTCCCTTAACCTACTAAATCTTACAAACATTATACTTAAGTTGAACTTATATCTAATTACACTAATATGTATATTACACAATACTTATATTTAATATCTTAATACTTGGTGTCAACAATTATACATAAGAATCTATTACACTGACACACAGAGACTGTTACTACACTCACTGACACTGTTAATCACCTGACCGTAACACCACCCCCTTCTTAAAAGTGCTCTGCCCCAGATCACGGTTTGGAGAAATTAGCTGCGATGAGCTTCTTCCGAAGCAATAGCCGTTTGCTCTACAGGGGTTATATGTGCACACCAATATGACTATCCCAGAGTTAGCAAATGTCTCTTCAAGCATGTGTCTTACGGTCTTCCATTCCAGGCCGTCATATCCACAGCCCAACTTGGGGATGGCGAGCTTAGTGACATGCAGTCTTAGAAGCTTGCTGCGCAGGTCGTTGAGGCTCTGCTGTAGTGCGCCGTATGTTGATTTCTGATGGGAGGCACGCTTGGTAACCAAGTAAAACAGATGCTGGCCTCCGTGCGTTTGGTGAAGTGCCCTTCCAACACTCGGTCCTTGGTGTTCTAATTCTTCAGTTCCGGCAAACTTCTTCCTGAAAACAGTTGCGATCCCTCGAGAGTTTCTCAGATCTTCGGGGACGCAATGGGCCAGAGCATAGTCTACTGGTAGAGAAAAGATGTCTCTGTAGATTGTTTGAGTCACTCCACGAGCACCTAAAACTTCAGGCCGCGCAACTGAGTCGTTACTCGTCTTAAAGTGAGAGAGATGCCTCACTTGTTGGTCTTCTGTTGGGCCATGATCTCCTTTGAATGTGGCCAGTCTATTAAAGTGGAATACCTTGGGTTTTCCTCTAGGCTGCTTCCTGATCCTATAGACGATGTCATTAATCCTGTCGATGATTTCATACGGGCCATCCCAGGATCTCTGAAGCTTGGGTGAATAGCCTTGCCTTCTCCGAGGATCGTGTAGCCATACCAAGTCCCCAGGCTGGAAGCCACCTTTCTCTCCCCTGATGTCGTAACGCACCTTCATTCTGTCGCTTGCTCCTTGAATGTTTGAACGAACCTTTTCGTGGATAGCATTCATTCGCATCCTTAGATTCGTGACATAATCTTCCCCGGCGACTTCTTCATCAGGCTTGAAACTGGGTCTGCCCAGTCGTTTCATTAACTGAACTGCGGTAGGCTAGAAGGAATAGGTGAAGATACTGGTCCCAGTCCCGCTGGTGGTCGAAGACAACCTTAGACAAATACCGACCCATGGTCCTGTTCATGCGCTCTACCATGCCATCAGATTGCGGATGAAGAGACGTCGTCCTAGTCTTGCGTATCTCTAGTGTCTCACACATCTTGGAGAAAACTGCAGACTCAAAATTCTCGAAGGCTCAATGGCACCATCAGCCGCCATCTCTTTAATAATCCTCTCTGCGTCTTCTCGTTTGGCTAACGGCAGCCTCCTCGGAACCTGTCGGATGGGCTTCGTATCTCCTGTGTCAATCTTGTGCTGGACGATGTTTGTTCTACCCCGAGGTCCTGAGCTGAACTCGAAGACATCCTGCCATTGGGTAACCATGTTCCGCACTTCCTCACTTTGTTCAGGTGAAAGATCACGGAATGATTCCTCCACAAATCTGGATAATTCTTCTGAATTATCGCATCGATTAGTAGAATGCCGTTGCAGCTGTCTTACGACTGAGGTAGCTGTTGTACATTCCCCAATCAGTGCTCCTTTCTTCAGCGCTGCCGGAAAACTGTTTAGGTTCATCAGACGAACTGGAGTGGTGCGTCCGACCTTAACAAGAGACCTGGTTACCAGCACGCCTCGTCCGAGCTCCTTTCCTTCGTACCTTCCGGGCTCTATTACCACACATTCACCTTCAGATAGTTGACCTTCAAACGTCCCTTGAGTCACAACCTGGCTCCTTGCGGGTAGAATGGTGTCCTCTAGTAAGAGCACTCGTGAATAGAGGTCCTTGTCCCGTCGGAGGATGATCTCTTCATCCCTTAATGTCACCACACCCCTTGCCATATCCAGTTTGAGCCCGTATTCAATCATCAAGTCCGCGCCCAATATGACTTCTTCATCTACTTCGGCCACGAGAGCATGGTGCTTCAGAACTTGACCTCCAATGAGGAAGGTGGCACAACTGTCTCCCCGTAAACCCGGGCTGGCTGTTCTGTGGCTGTCCGTAGTGCCCAAGTAGTTGGTGAGATCTGCTCAGCGGGAACTGTCTTCGGGCTCAGGATTGTCACCGTTGCGCCGGTGTCCAGTAGAAGGCTTCGCAGCTGTCCGTTCACCATACCATCCACATAGAAACTGGTCGTCTTGTTTCCTATTGATGCCACTCTGATGGTCTTCCTGTGGTATTTCACATTATGGGTCGGCAGTTGCCTTCTCACAAACCCTCCTTAGTTTTCCTGAGGCTTTTTTCTTTTGTTGGACGGGCACTTGCTTCTAGGGTGTCCCAGTTGGCCGCAGCCCCAACAGCGAATCTCCTTCTTACGAGTACTGAGGGCCTCCAATACTCTTTTTATTATGTTTTCTATGCTGGGGACGACAACAGGCTCTGCTTCCGCTGCACGAACTCGTGCATGGCCCCTTACTGACTGTCTGGCGCCTCAAACTCCATGGCCTGAGATAAAGCATCGCCTAAAGTCTTTGGCCGGGCGAGTTTCACAGCTAGTTGTGTCTCCGGGTCCCGAAGTCCGTCCAGAAATTTGTCTACCGCCAGGCTCTCGTATACATCATCGGTGACCGATGGGTAGGCATTCCTCACAAGCCGGGCGACATCAGCTTCGAATTCCTGTAGTGTCTGAGTGTTCTTTTGGATCCGGTTTCTTAGTTGTGAGCGGTATAGCTGGTCCATGTGGCGTTGGCCGAACCGCATCTCCAGTCTTCTCACCAGCTCCCCATAGTTGGACCACTCCAACATCGGCATCCCCTGGAGTACCCCCAAGGCGTCTCCACGCAAGGCCAGGCACAGCGTTGAAGCCTGGGTCTCTTGAGACCACCCGTGGATTGAAGTCGCTGTCTCACACTGGAATGATGTTGTGCGTTGGTGGCCGAATAGTGTTGTGAGAGCTGCTCTCGGAGGATCTTTCGCTGTCGTCCTTCGGTGAGTGACTCATGCGTCCCTTAAGGGCTTCTACTCTTGACCTAAATGAACTTAGGTCATTTTCAATCGAGCAAACCTTCTCGCCTAGCCTAGATTCGACGTCGGCTAAGTTATTATTTAGAGTCTCCATCAACCTTGTCTCTACAGTGGTTAACTTGCATTCTAAAGTGTTTAAATTATCCTTAACATTGCCTAATTCATTCCTAACATTACCTAACTCATCACCTAATTCATTTCTTACATTGCCTAATTCAGTTTTAAAAGTTGCAGATAATCTGCTCAAATCGGTCTTAAAATTAACGCTATCTGGGTTTCCCCCCGAATTTATAAAAAAACTGGCGCAAACGCTGCTGCAACATAGTTTTTGATCCGGAGGGATCCAGATCGCGCTCCTCCAATTCTCGTCTCAAATCTGCAACTTTTAAATCATTTAATCTAACGCTTTGAGTAACCATTTTCTAGTAGCCCAATAATTACAAAACAAATACAAGACAAACAATAGCAATTAAACTGTGATCCCACTTCTGACACCAAATTTTTACGGGCCACTGAGGGTATGACTAATCAAATCACAATTTAAATACTAAATACTAATTTATTTACAACTTAATAAATACAAATAGGTCCCTTAACCTACTAAATCGTATA
The DNA here is from genome assembly GCA_003667255.2 of Euschistus heros. Classification (NCBI taxonomy): domain Eukaryota; kingdom Metazoa; phylum Arthropoda; class Insecta; order Hemiptera; family Pentatomidae; genus Euschistus; species Euschistus heros. The sequence continues at coordinate 1,355,894 of RCWM02000078.1, read as the reverse complement.
ACAATTATACTTAGGTTGAACTTATATCTAATTACACTAATATGTATATTACACAATACTTATCTTTAATATCTTAATACTAGGTGTCAACAATTATACAGAAGAATCTATTACACTGACACACAGAGACTGTTACTACACTCACTGACATTGTTAATCACTGTCACTAACTCACTGACTGAACTGTTACTGACACTTGACTGATTGATCGTTACTTGATCACTGACACATGGATACTGCCCCACTAAGTTAGAAGTCGGCCTATTTAAAGCTACGCCGAACATTCTAGATCGTTCTAGCCAGGTTACAGGTCTAGGCCCTTCTAGCCCACCGTGACCCTTCTAGGCCACCCTGACAGCCTTTTCAGCTACCTGCCACCGCCAAACTCACCTGACCGTAACAGTAAGATTAAATAAACTATTTTTAATGTTCACATCTCAGTTGTGTTTGAAGCACCCATGACCTAACGGCTTAAAAAAATAAAAACTCGACTTGATTGATAAAGTTTTGCTGAAATTGTTTAATAATTGTTTTAAATATCCTTTATTTCAACTAAGAATAACATCTTCAAGCGAAAGTAACAGAAATTTGCTTTAAAAAATATAAATGTGTAAAATGATTTTTTAATTCTTCAGTTTGTATGTAATTAATGCATTCCCAGAAAGATTCGCCTGGATTTGCTTTGCCGTTTATGCAGACTTATTCAAATAGAACCTAAGAACTATATTTACAAGAATTAGATGCTACTATTTCTAACTTTTAAAGTTATATATTTTTATTTAAGAGAAACGGGGCTTTTCCAAAAGGAAACTTTTTGAATTTTGGCGGAAACAATCATACTCCAATAAAAATAACAGAGTAAGAGAATTTATACTCTATTCGTAAAGGCAAGACGAAGATACTAAAGTAGAAATGTGGAATGAGTCGTTAAAGGCTATACAAAATTTAACCTATTAAGACGATTTGGTGTAATAGTAAATACAATGTCCAGTGGATTCAATATTGACACCGATATGGTTAAGTATATACAATTAAACGGAAAAATTTTTGTTAGTTTATATTTTTTGTATTACATGCCTTTCAGTATCCACCGAATTCTGATTCGTGGGGCTGATAGTCGAGTCTACTATTCTTGCTATTGGCTTCCTCACAGTAAAAGCACTCGAGTCTTGTATCAAGAACCAGCGAAGGTTCAGGGTCTGTTCAGGTAACAGACAACATAACTAGAGAAAATGTTCACTTCTTAGTAATACGTATAACGGATTTGTAGCATTCACTATTTATTCTTCAGACCCTGTTGTATCTTCTATATTTGATTAAAATAATACAGCCAATAATGTTAAAAAACATCAGTATTTGAAGAGGATATGAAGAATGGAGTCAGACGAACATCAAGATGATGATGATGAATAATGAAATCGTTTTAAATGTTCATTTTGGTTTGTTTGTTTAATTTTTTTTTATTGTTTTTTTAATTTATTGATTTTTTTAATGATTTTTTTTTAAATTTATTAATATATTATGTTGAATTTATTCATAAAATAATTAAAGATAAACATTTTCTTTCGCTTAGAAGTTATTTTGTTTTTTTTTAACCCAAAAACTAGACCCAAATGACGCAAACTTTTCTTGATAAGTTCCATGGCATTTTATCTGCTATTTCTTAAATATTTTCAATAAAACTACGAAATTTTATTAAATCTAGCGGCATTAATATCTTCAAAATTTTTTCATATTTATAAGGGGAAAATAAATTGAATTTATTTTTATTTCACTTAAAAAAATAAATAATCTGATAACCCATGATCTTTTACTTAATTTAACATAGGACTGGCTGTTTTCCCCACTGTGCGATGCTCTCTCATCTGAGTCACTGTTGTCAAAACCCAGTGTGGCATAGTGGCAGATAGCAACCACTAATGGCATCAATGCCAGGTTGGTCAATTTTTGTTCACTCACATCTTCACTATTTCTAATTCTAAATAAAATAATAGTTTTTCTACAATTTAAAAAAAAAATATTTATTGAGTAATTATTTCAATCTGTCACAAATGTGGGCAATAAGTAATATACATGACTTCATGATTACATTCACACATTATATTAAATTTGATTAGGTACAATGAAAGAATTTTGTGTCAGGTATTTACTTATGAAAGCTAAGCTGCTTATCATTTTTAGTTCCAGTCTTGTTGTTTTTCTTGCAACCAATTGTAGCTCAAAAGTGCATACTTAATGTGGATTGAATTTATGACAAAAAACAATTCAATGAGAATAAGTTTACGCAAAAAATCAGAAATGAAAACACTGGTAACTCGTGTAACACACGTGATACGCTTCAAAGGTGGTCTAATGGAGGGAGAACAAATCCCACCCCTGTTCCTCTCGAGACTGCTCTATTGAACGAAGTGTTTATCTCCTCACTGGATATAGCACAGTTTAACAGTCATAGGAATGTATTATACCAAGAGGGAGTACACTTTAACAATGGACTAAATATACATCAAATACCCATACATACATCAAATATCCTACAACATACATCGAATACCCTGGAATGGTATGGCAATGGAATCGAAAATTGCTTGTACTATTTTTTATAATGGACTTTCCCTTCCATGATGGCCATCTCTTACCTATATTAAAAACAAACTATGATCCCTGCCTCATTTTATGGTAATCATTTCCTCCTCAAAAAAACGGAATTATTCACATTTATTAAACAGGAAATTCCTTTATATACACCAGGAAATTTATCTTCAACAAAGAATTCATCTTTATCATTCTGTACTATTCTGTGAACTGTTATTGTTTCCTTAATAACAGGACATTCTTTCCTCTTTCATATAATTTTCGTTTATTGTTTGTATTTTTTCGTTTCCAGGAAAAATGTTGCTTCCTAACTAGAAATAAATTTTAAATTATTCAAAACCATTTCTGAATTCATTAACTTACTATCCAGAAATGCACCAATGTTTAATATCCTCTGTCCAATTCTGCTACTTATTTGTGATATTCGAAATAATGTCGTACAAAGCTTATCAGCTAGAAGAAGCTATGTCATTAAAATAATCACATATGTAAATTGCACACCAATACAAGGAGTTAGTAGACGTGCCTTCTACTTAAAACAATATAAAAAATGTAGTAGTAGTAGACCCCTAGCCATCTATTTAACTTTAAAAAACTTGTTAGATTAAAATCTTAAAAGCTTGAAAAAAAAGTTTATATATATAAACAAAATTTCCTTACGAATAAGAAACATATCTTTCGTGTTTAATGGCAGAGGGATGAGACCACTATATTTTCTCGTATCCAGTAACCGGCAACAACCGCCATGGTAATGGCAAGAATCGCTACTGTAATAACAACATTCCAAGCGATGTTATGACAAAAAGAAACCCTCAAAAATAACATACAGTTTTTAACTTTTTATTTTTTTAACAAGACAGAAAAACGTAAGATACAATAATCATAAATGCCACATTCAGTTTTTTAATTTTTATATTCATTATTTTAAGCTAGATATTCAGTCTTTAAGTGCAGCGATCTAATATTTATCTAATATTTTTTTCACAATGTATATTTATTTATTGTCTTGAATTTTTTAGTCTTCATTCGAAAAAACTTTAACGTTATAAAACACATTTTAGAATGATAAAAATAAAAAAATATTATATAAAACTTTCGAAAAACATGTTTGTTTTAGTCGTAAAGTTTTGAGAAACCAAATTTAAATACTACTTTTTTAAATCACAGGCAAATAAATATTATTTATTGCATATTAGTATTATTTATTAGCATATTTTAGATCAAAAATAGACATAAAATGTCATTACTATGCCTAAAACGTTATTATCTTAACCAATAGTTTTAGCTACGGTAATGACATTTAAGGTTTATATTACAAAAAAGTTATTAAACTGCAAGAAAATAGCAGAAGCTGGCTCATGATTTTGTTACTCCTTTCCATCACTTTCAAAACGTAATAAAAAAATAATCATACCTTCAACAAAAAAATAAAATAACATTAAAGTGTTATTTATGGTAATGACAATATAAAAAGTACGAACCTGGAAAACAACCTTCAAGGCCGCTGTGGAGCGTAGTAGGGTGTGAATTGTCATGTGGTTCCTTCCTATCAGATCACGACTCTTTGATAAATCTCCTCTTTCTAAAAAATTTACTCTGATCGCTACTGAAGCTCAATTTTGGTTTTCGTTACGGTAATGACTTAATTCTATGGTACAAATGTTATTGAACTTATTATTACTACTATTATTAACGATGAATATACTGTGAGAAGAAATTAATGATTCACATTAATTGTTAAATAAGGGTTTAAATTTGGTTTAAGTAAAAAAAGTTTCATTTCACGTGCTAGACAAAGAAGTCCAAGGAAATAGTGAAGCATAGAGAGATGGAGAGCAAAGGTAATGACATTTTCGGGCCTAAAACCAGTAATAAAACCTTCTAACCCTTAGTATTTATATGTTTAATCATCATCATCATCATCAATGGTGCAACAACTCTTGAAGAGTCAAGGCCTCCTGCACCTTAGTCCGCCAGTCCTCTCTGTTTGCTGCCGCCGCTCTCCAGTTGCGGATCCCCAAGATAGTCCTTGCGTTCGCTGCCACTCCATCAATCCATCGTAGCCGAGGTCTTCCCACTCTTCTCGTGCCATACACCTTTTCATCTAGAATTCTTCTAGGAATCTGATCTGGGCTCATTCTAACTATATGCCCTGCCCATCGGAGACGTCCTGCCTTTATTATTCTTACGATATCAGGATTCATGTAGAGCCTCGTAATTTCAGCATTAGTGCGAATTCTCCAGGTTCCATTGGTGCAAATTGGTCCGTAAATTCTTCTTAGGATCTTTCTTTCGAACCTTGGTCCGTAAATTCTTCTTAGGATCTTTCTTTCGAACCTTAGGAGGAGTGCTTCCTGTGTACCAGTCAATGTCCAACAACATTCAGAAGCATAGGTGAGTACTGGTCTTATCAAGGTTTTATATATTAGCACTTTTGTGGTTCGAGATACTGTCCTGCTTTTTAAATGGTTTTGTAGCCCAAAATAACATTTATTTGCAGTAATGATTCTTCGTTGGATCTCAGCCTGTATTTCGTTGTTGGAGTTTACTTGTGAACCAAGATATACAAATTCGTTCACCGTTTCAAACGAAAAGCCTCCGGCAACTAAGTTTGACGGCTCCTGCCCATCAAGTCGTGGGCCAGCATGCATATATTTTGTCTTTTCTGCATTCACCTCCAAACCAAATCTCGATGCTGCTGCCTGAAGGCTGAGGAAGCTATTTTTCAAATCAGTTGGAGTTCTTCCAATTAGGTCAACATCTGCAAATGCTAAAATCATACTAGACTTGTTAAATATTGTTCCCCCGACCTGTATCCCAGATTTTCTCACTGCACTTTCGAGAGCCAGATTAAACAGTAAACATGCGAGGCAGTCCCCCTGCCTCAGCCCTTTATGGGTTTCAAAACTATCAGTTATATCTCCCTGGATTCGCACTGTGCATTCTATTTTCTTCATTGTAGCCCTAATCAGACATACCAGCTTCGGTGGTATTCCCATCTCAAGAAGTTCCTGGTACAGTGCGTTTCTCTTTATGCTATCATAAGCTTTCCGGAAGTCTATGAACAGATGGTATGTATGGATATTATATTCTCTGCACTTTTCAAGGATATTTCTGATGGAGAATATCTGGTCTATGGTAGACTTTCCTCTCATAAAGCCCGTTTGGTACCATCCTATATTTTCCTCAGCAAAAGGGAGTAGTTTTCTATACAGTATCTGGGAGAAAACCTTATAAGCATTAGGCAAGAGAGATATGCCTCTATAGTTATGACAGTCAAGTACATCTCCTTTCTTGTAGATCGGGCAGATCACTGTTTTAAACCAGTCTGAAGGAATCTCTTCAGTCTTCCAGATGTCCATTATGATATTATATAGATATCGGACAAATTCTTCTCCCCCATGTTTAAACAATTCTGCTGGGATTCCATCTAGTCCCGGTGCTTTATTATTTTTCAGCTGCTCCAGTGCTTCGTATACATCTTCCATATCAGGTGGTTCTAGTTCTTCCGGAGGCATCTCTGTTTCTAGTCCTTCCTCTTCTTCTACGTCATTTAAAAGAGTAAATGACTCTTTTAATCCCCCCCCGGATCATTGATCATCAACAAGTCCAACAAGCTAAAACTATAACATAACTAGGACTAACCTTCGATAGAAGATTGACATAGAGCTATCATAGGTAACAAAAAATACAAACCCTGAACAATAGAATAAAGGTTTTCTACTCACTTTTGTGTAACAAATCGAAACTCCTGAAATACGCAGACGACTTGTGTACACCTACTTACTGAAACTGTTTGTTTATTTCGTTTAACGTCACTTTTATGCTGCTATGGCTAATCGGACGATGCTACGGTGGGAGTCCTAAATTTTGCCTATCCAGGTATAATTAGGGATCTTTAACGAGTACCTGACATCGCACAGGCTCGGGACCCCCATTTTACGTCCCTTCCGAAAGACGGCATAGCAAAGGATTTTTTACTCCCTTTAAAAAATCCTAAGACTGAAACTGTATCTGGACCCCATCAAGGCGTATTTAATTTTTATAAAAATTTAATAAAAAAGCTTAACATCTCCATATTGCAGCGATTTCAGTCAAAGGTTTTGCGTCTGACACCCTATGTCAGAAACTCCACCAAGACTTCGACATTTTGACAATCCATTCGTTCATTAACAAATCCTACATACTCTCTACGACAAAATCGCAGGTCACACCAACCATCTAATGCAGGACATGTTTACTATAGAAATTTCCCACAATCCTCGAAGAAGACTCCGAAGGACCTCGACCGGCTCAGCATGAATATTGTTTGTTGGACCTTCCCAATAAATATATATTGAATAAACGATAAATTTTGACCTTCCAAAAATGGCTAGGAGAGGTTGTTCACCAGTACGATAAGCCTTCCTTACTTTAATACTATTTGGTTACATAAGGACATTAATTGCCAAACAACAAACAAATTTTTCCGTTCAATGAATTGAAAATATTTTAAATCGATTTTGGAATCCAAAATTTGCAATTTTACAGTAAATATTTATATTTCGCTGGGTAATGATAGTATCCTAATTGCGACATATTAAGCTGCCGCACAGTGGGGGAAACAGCTAGTCCAGGAGTCCAAAAGTCGTATTCTCCACAAAACCATAAGTTTTGAAATCTCGTGTCTCCCAAACATGTTAAATTAAGTAAAAGCTCCATGGGTTATCAGATTATTTATTTTTTAAAAGGGAAACAGAAAAAAAAAATAAAAAATCTATTTTTCACTTTTAAATATTAGGGTGAAATTTTGAAGATATTGATGCCACTAGATTTAATAAAATTTTGCAGTTTTATTGAAAATATTTAAAAAATAGCAGATAAATGCCAAGGGAGTTATCAAGAAAAGTTTGCGACATTTGGGTCTAATTTTTGGGTTAAAAAAGGGGTGTGGCTGTGTCATGGACACGACCATGTGTTGTACGTGAATACGTTTATGTAATGGGTCATATTTTTTTTAATAAAATATTTCTATTTATGTATCATATTTAGGATAAAAGCAAGGAAACAAATAATTATTGTGTTGCAATATAACTTAATTAATTACAGGTCTGTGATAGGAAAAGTACAACACAAATAGCATACAAGATACATCGAGATTTCTGGTAAACGTTAAATCAATACAGGTATTACCAAACGTTGCTGGAGAAGTTTGAATATAAGACAAATTGAACTCGCTGAGCATGAAGTCGGGCAATGAGCGGTTTTGTGAGAAATAAAGATTAAAGTCTCCAACTATCATAACTGGTGTAGTAAGATCAGGCTATTGGGTATATAAGTTTAGAGATGTTTTTGAAATATTTTAACAACGATCGTAGCATAAAGTGTTTATTTTCTGCTAACGCTTAGCATGGGTGTATATACACACAACCGAGTACGAATTTGAAGATGCTATTGGCCTTTACATTTACTAGACAGACATCACCAGATTTTGCATATTTTTTTTCCAAATAAATTTCCGAAATGTCAATGCTAACTCTATTATCTATTGATTGAATCTATTGATATATGGCGACTCCACTGGCTTTGCGACTTGATGATGATGATACTGCTACCGATGATCTAGTTACAATTTGTCTGTTCTTAGCGTAATTACAATATGATCTCAGATCAAAGCTAGAAACATTCACTGGCATGTAATTTTCCATCCAAGTTTCGCTGATTGCCAAATAATCAGATCGGTTGAGATGTCTTCTGAGTGCGCGACCAAGCTTTGTACATTATAAGTAGAGACCGGATTTCTGTGTTATTGCACATTTAGTTCGCTTTGATTTAGCGCTCTCTAACCCAAGTAGTTATCTCATTTATAACCTCAGGATTCTTATGCTTAAATTTTATTTTGCACGAAATTACACAAATTTGACTTTTTGAGCTTAATTGCACGAATTTGGGTTTTACTGCACGAAATTGCACAATTGAACCAAATTCATCTAATTTTATTAACTTAACCATTTATTTATTTACTTACGATTATTAGGCAACATTTATAACAATTATTTATATTAAATAGGTAAATTAGTTTTAAACTAAAAGTAAAAAGTCACTTAAATTAAATGTATTTGTGACCTACTACTTTTAAATGATCGTATTGAATTAGGAGCTTTGAGGATTTAGGGAAACATTGAGGATCGTACTTCCCAGAACTAAGACGTTTCCTTAGAAAATTTTACTCCCCGCTTCCCATTTCATTCCCCACTTTTGATTTAGCACAAAAGGCTAGTTGTTGACAAGATTTTAAACTATCAACTTTGAAAATGCCAAACACGTTCGCGAGTGTTTCTACGAAATTGAAACAATGGACAAATGAATATCCGGAGCTGATATTTGTTTGAAACTCTCGAAGAAAGCTTAAAATGAATTGAAAATAAAAAGGGAAGATGTTTGTTTTCGAATTTCGAGTAAATCTTTGAGAAAAACTACGGCTACATTCGTAAAAAAAAAAATTTAATTATTGTATCAACGGAAAGGAAATTGAAGCTGATAATCTGGATCCATCCACAATCGCATGCTACAAAAATTGTCCTATTACTTCCGTAGACGTAGAATGTTCCTTTTCTTTGCTAAAAAACATTTTATTAAGTGACAAGCGGCATAATTTTACTGAGAAATATTTTGAAATTTATAATGTCGTACATTTTTACGAAACTTTTAAAAACTAATTTATTTTTCAAAAACATTTAATTATATTTTGTTTCCACGTAAAAAGAAATTTCAACAAAGATATTTTATATTTCTTTTAATTAACAATTTTTATTTTATCAAGGATGTAGATGATAGATTAGAAACTACAACGCCAAACTGTATCCCCCGATTTTGTATCATTAGGTTTATTGGATTGCCTCCGTATGGTAGCAAACTTAAAGACATATTCACGTCAAAAAAAAAAAAATAAAATAATAATAATAAAAATAACTAAGCGAAATAAAATGTTTATCTTTAATTATTTTATAAATAAAATCAACATAATATATTAATAAATAAACAAAAAATCATTAAAAAATATTTCTTAATTAAATATATTAATAACAATTTAAAAAAATAAACAAACAAAGAAAAATAATATTTAAAACGATTTCATTATTCATCATCATCTTCTATATGTTCTTCTGAATCCGGTCTTCATATCCTTTTCAAATTATTGGCTGTATTATTTTAATTGAACATATAAGATAAAACAGGGTCTGAAGAATAAATAATGAATGCCACAAATCAGTTATATTACTAAGAAGTGAACATTTTCTCCAGTTATATTGTCTGTCTGTACCTTCGCAGGTCCTTGTTACGGGACTCGAGTGCTTTTACTGTGAGCAATCCAGTAGGAAGAATAGTGGACTCGACAATCTGCTCCATGTTTCAGAATTCGGTGGATACTGAAAGTCATGTAGTACCAAAAATATAAGCTAATAAACAATTTTGCAGTTTTATTTGTATATATTTGGACCTTATCTGTGTCAATATTGAATCCACAGGACATTGTATTTATTATTACACCAAACTGTCTTATTAGGTTAAATTTTGTATAGTCTTTAACGACTCATTCCACATTTCTACTTTAGTATCTTCGTCTTGCCTTAACGAATTCTCTTAGTATGAATTCTCTTACTCAGTCATTTTTATTGGAGTATGATTTTTTCCACCAAAATTCAAAAAGTATCCTTTTGAAAAGCCTAGTTTTTCTTAAATTAAAATCAAAAAGGAAAAATCAGCGCTACGGTGTAAGATAAGAGTAAACATAAAGAAATCTAGTCTGCTCGTACTCAGACTCTGTTTCGAAATAATTGGAGTAGACATTGCTAAAAGCTATTTACTTTAAAGCTGTTATCACTGACGTTCCTAAGGGTCAGAACAACGCGGCCGTTCTCTGCCCCACCACTTTGGCATCCGGTTGCGCCGGAGCTTCCTGACAATAAATTTACCGATATTTAAGGTGAATGAGAAAGAATGGAGCGAGTTATTTTTTTCTCCTTTTTGTTTTTATTCATGGTCCATTCCTAAACCTTCCTAATACCAACGATAAGAAAAAAATTGCCATTGAATTAAAGGTGTAGTCTTTATGGATAAGCTTTAATCTTTCATAGCTGGGATGTGTGCTTGAAGAGCTAATTAATATTTTGGCCTACGGATGCTTTGGTTTCGATACCAAAACAGAAGGCGACTCGCTAGATTTTATTTAATAGAATAATGGATTTAACCCATTAACCAATCCTCATCCGCCAATCTTCAAAAATTCTTAAGCGTTCATGAGAACAACTTCTCGTGCGTTAATCGGCTTTAGGCATAAAAGATATGGGTGATTTTCTTAAAACTGCATATAGCTCTATCGAATTTAGATCCAGGGACCAAAAGCGTTCGAAGAGCGGATAAAATCAAAGGATAATCCCCACTTACCGTGATTAATGGATTTTGTGATAGAGCGAACTCGAGTTTGCGAGATGATGGCTGAGGAAATGGGTCAAGAACGGTCCAGCTCAAGAAGAGAAATCCCGTACCGCAACTTCTACGAAAAATACTATTCGGAAAGATCACGGTTCTTTTAGCGTTGTACCATTAAATTCTCTCGAGACTGACTTATTTAACAAATAACCGTAGTAGATAGTCCAAGACATGTCCAGAGATCATGCTCATCGGAGAACGAAACTCTTGAGAATATAGGTGAAAACTGTTCCATGAGAAGAAGAAAGAGAAAAGAGCAGTACGGTGTGATGAAACTGACGGATCTACTAGGAAATTAGCTTGTTGGAACTGCGGTGGACCTCATGTTTACTCTAAATGCTCGCTTCCTCGGAAATTATTTTGCTACCGTTGCGGTAACCAAGGAGTGTCTCTTTATGCCTGTCCTAAATGCCCTCCGGGAAAAGGGCAAGGGAACCAGAAGTAAGGGTCAACCCGGTTCCCGCTATCACTGGCTGACCCATCAAATATCGTATCGTCTCTCAATACTGAGGTAATAAGACCTCTGCCTCCTATCTTGGGTCATCTGGTATCGTAACGCGTCCTGAAGAAAAACCGCATACCTTATCGCATTCGCTATCTTTACCGCAAACAATTAGTCCCCCTCGTCTAAACAGTTATTTATTCACTTTAAAATAGACAAAATCAAACAGTAAAAGAGAACCTGACTTATTGGCTCTGTTTGATCCCGGTTCCTCAACATCTTATGTTGGACCGGAGGAACAGAGATTTTGATGCGAATGGGATACATGATTGAGCTAATACCAGAGTTTACGATTTTTGTCGCTAATGGAAGCTCAAAAGTACAGTTAGAGGAAAGATTTTATGTACCTATCCGATCATAGGGAGAACCGTCCATTTGAGGTAACTCTTTACATTCTTGCTTCCTTCTTTCCATTAAGTTTTTATTTGTGGCTTGGAATTTTTGGTTAAAGCGAGTTTCTGCAACGAATTTGCAAAGGGCAGTTTGGTGGTTTGAAGATGAACCCAAAATTATCTATTCATTTCGTCGAAAATGGTTCCCAATTGGGTCTTAATACTTCAAACTCATGCAGTGTTAGTCCACTTCATTCTATTCTTCGGAAAGGAGAGAGCGTAGAGAAGGTTGTTAAGAAGGCTTGCAAGTGCTTCAGGATTCCCCGGGGTTAACAACACGTATAACTCATAAAATAGATGTCGAGGGAACCCACCTATCAACGCAGCGCCCCTACCATTATTCGCCTAAAGTTCTGAAGCAATGTACCAGGAACTTGGATCGTAGGTTGAGGAGATGGTCTCGTAGAGCCTTGCCAATCACCGTGGTCGTCACCAAGTAGTCTGGTACGGCAAAGGCGCAGGTTTATCGTTTCTGTATCGATTTTCGAAAATGTTAATGCAGGTCACTTCTAAAGATTCCTATCCCATGCCTAATATGACCTCTCCTCTCTGGATGGACTTCGACCAGCAAAGTACCTTTCAAAATTGATCTCAAACAGGCGTTTTTACACAGTTCCGGCTAGCTGACGAAAGTAGTAGAGACATTACTGCGTTTGTAGTCCCTGGAAGAGGATTATTTAGGTTCAAGTAATGCCTTTGGATTAACCAACTCTCTGGCCGGCGACCTTCCAAAGATTAGCTTGATACAGTCTTTGGACCTGAACTTTATCCATACGTTGTCCGTTTTCCTTAGTGAATTCTGGTGTGTTCCCCCGTCTCTGCCATTGCATTTGGAAATGCTTAAAGAAGTGTTTCAAAGACTTAAGCACTTCAGGTTTTCGTATAAACCCAGAAAAATGCGAGTTTGGATGCCAAGAAGTACGCTACCTAGGCTATTTAATTAACAGTAAAGTCATGATGTCTGATCCCGAAAAAGTTAGTTCCGTTACTTCAATTCCGATTCCCAAGCAATATTACTGAACTAAGAAGATTCCTTGGGATGGCGGGATGGTACCGCCGGTTTATTAAAGACTTCTCCAGCAGTTGTTGCTCCACTAACCTCATTACTCAAACGGAAAAACCAAATGGTCTTGGAGTAATGAAACAAGATGAAGCTTTCAACACTTTGAAGACAGCTTTGACTCCCGGCCCCTGTACTAGCCAGGACCAGATTTTGATCAGCCATTCCATTACAAACTGATGGTCGCAAGTGACACGGGACTTGGGGTGGGTACTGGACGCAAATACAAAAGTGGTGAAGAACGAGTGATAGCTTTCTGTTCTCGCTCATTGAATTCCGCAGAAAGACACTATACCGTGACGGAAAAGGAATGTCTCATGCCGTATTGTTTTGGCATTGAAAAAAAATAGGCACTACTTGGAGGGTTATCCTTTTACAGTCATCACTGACCACGCCAGTCTTAAGTGGCTGCTTAATTTGAAGAATCCTTCGGTAGATTAGCCAGATTGGCTTTAACGTATGCAAACCTTACGATTTCGAGGTAAAATATCGCAAAGGAAAACTTAAGACCGTGGCTGATGCATTTATCTCGTATATGCTGCAATCACGATATAACCGCCATATCTGCTGTCAAATACTATAGTTGTGACCAGATGAACATCGCAGGACATGTTTGTATCCTTCGATGAATAGTATAACCAAAACAAATACCGGACGTCGATAGGTCTCCGACAGAACTCATGTTTGGCTGATAAAATAACTGTGAATTTACGATACCGGAAACGGAAGAATCCTTTGAAGGGAGAACTGGAAGATCCTACTGAAGAATCGAAAGGTCGTAGTAACTCTCAGCTTTCGGCAAACGTCTAATATACCGACAACCATGAATAACTTAAAAAGCTGCAAATAGTGGCAGCTAATTCTTGTAAATCTAGTTCTTTGGTTCTATTTGAATAAGTCCGCATAAACGGCAAAGCGAATCCGGGCGAATCTTACAGGGAATGCATTAATTAAATACAACGGAAGAATTAAAAAATCATTATGTACATTTATCTTTTTTTAAGTTAATTATTTCTTACTTTCGCTTGAAGATGTCATTCTTAATAAAAAAAAAAAAGGATATTTAAAACGATTATTAAACAATCCCAGCAAAATTGTATCATTCTAGTCGAGTTTTTTTATTAAATTTGACCGTTAGTTCATGGGTGCTACAAACACAACTGAGATGTGAACATTAAAAATAGTTTAATTACTCTTACCTATAAACAAAGAATTTCCAAGTGCGAATTCTTGTTTCTATTCCATTAGACACTTATGTTTACATTACTAACCATTTCGGGCTCAAAATCGTACTTTCTATTTTTAACTTTTGCTCTCCTAGAATCGCTGTTTTCCCCACTGTGTGTCGCTTCACTTTATCTGTGATATAACTGAAGTTACCAAATGTACCGTTTTTAATAAATAGAGTCCCGTTCTATCTATCTTTAACATTCATGATGCAATTAGAAAAAGTTTTAATAGGAAAACAAAGTAAGAAATGGCAAAGTTTAATTATAATAAAAGCTGGCAATAATTGTATGTATATATTTTGTAAAATTAATTATTTTGAAAAAATTTTTCTTGAATTGGAAAAAAAAAGTTCACTGTCTTAGGTGACTGAAGAAAATACTATATTAAAATCATTCATTTAAAAATTGTCTTTATTAGTTAAATTTAAACATATAACTTTTCAGCTATATTCCTCAAATCTCATTTACTCCTTAAATCTCTTTTTTTACTTGTGATGCATTGTGTTAACAAATGTAAATAGAAATCTGAGACAAAAGAACATAGATTATTAGGGTTTGTAACGTTAAAGTATCACATTTAAAATACAATGGAAAGTTTAGGACCTTGGATCTACATAAGATCTATCTCTGTTGAAAAAAAAACGTACTTTTTTTCTACTCAATTGTTTGACTGGTTTGTGTATCTGAACAAATTCCGAGCTAGAGTTTTAAGATATATTACATTCAATTATAAACATTATTTTTTCAATGGATGTGTTTTTTATAATATTTTCAACAGTTACTTTTAAAATTTGTTAGTTTGAATACTTGTTTGAAATATTCAATTTATTTTGCATGACAGTATGTTCAAGAGGGGACAGTGTAACAAGGGGCACATATATAGCTCGCCCCCCCCCCAAATTTGACTATGGAGTCTTTTTTACATCTTTTCTCATTCTCATGTGCCGCTTTCTTAAAGTTTTCGCAGGACGTCAAAATGATGCGTGAACAGAGTAATGCTCGAATTTGCTTTTTATGAACTAATAATTTCTGGTGATTAAATAATATATCTTCTCTTTAATCTCCAATTAATTAGTGTTTTCTAACCAACATAATTTTAACGAATGTTTGTTTTAAACAGTAGAATGTAGGACACAGTATAACGAAGTACAGTGTAACATGTTAAACTGTGCCTCCTTTGATTAAATTTTTTTATGGGTGTATTAAATCGAAAGAGGTTAGTAATCGGAAAAACAAGGAGGAAATTGGTCAAAACCATGCTAATGGCATGAAAAAAGCAATAGAGTTGGTTGAAGAGGGACTGACTACTTTTGAGAAAAGTAGAGCCCTGAGAAAGGACGTAAATTACGGTATTTTATATCACTATGTTAAGAAAAAAAAGGTCTGTTCAGCCTAGGAAGCTGCCGTCCAGGAGAAGGCTTTGAAAATTCTGATGAAGTTACAGATGTTCCATCTATAACTATTCAGATAAGATCTCACTACCTTTACTGAAAAATTAAAAAACAATAAGACTATGTTGATAAGTTTTCGGGATAACAATGTAGGAAAATTATTAACTGATAATGAGGAAGCTGAATATGATTTAAATTATCTACGCAAAAGTAGTGAAGTTGAATATGTCTTTTATTTTCCTTTAGTATTGGATATCGCTATATGCGGACTGGATGATACTGGGCTTATATTGACTTAGAATGAAAAAAAACTGAGGCACTTAAATATAGGTTATAAAAAGATAATATGTTCATATTATAAATTTGTTTATGTTTGATTTTTATTACCATAAATTTGTTATGAAACATGATCAAGGCGAAAGGTTTTTTATTTTTTATATGTTATATATTCGTTTATAAGCGAAGCGAAATATTTGAAACTCTCATTATTTTATATATTTCTATTGTTATAAATTATATTTTAAATATTTAACTTTTTCGATACTTATATTCACTTCTAATTGAAAGCATTTCTTTTCGTTCTCTATTATGTTTAGGGTCAATAACTAAAATTGTCCAGATTTTGGGCCACTATTTATGCAATTTAAGTTTATTGAAAAAAAAAAAAGGTTTTTAATGAAAATTATAATTAATAAATAATTGGTAGTATCTTAGTTACAAGATGCACTTTTTCTTCTTTTTATCATGTTTTAATAGACATAGCTAGTATACGCTAATCCCCTAAATCAAAACCGTACCTATTTTTTTTTTTGTTTATTTAGTCTTGAGGTATGATAGCCCAATGGCTATGATAATAACTCCCGTCAATAGGTTCGAGTCTGGATGACGCAGATAATTATTTATTCTACTCTATCAGCCTAGCGTTGGTCCTAGGGTCATGAGATCCTCTCAGGACTCACTAACTCTCTTTCTATAAAGAGGGTCTCCCTAATTTGGAAAAAATCTGGAGTAGAGTATGGCCCAAGAAAAATCGCCCCCTTCCAACAACCGTTGGTCAAGAAATGGTACACCTTTACCAAAGGACTAAGCCCATAACTCTTCATGAGTTGTAGAGTAACAAGGTAATTATTGTATTTAATTTTATTTTAGTTCTTTACATTATCATTTATACTTGACAATCAAAGTGGTATGAGCCTACAATCAAAATTAATGATTACAAAATAATATAAATCTGTCAAGTAGTATCATTCAATGACTATTAATCTATTTAAAACAAACCATTTGAAAAAAAAAAAATTAATTGATTCTATTTTAATATAGGCCTGCAATTATTTTATGTTATGTTAGACTTCGAAAATCTTTGATAATGCAAATAATATAATTTTCTGTTTCCTCTAGTCATTTATTATATGTTACCTCTGAAGTGATTATCGGATGTTATTGAGATTATTATCGATAGTTGTGCAACGGCTCCCATAGCCCTGATATCGAATTGTTCACATCTGGATGCAAACACTTAAGCTAGCACGTGTTCTTTGTTGTGTTGGTCTCACGTATTCCGATTCAAAATGCTTTAATCAAAATTATCAATCAATTAATTAATCCTACGTTTCAAAACTAACAAATAGCCTTTTCAAACTAATATTCAGTTTGCTGCAAAGTATTTCTGATCATAAAACTCAGCTGTTAGAGATCTCTTTATGAAAAGTAATTCAGTATACACTTTTAAATTTACCAAAACCCCACAACATAACTCCTTTGATATTAGGATACAACACCATACCATCCTATGCTGTACTAATATTCTATGATCACCTGACCGAGAGTGTTTGGATAAGAATTAATTAGTTGTATACAGCTGTACGTTATTATCAAAGAAGCTATAGTGGGATAGGAGTTATTGTTCCCGGGTCTCACATACCCTCCTCAAACAGCACCCCTGACGAAGCTGCATCCTTCTCTACTTGATGGAATCGATACAATGATTCGGAGAAGTGTCAAGTCCATTGTTGGTCTTCCAGCGAATACATCGACGGCGATGCTGTATGCACCAAGGAGGTTTAGAGGATTGGGACTGATTCGTTGTCAATGGGAGGCCCCTCTTCAGCATTGGTCTATCGCCCAGCGACTGTCCAACGTGCCGGATGCTCTGTTCCAATCTATCTTTGATTATACAGCGGAAATCTCCGAGTGCGCTGATAGATTGGGTGTTGATCAGGGGTACCGGAGTGTGAGAGCTCTACGGCAGTCGCTAAGAGAAAATGCCTTTGAAGAGTGGGCCAGTTGCAGGTGGCAGGGCGTTGGTGTTCGACACTTTAAAGAAACCCCAAAAGCTAATAGTTACATATACGACAAGAAGGTGCTATCCGGGTCTGAATGGGCCAACGCCCTTAAACTTAACATTAACTACGCACCCCTGCGTGGAGTCCCAGGCGTCAGCGAACAGAAGAGAGAAGTTGGGTCCCTTTGTCGCAAATGCGGCAGAGAGTCTGAAACACCAGCACATGTGCTGGGAATTTGCCCCAACAACTCCCTCCTTATAACACGCCGTCACCACAGAGTTAAAAAGGAAATAGTGAGGCTCCTTGAAGAGAAAGATTTTGCCTGCTTCGATGAGGTGTATTGCATCGATACCGATGGATCTACACGATACGCTGATATCGTTGCTTTTTCACGAAAAGGAAATTCAGCGTTGATTCTAGATCCCACGGTTAGATTCGAAAGCAACGATCCGGATCAAGCAGGTAAAGTGGAAAGGGAAAAGAAGGGAATATATGACAAATGCATCCCTTTCCTTAAAGAAAAGTTTCGCGAGACTTTCGGCGAGAGAGAATTCCACGTGAGAGGCCTATGGTTCGGAGCTCGCGGAACTATACCTAATAGAACAAGGAGCTTCATGGAAGACCTGGGAATTGATATGAGGGATGTGGCTGTGTTAGCGGAAAATATTATATTGGACTCCCTGGGAATAATCCACCACCACATATATGGTAACTGATGGTTTGGGAAGAGATGGAAAGTATATACAATGAATGGAAAATGGGTAGAATGAGATATATGTTGCATGTTAGTTTTTATATAGTTATTATTATTGTTATTAGTTATTGATATTAGTTATATAGTTATTGTTATTGTTATTAGTTATACAGTTATTGTTATTTATGGGAACAGTTTTATATCTATTTTATATATTATATTTTATATTGTTATCAATAAGGTTTATATCATCTTTTTAATATTTTAAATTTTGTTTTAATTTTATTTTATATTCCGCATGGATTGATCATTTTAATATGTAGATTCTTATATTTTAAAAATAATGACTATTACGGTTTTTTTTTTTTTTTGGTATGTCATATTTGGATTGATTGAGTATGCTGTGTTTTTTTGCAACCCATTTAAAATGGGCAGCACCACTTAATAAAGTGTTTCTCTCTCTTGAGTTGGGATAAATTTGAATGCATGAACTGAATTAATTTTAATGGCGGAATATTTTTCGAAGACTAATCCTATTCATACCATAACTCGGAGATTTATTTTCTTTATTCACTACAATGCGTGGTCATGTACGACAACTATTATTAACTGAAACCTGAAAAACAATTCAATTAAGCAGTTAAGAGTTAAAAATCACATGTTCTTAGGTGTTTGAACAAATAACTCAGACCGTTACTTTGAGCACTTTTTGTGTTCCATACATTATTAAAGAAAATGAAATTTGCACCAAATTTGGTTCTATTCATTTTTTTGCTCAGAGTAATAGTTTTAGAGCGGTTCGCCACAAACGATTGGCTAATTTGCGGTAATTCGCACCTATCCCCGAAAACACTTTGTCGTTACTCTTTTGGCTATAATTCCAAAACTAATTGTCCGATCCAAAATTTATTTTTATTTTTTGAAAGCTGATTCAATTTACCATCAGAGCCCTTATAAGAAATTTTGATCAAGTCCAGTAAAATATGCCATTAAGCTAAGGACCCCGTACTGAAATCCTTGTTTTTTTGTTATACTATTAGGTCATAAATAGGAAATTTTGATTAAATTCCGTGGAATACCCATGCTAGTCCACTGAACATTTCAAATTTATCATTTTTGGCCAAAACATACAAGCGTGCTGGCATCGGTATTTCACGAGATTTAATCAAAATTTCGTATTTATGGCCTAATAGGAAATTAAACTAGCTTTGAGGTGAAAAAAAAAAGAAATTTAGGATCAAAAAAATTGTTTTGGAGTTATAGCGAAAAATGTACAGCGTAATGGCATGGGTGTTTTACAGGACTTGATCAAAATTTTTGATAAGGGTTCTAATAGTAAATTTATCAGCTTTCAAATATAAAAAATTAATTTTGGATTGAACAAATAATAGTTTTGGAGTTATAGCCAAAGGTTTTTTCGCGGAGAAGTGCGACTTACCGCAAATTAGCCAAAATTGAAAAATTGTTTTGTTCTTTTAAATTTTTTGATATTTCAAAAATTTGATTTATATTAGAAGAAAAGTCGTTTGAAACATTTTATGCGTATAATATGCGCATGTATGCACAATTTAAAAATAAATGCCTCTTCTGTAGGGTTACTAAAAAAAAAAAAAAAAAAAAAAAAAATGGAAAAAAAAAAAAAAAAAAAAAAAACTAGTAAGTAATAAAAAGTATCTTGTGTATTAGGATAATGTTCCACTGAATGAATATTCTAATAAATGCAGAAAATGTATATACACACTATTAATTTAAAATTTTGTCAATTTAAAATTGTAAACAATTAATTTATTTTTAAATACTGCTGGCATTTTTTGTTTTCACTTTTACTTTTTTAAAACCACACCTGTCAAATACGAAATTGGCCATCAGAAGATTTGCTTAAATATAAATATGAAATAAATGGTATGTTATGCAATGAGGAGAAATAGTACCCTTGACACCCCTTTGTTGTCTTTGATTTATTTTTATGTAAATAGGTTTCTCATCCAGTTTCTTTTCAGTCTCCTCCTGGTATTCTCCAGCATGAGAGATGAGGCCGTCCTAATGATGAGGTTATTTGGATGTCCATTTACTGTTGCTATACACAGGTCAGTTTTTATATGAAATGAAATGAAAAAATAATCTTTATTATGGGACGTATTGTCCCCTAAGAATAACAAAATTGTGTCTTAAAATAGTACAATGGTCTGGCATATATATTTTCATACAAAGGTATTTATATATGAGGAACAAGAGACATGCTAATACAGTTAAATGTATGTATACTGCTTGGGTATGGTTGGAGAGGAAAGGATGGAATCACTGGATAGAGCTGTTAGAATGGTTAATGGAATCAAAAGCCTTGGAAAATTCGAGGAGTATAGAAATGCACCAAACGTTCTAATGGTTTTGAGAGGTTTGAAAGGATAGAAATTGGACGAAAGTCTGCAGGACAGGTAGGGTTAGAATTTTTATTGATAGGATGAACAATGGCTTTTTTCCAGGAGGTAGGAAATACGGAGTTCTGAAGGGATAAATTATAGATGAATAGAAGGACCGGTGTAAGTTCTAGGAGGCATAATTTTATAAGTTTATTTGGGATACCCTCTGGACCAAGGGAGTTGGTGTGGGATTTCTTGACAGCGGAAATGATATCAGAAGGGGTAATGTAGGAAAAATAAAAATTATTTGCATTGAATGGTGTTTCGGGTAAGATACTGGCTGAGTGGAAGGGGGGAGTGGTTAGAGATGGTGATACAAAATAGGTGTTTAGGTCGTTAGGTGAAACTGGGAAGTTGGTCGAGGTTGAAGATCCGGAGGGATTATGGAGGAAAAGTTTGCGAAGGAGCTGCCATTTAGTTTCAGGATCGGGAGCGGACCGAAAGGCTTCATGGAAGTAGCAAGATTTTGCACGCCGGATTTTTGTTTGAACCAAGTTGCGGAGCACTTTGAATGTTAGATAATCGGCCGCAAGTCTGGTCCTTCTGAATCTTCTTCTTGCAGCCTCACGCTTTCGCTGGAGATCTTTGATTTCTTGAGACAACCATGGTGTAGGCCAGCGATGAAAGACACAGGACATTGGGAGGAGGACAGGAGATTTTGTTGTGAATCGATAATATAAAGGTCCAACCATGAGTCAGACCAGCGGGAATGATGAGTAGGAAAAAAAGGAACAATAAAAAGGTGAAGGGAATAAATCAAGTTATCCAGGTAACGTTTGTTGTTGGAGTCGGAAAGAAGATTTGTGTTGAAATCACTCGTAATAATGATTTTGGGATAGAGAGGAACCGGGTTAAATAAGGATGATTCAAAGGACAGATCGAAAGGTACAAGAGGGGGACGGTATACAACTCCATAAAGTAGATGTTGGGTACCAGCAGAAATTTCAATTAATAGGTACTCGATGTGAGGTTGTACGGATGAGGGAGAGAAATCAAGAATTCTTGTCTTTAGGCTGTCATGAACATAGATTCCTACTCCACCGCCAGTCCGGTCAGCCCAGTCATGGCGGGTAAGGGAATAGTTTTGAAGGGATATGGAAGAGGACGGGATGTAGGGTTTAACCCAGGTTTCGGAAATAGATATGATGTGGAAAAAATTTTGACTGAAGTATTGTTGGAATTCGTCAAAGTGAGCTGGTAAGGATTGGGAGTTAACGTGACAGGCTGTTAGGATACTAGACATACTGTAGAGAAGTAAAGGATGATGCTATAGGATTTAGGAAAAAGATGTAGTTAGAGTAAATAAATAAATATATATTTAGTAACAACTTATGAAATTTTTGCTAAGTGAGTAGAAAAAATGTTTTTCTTTTTTCTTTATATGAAAGGTTGATGCTATGTCTGAGATGAAATAGTGGCTGCCAAGAATGGAAAAAAATAAACTTTTTAGTTGTAATAAAAAAACAAGAAACGATAATGTGCAGTGGTTACATAGATATATAAATACATGAATATATATAATAATGAAACAAAAAATCATAAATAGTGATATATGAACGACAGTGAATAACCGAAGATAACAAGATGCAGTGTAACCTAAATAAGTAAAAAAAACATTAGTTGTGATTAGCCAGCGAAAAAACGATAATGTGAAGTGGTAATGCAGGTATATGAATGCACAATTACATATAATAGTAAGGTATAATGTAGTAAAACGTAATGAATAAGCGACAGTAAATAAACAGAGATAATTAGATGCAATAAAACTTTTTTTTTTTTTCCATTTATTGATATTTACAACTGTACAAAATAATATACAACAAGTAAATGTGTTGATAGTGAATACAATGACATGTAAATAACTTGTGAAGAATTACTCACTAGTAGCACTTCAATAAAATCTACACTAAAAGGTCTCTAGGCCATCTTCTTTTCAGACGCCTCGGAGGATTATCAGGGATGGAGAAGGAAGCAAGTTGGGAGACTAGTGGATTGGAGTGGTTATGGAGCTTACTATGGAAGGATAGGTATCTAGTTTGGGCTAAATCAGAAACATATGGAACATTAAGATCTTTATGGATAAGTTTATTGGTCACAAAGTAAGGAACATTGAGGATTTTTCGAAGGATTTTGGATTGCAAAGATTGGATACGAGATGAATTGGATGGTTTAGTAGAGCCCCAAAGTTCAACTCCGTACGTCCAAATAGGTCTAATCACTGTCATGTAAATGAGTCTTTTGTAATTAATTGGGAGCTTTGAACGTTTGTCTAGTAAATGTTGAAGTAGTCTGTAACTCAATAAAACTTAAATAACTAAAAGAACATTCTAGTTGTATTAAGCAAGCTAAAAAAGATAATGTGGAGTGGTTACATATATATATATATATATATATATATATATATATATATATATATATATATATATAAAGTTTTCTTTTCTATTCTATTCTATTCTATATATATATATATATATATATATATATATATATATATATATATATATATATATATACACACAAATATATAAGCGTATGTATTAATGAGATATGAAAGCATGAATCGAAGTGCATAAACACCAGTAAATAAACCGAGATAACAAGATGCAGTGAAACACAAACATATAAAAAAAAATTCTAGTTGTAATAAGCATACAAAAAACGATAATGTGCAATGGTTATAAAGATATATAAATACAAAAATATATATAATAAAGAAATATAAAATCATAAACTGTAATATATAAGCTATAATAAATAGACTCTGATAATGTGATGCAGTAAAACGTAAATAAATAAAAAAAACACAGGGTAGAAATGGTAGATGAACAATAAGACAATACACAGTCTTCAATAGCAGAAAGTTTGAAAGACCGAGAGGGCGCAAGAAGGTAATGTATTCTGAAAGATTGGATACGAAATGAATTGTATGGTTTAGTAGAGCCCCAAAGTTCAACTCCGTACGTCCAAATAGGTCTAATCACTGTCATGTAAATGAGTCTTTTGTAATTAATTGGGAGCTTTGAACGTTTGTCTAGTAAATGTTGAAGTAGTCTGTAACTTTAGCCGAAAATATCCAGTTCCTGGTTCTGATCAATGAAAATCACGGGCTGCCCATCATCTTTACGGCAGCGGACTCGTCAACCCGCAAACCACACATACTTTAGTCTAGCAGCAGATCTCTTCGGACGGGCGAGCCAATACAGATGCCTGTTGGTCAGGGTCATCTCTTCACTGAGACATATCCGGTGGGAGTCATTCTCCAACCAGCCGAAATCCCGCCTCACTCTTCTTTTTTGTATTAACTTGTCCCTGAGAGTTTGTCTGACAAAGCGAGCGATCACAGGCGGAGGTCGAGGGTCATCTTTTCTGGGCCGCTGGTGTTCCACCAGGTTGAGGTTCTCGATGTTTAATTTAATCCCGAGCCCTGCACCTATACTCTACACCAAAGCCGTAGGGGTCTCTTCTGGGCGTACCGGGATGCCTCGAATTTCCAGGGATCTGTTCAATAGGCCCTGCTCTGCTTTATTTACTCTTATCTCCAGCTGGCCTACTTTTGTTTTTAATTTTTTATTTTCATTGAATAACTCCTCGATAAATTTATTTTGCCCCTCGAGATGACTTTCGATTTTTGAAAGTCTTTTACTTAAATCAAAAGTTAGCTCTCCATATTTATCTGATGAATTTTTCATAGACTTTATGTCTTCGTTGACTGAGGCACCTATGCGATTCACCGCGGCAAGTACCTCAGATACAGATGGTTCTGGAGATTTCTCTGTGCCTGGGCTGCTTTTTTTTCCCAAATCACATAGACGACAAAGCCATGACTTCTTTGTGTTTTTAATGGTGTCTATGTCATTTTCTGAGAGATTGAAGCATCTTCCATGGTAGATGACTTTGCACTTGGTGCATGCAGTATTATATTTATTCTCCCTGGTGATTTGACTTTCGCATTTAGAGCAAACCACCAATTTGTCTTTTAAAATATTTAAATTAATAATTATTGAGGTGAATGACTTAAATGTTATTTATTTACTCATGGGAGACAAGAACGCCTTAATACTTTACGGATTATTCTGTTGATGTACTACAGCTGCTTGTAGCCTTCAGATTTCTACGACTATATGTTATCTTCCATTCAATGATATACAAGCAGGTAACTTTCAAAACGTGTTTTGTCACAAAAAATGTTTATTAGAGTTTTTGGTATCACTAGATTTGTTTTTCAGAAATCTACAATATGTGATGAGTATTAGCGATTAAAACAAACTTGTGACTGTTTAGAAAATGAAAGATGTGAACTGCATATTTAAAAACTAGCGACTGTTAAGAAAATGAAAATATTCCCCGAAAATTATGAGTGTCATTAACACACATCATCTACTATGTAATTATAATTTTTATTTTGCGTACTTTTGAGCAAACAGAGACTTCTGTAAAATAAAACATAGCCACTTCAAACAGTGCTTTGTCCCTATGTTATTTCATCACACCATGTTTTGTCCACTGTATTCCTTTAAAACGTGTTTTGTCCATATTTAAAATTAAAAATGCTAATTTTAGGAGTAAAGAATGTTTCTGATCCATGTTGTGATTTGTTTTTTTAGATGCTATAAGTTTAATTAGGAATTTATTGTTTCTGAAGGGTAATTACATCTCATAATATACATTTTTTGTTATTGCTGAAAAGTGGGATTACTGTGACAGAACACGTTTTGAAAGTTACCCCCTCATACATAGATATCCATTAAAAAAAAAAAAAAAAAAAAAAAAAAAAAAAAAAAAAAAAAAAAAAAAAAAAAAAAAAAAAAAAAAAAAAGTAATGTAATATTATTATTTATATTTTTATGTATTAATATAAGGAACATATTTTGATTTACCATTTATATTTATTACACACAAAGTTTTGTTATATATTTTGATCTATAAGTTCAAGGATTTGTCATCAACAATACTTGCAATTATCAAGGTCATGAAAAGTTCAGTAACCTCAAGAATGCTAAATTTAAGCAACTACAATAAGATTGAACTACTTAAACCTATATCTTAAAATACTAAATTTACATACAGCTAAGTGAAAAAATGCAAATCTAGCACTATTTCAAAATCTCGTTCACTATAAGAAACCAAAACGTTCTATAAAATATCTTTTCTTATTCAAAACAATAACAAGCAAGGATAAATATCCATATTTTACCAGAGAATGAACCTAATATATAAAACTGATTTTTATTTTTTTTTATTTTACAAAAATATATGTCTGTACTCATCCTGAAAGGTATTGGTATTTTTGCTTCAACAGAAACTTATCATGATTAATAGACAACCCAGGGTGAGATAAGTCACTGTTCCAGTAACAGTGTTATATTTACATAAGTATCTGTTTTTAATTTTCCCTCTATTTTACTTTGTAATTTACTGATAGGGTTTTATCAGTTATTTATCATTAACTGTGCATTCATATTATTCTTAGGGGGAAATAATTTTTCATTTATTTATTTCTTTAGTCATTAAAGAATAACTTACTGAAATTTATTTATTAGAATATTATGATCAACTATGTCCTGGGCATAGGTTAAACTGCAACCTGGGAAGACAGATTTCAGAGCCGTAGTGAAGGTTATCTGTCTAGGAGAAGGAAAACTCCAAAATATAATAACGGGCAGGTCAGGTTCTGTAAGGCGTAGTGAAGCCAATTGGCCTAGGAGAGGGAAACTGAACTCAAATGACCTGGTCCTCCAGGTTGGGGGTTGAGCATGGTGCCAACTCTCCCATCTTGTAAAAACTAATTGTTATGAAACCCACAGTTAAAGGAAAGCCGGACGGACATTATGGAAATGAACTTGGCGAGAAAAGGACTAATCAAAGAGATCTGACTATGGCAACCTAGAGTGTAAGGACCATGTTGAAGCCTGGAAAAATGCAAGAAATTGCAGACCAAATCATAAAGTTTAAGATTGATGTTGCAGCACTACAGGAAATAAGATGTCCAGGACAGGGAAGAATCAATAAAAAGGAGTATAATCTCGTCTACAGTGGAGCTGAAAATAGAAGAGGGCTATATGGTACAGGATTTTTAATAAATAAAACGATTAAGGGATCACTATTGAATTTTGAAGCCATCAATGAAAGAATCTGCAAGATAAGATTCAAAGGGAAATACAGAAACATTACCTTAATATCAGCCCATGCACCTATGGAAGATAAAGCGGATGAAGATAAAGAGACCTTTTATGATAAGTTGAGTGAGGTATGTGAACACATCCCAAAGTATGACGCCACTGTTATTATCGGAGGTTTTAATGCACAAATTGACAAGGAAGATTTTGTGGGTAATGTATCCGGAAAGTTCTCTCTGCATGAGATGACTAATGATAATGAACTGCGGTTGGTGCTGTTCGCCTCTGCATGCAATCTGAAAGTCAAAAGCACGAGTTTTCAGCATAAACGAATACATTTGGGCACTTGGAAAATCCCTGGAGGTGGTGTCAATCAAATTGATCATGTTCTGATATCTTCTAGATTCGCATCAAGCATTATCGATGTTAGAGCTTGTAGAGGACCAAACTGTGACTCTGACCATTATCTCCTCAAAGTATTTTTTAGGCACAGATTGGCCAATTGTCAAAAAGGCAAGAGAATAAAGAGAAAAAGATGGAATATTGAGAAGTTAAAAATCCAGGAACATAGGGACCAATTTGAAGAAGTGTTGAAATGCGGATTGGAAAAGTGTGAGGAGAAAAGTGATGTTGAAGCAGAATGGTCTAGTTTAAAATAAATAATTAAAGAGGCTGCTGACCAGGATTATATTAGGAGAAAAATCTGTGCTGAGGAACAATAAGTGGTTTGATGAGGATTGCAGGAGGGCAATTGAGCATAAGGATGGCGGTAGACAGGTAATGCTACAGAGGGACACGGGAGGTAATAGAGAGAAATATCGCATCAGTAGAATTAGAGCAACTAATTTATGTAGAAAGAAAAAGAGGGTATGGTATAGAAGGAAGATTGAGGATATGGAAGAACTGAATGAAGGGAATGAAGCTAGAAGGTTTTATCAGTCTGTTAAGAAAATGAGAAGCGGATATCAACCTAGGCTAAATATGTGTCGTACCAAGGAAGGATTAATCATTGGTGAGGAAAAGCTGATTTTAGATAGGTGGTCAGAGCATGTCAAGGACGTGCTTTGTACCGCTCCTCAGAATGGTGGATCTGCAATGAATGATGTATGTAATGAGCGAGACCTTGGTGGAGAATACCTAAGCCAAAGAATATACAACTTGATTTTTGAAGTGTGAAACGAGGAGAGAATGGCGGAGGATTGAGGTTCGGGTTTGATTTTACCAAATTTTAAGAAAGGGGACAAGACTATATGCCAAAACTATAGAGGTATATCCTTGTTGAATGTAGTCTATAAAATTTTAGCCAATATTTTAACAGCAAGACTGAAAGTATATTCTGAACAGGTTATGAAGGAGGTTTTAGACCGAACAGAGGCACAATAGACCAAATATTTACTTTGCGGCAAACCTTAGAAAAATGCTACAGCCACAACATAGATATTCATATGCCCTTGGTGGATTTTAAACAAGCATTTGATCGAGTGGATAGGTCTCAGCTGTTTAATGCTTTAAAGAGATTCAATATTCCACACAAATTGATTAACTTGATCAAAATGCCATGTCCAAGACTCTAGTGTACTTGCCAGTAGCAGAATAAGCAGGAAAATACATTTTGATGCTGGAGTAAGACAAGGTGATGCCCTCTCAGCAGTCCTGTTTAATCTAGCCCTGCATAAAGAAATGAAGAATTTGGAGTCTGGTTGGACTTTGGCGAATCGAACCTACCAAATTCTTGGGTATGTTGATGATAAAGTGGTCCTGGCAAGAAATGAGGCGAAAAGTAAGTATATGGTATCTTCGGCTTCTGGAATTAGAAGAAAGCCGTGTAACTTATCCCTTGAAAGCCACTCTTTTGAAGCTGTTAACAACTTCGTGTATCTTGGTACGGAAATTAACTCCAAAAATATAGTGAGCGATGAGGTTAAAAAAAGAATAATGAGTGGAAATAGAGCTTACTTTGGCCTTACATATATGATAAGATCAAACCTGCTATCTAAAAGGACAAAACTCAGGCTGTACAGATCTCTTATCAGACCCGTTGTATGCTAGGGCACAGAGACATGGACACTAAAAGCAGCTGACCAGCAAGCATTAAGGATCTTCGAAAGGAAGATATTGAGGCGCATATTTTAGGCCCTGTGTACACTCAAGGAGCATGGCGAGTTAGGAATAATCAGGAAATAGAAGATTTTAAACAATGTGAAAATATAGTGCGATTTATAAAATCTAGAAGGATCAGCTGGATAGGATGCCAGACACAAGAATGGCAAAAAAAGTTTTCCAGGCGACCTTCCCTGGAAAGAGAAGAAGAGGACGCCCTCGTAAGAGCTGGATTGCTGACATGGAAGAGGGCTTGGAAAAGATGGGCGTGACAAACTAGAAAAGAAAAGCTTTGGACTAATTGTCAGGGAGGCCAAGGTTCATCATGGACTGTAGAGCCGAAGAAGAAGAAGATTATGATCAACTAAAAGAGTAGTTTATGTAATATTTCCTATTGGGAAGAGATATGCCATTCCATTGTGAAAAGCCATACCTATGAGCACAATTGCAAAACTGCTTTCAATTTGATTAAAGGAGTAATAACATAGAACACCATAAATTTATTGATGAACCTTTTAAACAAAAGTTTTCTTTAATCAAAATCAATAACAGTGGTTTCAAAACCTGCATTATATATATATATAATTTAGAAATGGGACACTATTGTATTATAACAATCAGGATTATACACTATTGTATTATAACAATCAGGATTATAACGTTGTACTATAACAATTAGGAGGTAACAATTATACTAAATATCAGAAACAAGGAATTATAACATTGGATGTTAATCCATTTTCTCAAACTAAAACCAAATGAATTATATTAATTATAAAAATTATTGTTTGGACCGAGCAATTTTTTTCCAAGCCCTTTTTATTAGGAAAAATATATTTTGGGTTGTTGTAGGTTCTGAAAGGTAAATATTGGCCTTTGTTGTATTTAAAAATAGGCCTGGTCAATATTATTTGGTATTCTGAATTTTAGGGAAATTGAAAGTTTATTTATTTTCCGATTTGAACGAAAAGTGCTGAGAAGAATTTTTGGAGCGATATTTGATACTAATGAGCAAGCCTGGTGAATAAGGACAAATTCGGAAATCTCTGAGCTGTTCAATGATTTTGAAATTGTGCGTTTTATCAGAGCTGGTCAGCTAAGGTGGGCTGGTCATGTAATCAGGATGAGCACTGACTCTATGCCAAGAAGGATCCTCGAGGAGGAAATGCATTCAAATAGAAGATGTGGGTGCCCCAGACTTCGCTGGATGGATGGAGAGGTGTGCTGCACGAGCCATTCTGGGAATCCGGGACTGGAGAGCAGCTGCACGGGACCGGGTTGAATGGCAGAGATTGCTTCAGGCGGCCTTAACCCCTCATGGGTTATAGAGCCAAGGAAGAGGAAGTTTATTTATTGTGCTGGATTTGAATTCTTCGACCTCCTGACGGTTCCCGAGTTCATCCTAAGGAGACATATCAAGTTTCTGGACTTGCAGTTCTTAACTAACCCCTCTTCAATACTCTGACACCAGCACCACCTCCTGGCAGATGGCAGCAAACGCTACTTCAGTGAGGACCACACAGTTCTAGCCAGACTGTCGTGGAGACCCACAACCATCAGGACTGTGATAAGTGCTGTGACCATCAAAGACATCAATCTTAGAGTTAACCCTTTAACAGGCAATGTATCCTGGAAGATACACATATTTAATGCCTTTTGCTCAATAAATGACGCAATGTCCGACGCATTATTCTACTCATTATTGTCTAATATCCTTTATTTAACCTTGAATTTTATGATACATGTATGGGCGTTAGCGCGGCTATAGCCATTCAAAGGAAAAAAAAAGAAGAAATGTATTCAAAAATTCTAGGCCTGCCGGTTAAAGGGTTAAATGTAGTCTAAGTAAATCAAGAATTAGGTGTCCGATAATAGATAAGAGGAGATGTTATAAGGAATCAAAATCAATTAAAGTTACTTAAAATATTGCAATGTACTGATGTATATAAATCAAGAAAGAATGATAATTCTTAGAAAATAAAATAAAAATAGATGGTTTAAAGTATATTTAATATTAATACAATCAAGAAATATATAAAAATGCTTATTTCTATTATTATAATGAAACTAACAATGATTGGTTTGAAAAATACTGGAAACAATAACAAATGCTTCTTAAGCCATAAATAACCTATTGTCATGAAAATGAAATTTCATTTTCCAGTAGGCACTTAATTAAAAATAAATGGACAGATTAGTTGGATAGATACCTATAATTTCTAGAGATACTTAAAAAAAAAAAAAAAAAAAAAAAAAAAATATATATATATATATATATATATATATATATATATATATATATATATAAATATATTATTATGATTTTTATATAATTTTAAAAATAATAATTCAATTTAATTAGATACAAAAATATACAAGCATGAGTTCAATATAAAATTCAACTATGCCTTTTAAACAATTATATTTGAATTTCAATCATATTAATCTTATCAACCTCAGGTGGGTTCACGGAGGGCGTCCTTAACCTTTACACTATAATAAATATTAATTTTATATTGACAAACATTCTTTCTTTTACTGATTACCAAATTAAATAACTAAATTGATATCACCAATTTTGTGGTACTGCATAGTCTCGAGCTTTTACCCATAACTTCTTCCTATCCTGATTGCTTCATTGGTTTCCTGGGGTCGAACCGGGGAGAAGGTGTGTAGTCGGTCAGCTCTGAAGATCAAGTGCTCGAGAAATTCCAGGAAGCCTTTTGATATCGGCAAGAGGTGGGGATGCCCATGGCGTGCTTTCAATGGCTTTTGATCGATTTATTGATCATTTAATCGACCCTTTTTTATTTATTAATTCACGAACCATAGTGATCACCACAATATATATATATATATATATATATATATATATATATATATATATATATATATATATATATATATATATTGTAGTGATATTTCAGAGTCGAGATAAATTGTATGTAAAAGGATTTTGGTTTGAATTTGGCACCAGCGAGAGTTCGCCGCCGATCTAATTGTTATGTAGTTTTTGTTAGTCAATTTGAATTAAGGTATCTTAAATAATGATTAGGATTTCTAAATGTTTTTGTAATGTATGAATTGAATTCTATATTTTATTTTAAGTGATAAGTCGTTAAGACGTAGTAAAGATGAAGGCCGTGAAGGTTTAGACTTGTCCTTAACAGTTTTTTGGGCTTGGACGCGTAGTTCCTGGATTGAGACGCTCTCTTCATGCTGGAGCCTCGAGGTGTTGACATCTCTCTGTTATTTTAGTGAGTTATTAGTCACATGTGTGAAGAATTAATAAATTATTTTAACATTCTTAATGTGATGAGTGTTTCAATAGACTGATGAAGGAAGGTTAGAAGGAAGTTTGAAACAAGAAGGATAAGTTGAGGAACAATTTGAATTATGAAGATCTACAATCGTTTCGAAGATGGAAGGTATCTTAATTACTAATATGTCAAATGTTATATATAATCTGGTGTAAAATGTGTTTAATTGTTTTGTTTATAAAATATATTCTTGAGTCAGAATCATTATCTTTAAAAAGCTCAACCCTTGATATTCCCTCAAAATTTATTTAAATAAAAAAAAGATGACTTTATATTAACTAAAATTAGAACTTAATCAATTAAAAGAACATTACATTATGGCACCCGAAAATGGGACAATTAATTAACTACTAATTAGAAAACTAATTAACTTAATATTAATTAGAACTTTAACTAAATTAAAAGAACATTACAAATATATAAATAGAATATATTACAATATATATATATATATATATATATATGTCATACCATATGTCAACCACTAACTTACCAGCTTGATTAATTTAACATTTGATTCTTATAGTACGAAATGCAATAACATAACAAATGTTATGTATAGAATACAAAGTCAGTCAGCAAACATACTTAAACAGCAGATAATAAGCAAGTTTCGTATCATATAAAGGCACATGAAAACCAAATACAAGTTAAACAGTAAGATTTATTAAACCTCATATTTATAAATTTAGAAAATAATTAAACTAACAATTTTATAAAATAATTGTCACACATACATAATTTGTAAATTAGGTGATGTTCAATTTACAGCATACTATTCATTTGATTATCTACTCTGACACCAAATGAATGTCATACCTTTCCAATTTTTCCTATTTCATATAAATATGAAGCCAACAATTTTGTCTGAAAAAATAAAAACACATTATAAATATACGACACGATTTGTAGTTTAATAAGGTAATTGAATCATGGATTGGAATTAGTTTTATTTTTGTATAATACTTCAAAACATGCAAATTAAAAATTAATAATAATTATTATAATCCAGGGTAGTAACTTTCAGTTTCAGGGATTAAAAAAACAAAACAAAAAAACAGTTAACTTTTATAATATAAATATACGACACGATTTGTAATAATTTGTAATAAGTGCAGATCAATAAAAGTATTCTTTTGGAACTTATACTTTTATTGATGAATGTTGTATCGATATTTGATATTTCAAAGCTTTAATGACCAACCTCTTTTGGATAAAAGTTTTTTGTAACAGTTATTGTAAACCACTTACTGAATAAATTTTGATGAAAAATTATTTTACTTTTGTTTTTATTATTAACAATTGTAATTATTTAGCTTTAATAACAGTATCAATGAGAGAACAAAATAAAGATTTCACCATGTATTCGGTATAAAAAAATGTTACAAAATAGGTAAAAATATGTAAGCATGAAGGGTATGTATGTATTAAAGAACAACAGCTGATTTTATAAACAAATCAGTACATATTAAGTAACAATTTTAAAGGGGACTAACAGTTATAATATAATGCTATAATCTAACAGAAATATTGGGAGATAGAAATAATATATAGTAGTATAATACATAATAAAAACTATAACAAAATAAGAATGGAGGCTTTTTAATTCTATAAATAATTAGTTGGTGTATGAGAACTTCATTATCAAAATTAATAAAAATCCACTGATTCAAATCAACTTACATATGTAAACAACCCCTTCCCCTCACTGTTTCAAAAATTTTATTAGAACATTTTTCAGTAAATGTTTAGCAAGTATGTATGTAACTGGAATCTTTAATTTGATGAAAATCAACAGAATCATTCTTATTTACTCCTTCCCCAACCCTCTGTTAATTAAAATATTACATTTTAACTGTTAGCACCATATGAAATTAATAATAAGTATATAAGAAAATTGATCATCAAATTTCATGAATATGGGATGAGTTATACTTAAGTCCTATTTTACTCCCCCCCCCCCCCCCCCCCTTCCATCGATAAAAAATTTCCGATAATTTATTCCCACACTTAGATAATTGTTAGTAGATATATATAGGAAATTTGATCACTAAATGTTATGAAAATCAGCTGTCATTCTAAAACACAAATTTACCTCCATCCATCCCCACCAAAATAAAATTATAATATTTCAGAGCTGTTTTCAAACTCTAAAAATGTTAATATGTATATAAAAACAATTAATTATCAAATTTGATGAAAATCCGATGTCCTTCTTAAGTACTACTTCACATTGCCTCCCCATAAAAAAAAAAAATTGTTATAATAATCAGTTTCGTCGACCCTTTGAAATTTTTAAGTAGACATGTAAGAAACATGATTTCCAAGAGTTATGAAAATCAGCTGCCATTCTAACATTCAAACTTACTTCCCAACACCCTCTACCCCCCAAAAAATAAATAAACCCCTACCCAGAGCTGTTTCCATACTTTGAAATTGTTAGTAGGTATATTAGAATCTTTTGATAACCAAATTTTATTAAAATCAGCTGAATTGCTCTCAAGTACTACATTATACTCCACACCCCTCAATAAAAAAATTTAAATTTAATCAGTTGCCAATTGGATAAGTTGTAAACTATAATAGTGCTCTTACATTAAAATTTATAATTTGTTGAGTTTATAACTTTTTGGAATCAGTATAAGTTTAACAGAAACATTTATGTTAAAATGACTTAAGTTTTAAAATAGTTCCATTCTTATAGAAGCTAGAATTTTTATGATCAAACTCTTTAGAAATTTTTTTTTTAAACAATTATAGTGGAACTTATTTCTATAAAGAAATAAATGTTTTGATCCTTGGTTTCCAATAATATATTTCTTATAATGGATGGATGTATGAAATGAATATTGTGTTTATTAGTACTCTAAGAGGTACTTGACATTTTAATTATATATATTTAAGTTGTGTAAAACGGATCATCAAGTAGGTATATTCTGTAAATATGTAATTATAGGTAACATTTCTTCATAATGCATACTAAAATTATTAAAGACATTAATGACTACATAACCTATTAAAGCTCAAACATAACTCATTTAATTTTTTTAATCCTATACTAATCAGTACCTACCCGATTAGGGCATGAGTGATTACTCTATCAAAGGTAAAAAAACATGCTACAGTTTTATTTGGCGGCCTACGCCGATGACATTGCTATATATAGTAGTTCATTAAACGCCACGAAGGCTCTACGGCAGGCGGAGGAGGTTTGTAATGAAATCACGAAAAAATTGGAAGGATTAAATATTGCAGTTAACCCCAAGAAGACTGATTGCATTATCTTCTCCTTCCAGAAAAATAAGCGTCCTCTTCCTAAAACCTATAAGGTAGCAGGAATCGCTAAGAGGCCAGCGGGCAGTATTGTGTATCTGGGAGTCACTCTAGACAGGCACCTTACACTTTCAAGCCACTGCAACCGAAAACTTAAGTCGGTGAGAACAAAATCATACAGACTAAATCACCTGCTAAGTACACCAAACCTCTCGCTCCGCCTCAAACTAATGATTTATAAATGTTTGCTGAGACCGGCTCTCCTTTATGGAGCTCCAATGTTGGCAAACATATCACAATCGACATCAAACAGACTCCAACAGTTTCAGAACGGGGTATTGAGACGAATCGTTCGACAAAATTATTTTCAAGATTGAGATATCAGGCCATCAGAGAGTCTAATATAATTTTTATGATAGTTCAGAGTATCATAATCATAATCAATTAAGATTATTCCTAAATAAACTGTCTTAATGAGATAAACCTTCTTTCCTAAGAGAAATCTCAACTTTACAACTCAATGTACTCAACAATAAGGTGTATACTACACTACCTATGCAATATAATAGATAGTGCCAGTTGATTGTTCATATTTCTAACATTTTGAACATGCCAAAATTCCTTACTTCTGAATCATTTAAAAGTTTTTTTATAACACCCATCATTATGAAAGTTATAAACATTTATGAAGAAAATATGTAACACATTAATTATTGTCATAAAATTAATTATGCCTCCTGGTTATTCCTTAAATAAAGAAAAATGGATGAGTGTGACTCATAATAAAGATCTGCACCTAGATCGACTTCACACAAATAAGTAACAACATATTATTTCTGTCAACAAAGTAATCTGATTACAAATATACCTCGAAGTGAAAGTAATCAGATTTCTTTTTGGGGTAAAATGCTTTTTAACACATCCTTTAAAAGAACAGATACATTCTACCATTGGTTATATTAGTTCATGTGTTTTAAAACCACTAGGCAAACAAAGAACTTGGACCAACAAGAATTTAAAACAAATTTTCATAAAAATTTAAAACAATGAACAATATTATATTGCAATAAAATATCATTTTACTTTAAAAAAATCATAAAATATCATTTTACTGCAATTAAAAATTATCTTTAAGTACAAATTCAATTATCTTGCCCACTGGTTTCCAAAAAAATGTTATTCCTTTTAGTTTATACTTTGATTTAATGCATAAAGTTCAATGAAATATATTTCTTTTTTTTTTTTTTTTTATCAATAAAATCAATCCCTTTTAATTAGCGTATGCATTATTAAATTCTATGCACAGCTCTTCATATAAATAAAAACCTTTATCTGCTACCTCCGAAGACCCTTATGTGTTAAACCAAAATATAAAACTATACAATGTTAAACAGAACAGTAATATTTAACATCTTTAGTCAGTTTAGTACTATAAATTGATTAAAACAGACATTAACATACCCCTTGTATATAATTTCTACGGTCAATTTTCTCATTCTGAGAGTGTGCACCATCATCACTAGCACCGAGTGGTATCAGGAGAACACTTTTTCCTGTTAACTCCTATTTAAAAATAAAAATTACATTATAGTTATAGATAATTTATAATGCAATAAAAATAGTCTCAAATTATTGATATCCACTCCATTTATAATATAGTTTTATACTTCATTGTATATAAATTTAAGACAAATTTATAATGACTCAATTCCCACAGTAATTTTAGTTCTTAAAGTTTATTTTACATGCAGTTACTATTTTGACATAGAATGCTGAAGAGTAATTATTAAATTAGGTCAAAATTGTTTTTGGATGACAATGACCAATGATCTTTACTCAGTTTAGAGATATTTGACTATCCGACTGAAAGTTGCATCTTCAAGAGGTATAATTTTATTTTCTGAAAGACACAAAGCTTTGGTATGAAATGGATACAGCTAGCTAACTGTTACTGAATTAGTAAAAATTGTACCTTTTTAAATTTCTACTGTCATGCAAAAAGTAAAGATCTAATTTGGTAAAAGACAAATATTTTTTAAGGCCAAATAAGTATGATTTTACCATGTAAATATCCATACATGCAATTTAAATTGAGGGAGCCAGGAGAAAAAACGTTTAGATCACCCAAACAATGGAGATTGAAGTTCTCATGTCCTGTAGCATAACAGGTAATGGTAAACTTTATTTTGCTGTTTTAATGAAATATGTATAAATGAACATAAAAAAATTTTCCCCTGAACCCATCAATTAATTAGACATTTTAAATTACTTTTAAACAATGAAGTATATATATATTTAGAAAACTATACAGAAAAGTTATATATTATACAAATTTGTGTATACAAGTTTATATTATATTATACAAGTTTTGTGAAGTTATATTTGGGATGTATTTGTATAATGATCGTCCTTTAGTAGATTGTTGCCAATCAATGTTCTAATTCTCAATCATATAAGTTAGTATGCATGTAAAAGGTACTGAGTTGTATTCATAGGGTAAATATCACTAGCAACTGTCAAATACTGGATTAATCAGACAAATTTCAAGGCTGCACAGATTTATTAAAAAAAAAATTTATAATTGACTTAAATCCACAAATTATCTCCTGACGTAAATCTTATCTAAACACATGAAGGATCACATTAATTATAACTTTATTTTGAGAGGAGAAACTATTCAATGAAACATTTTGATTTGTGCAATTAACTTAAACACAACTAGAAAAAAATTATCTACATTTTTGAGTAGAAAAACTAAACAAGGACTGAGAGGGTAGAATGACATCTTCATAACAGTTCATAAGAAGTTTTAAGTACCTAATGAAATCTGTTGAGTTCAACATTATATTTTGTTAATAATCTAATGTCTATTAAAAAATATCCTTATGCAAGTGTAAAACGATAATGTATATTTGGTTGACATCATTTGAAAAAACCTAAAGCAAGTAGCCATGCCTATCTACATTGTTGTTAGGAGGCCATGCTACCCTGTTAAAAATATGTATGAAAGAAGTACTATGCACCTCTATCCATCCCTGTACTTTGAAAGGATATCTATACTTTAAAAAAAAAAAAAAGTTATAAACTGTTCAAGGGAATTTTTTTATTAATTACATTTTATTTTTATTATTTTATTTTATGATTCTATTTGAATTTTTCTTTAAAAGCATTGCATTTTAAACAGCTGATTATAAGGTACATAGCAATCAAAGAAAATAAAAAATGTAGGATATAAAAATTAAAACTTTAGTTTTTATTTATGGCCTTATTAAATTATATTTATAAATTAAGAGGTATAATAGGACATTAACCAATGAGGTAATGAAAATAATAATGAAGTATATAAAAAACAATAAATTCTGCAATTGATTTTTTGAAACTCTGGAAAAATAAAGTAGATCTGAAAAACAATGTTCAAATAAATTTAATTAATATGAATGAAGGCTCTAAAACACAAATAAATTAAAAAAAAAATACCTGAAAAGTAAGAGTAACGGGTATAGAACCTCCTTCACGGGTCATATCTGGTTCAGTATTGTATACCCGCTTAGTAGCTCTTACTGCAGCTTCAAAATTAAGACTTTTGGTGTCTGTAACCCATGCTTTAGCTCCATGAACCATTGAAACCTAGGTATTTTTATAATTATCTGTTATTTCTGTATTTTATTTTTAAAAAGTAATAAAATACAAAAAACAATGCAATAATTTTACTTTAAATTTGTTGGAACTTCCTCTTTTTTCCCACTCTTTTACCAAATAATCCATAACAATCTTTTCCACAGCTACAGGATCTTGATTTGGTACTATTCTTATTGAAAATTTTCCAATGACTTTTCTAGGTATGACAGTTTTGGTTCCAGGATCTGAGAAACATCCTTCCATGCCATGAATACTAAGAGAAGGAAATCTCCAACGACTCATGAGTAACTTAGTCTGAAAATTGGTCAAAACTGTATACAACAATGAAGTAATAATTAAATTAAAATAATAGTAAATAACTATGATTATTTTAGATTCAGAGGAACTAAAATTAAAGCTCATATGAAATCTAGGATTTATAAAATTAAAAATGACAAATATGATGTCAATCTAAGAATAAAAATGCTGATGCTGTGCTGAGCTAGATTATGTTTTCCCTGAAAGGTTCTAATTAGGCTAAGAATTCAAAAAAACATAATTACTTCCAGCTGTTGTTTATTGTTTCATTCAAATTGTTAGTTATTTCCCTCTCCCAGCTAAATTAAATAAACAACTCTTGTTCAGATACCTGATGCTCCAGATGAGGCAGATAGCAGATGGAAGCTTTTGGAACAGGCCATAAGGACAGTTGCCCATTAGGCGAAGATCATGCATAATGGTCTGCACCATAGCTTAACCCAATTTATTCTATTCTTTCAATAATAATCCTTCCTAATGCTGTAGTGTAAGACAAAAAGGGTTTCAATATGGATGGATGGCTTTGGTATTTTTACAACCCTAGCACTCCACTGCTCCATAAATCTTATTTCAGGAAAAATAAGGTACAAAAGCTGTTGTTAAAGAAAGAAATTTGTGCATAAGTTTTCATTAAGGTGTGTAATTGTCAGATATTATATTCTTTTCCTAGATGGAGTTAGAGGCTGGTTTTCCTATCAGGTGAAATTTCTAAAATTAGAGATAAGTTACTCTCCCTACATCTGGCCACATATGGCAAACAGTCAACACCACATCTTTCTTCTTTTTCCTCTAATATTTTTATTCCATCTTAATTCTTCAGTTTTTTTTTTTTTATTTATTCAAATCTACAGAGATTACTATACAAATTTATAAAAACAGACTAATGAGGTCTTACACAGCCCTAGAACAACAAGGAAATTAAGGCTCAGCTTCTACTTCTGTAAGTCAATAAACATTTGAATTCTAAACTAACTGTAAAAATAGTTCAGTGCTCAAATTGTGAAAGCCAAATCACCAAAGAAGATAAGAAACATATCACCTGTTTCAAATCAATATTCAGGATAAAGACTTAAAAGTACTAAGAAACTCGAAAAAAAAACATGGTTTTGCCATAACTGTGATGTATAACATGGTGTCTACCAATTTCAGTAATCGAAATTCCCAACATATTCCTGACTTTATTAAGAATGATTCTGGAAATTCCCAACTTTTCCAAAAATATTTCTGGAAATTCGCGACTATCGATATGTTAATACTGTTGCAATCAATAATCAATAATGTAGGCAAATAAAACAATGTTTGATGATGACGTAATTCCCGATAGGTATATTATCTTTTTCTTTTTTCGTAAAATAATTTGTTAACAATAACAAAAATAAATAAATGTTTTGGCACCTTTAGGAGCGCCTTTTTCTTTTTCACCCAAGCTCCTAAGGTTGTGCGTCTCCACGTGGTGCGGCTGGGTTAACCTGTACCGATAAAGGCTAGGTATAGGGGAACCAAAATGAAACCCTCTGGGGCTAAATACCTCAGTTATATCCTGTCAGGGAAACCCGACCCAAAACATGAAATAATATCATGAGTAAGGCTTCACACGAAAATAATTACCCTGAAGACAGAGCCGGGCTTTCAGATTCCAAGGTGCCCGGCAGTGAGAAGCTAGATAGTGAATCAGAGCACCATGAGAACCATCAACGAGCCAGTGCAAAAATCAGACTCAAAAGAAAGTACTTTTTTAGGACATACAACATCAACTCCCTGATACAAGTGGGAAAACTCAAACAGCTTGTGGCAGAACTAGAGGGCCTGAACATCTCGGTCCTCACACTGCAAGAGACCAGGTGCATGGACTCCGAGACCATGGACTACGGAGGGTACAGGATTTTCAAGGGAAAAGTAGGACAGCGCATCATGAAGAATACCCCCCCATCTGGGAACGGGTTTTATGGTAAGAAGGAACCTCCTGGGGTCAGTGGTAGATTTTAGCAGCAGAAGCTCTAGGATCTCAACCCTCACCCTAATGGCAGGCTACAAGATGTATGTACTGATCAACGCGCACACACCGATTAACCTGGACAACAGGAAGAACCCAGAGAAAATGGAATCTTTCTGGAGCAACCTGGATGAGACCATAAGCAAGAGACCGTTGAGCCATGTGAGGATTCTACAGGGGGATTTCAACGTACAAATCGGGAAGGAGAAAAAATTCAGAGAGATGTTGGTCAAGTACCCAGCGCACAACAGAACAAACTGGAATGGAGAGAGGTTGATTGGTCTATGCCAGAGAGCTGGCATGAGAATCATGTAGACGTACTTTAAAGCCAAGGCCAGCAAGAAAAAGACTGATTCCCCGAACAGTCTTTTTGGGGAATTTCAGATGACCACGTGGTCATCTCCAGCAGGTTTTTCGAAGGAAATCCAGAATGTGAAAGTGAGGAAAGCGGTGAACGTTATCTCGGACCACTACCCGTAGCAAATCAAAATGAGTTTTGTCCCTGCGAAGAAACCCCAGTTCGGCAACACCCTCAGAACCAGGAAAGTAGACAGCGAGGATCAGATAAAGAATAACAAGGAGATTTTCAGGGAAAAGCTGGAACTTCCACAGAACTGGGAAGAAGTCAACCAAAACATGACAGTCCTGGCTGAAAAGCTGGCGCCAGGAAGAAAGCACCCAAAAAGAGAGTGGTGGGATGTCGAGTGCGATGGGGCAATTCGGGACAGGTTCGAAGCGTGGCAGAACTGGAACCAGAATAAAACTGGGGAAAAGCATAAAGAATACACTGCAAAAAGAAAGGCCGCTCATAGAGTCCTGAGGAACAGGAGGAGGAGTTTTCTCATCGACCAGCTAGCGGAGGTGGAGGAGAATTTCAAGAAGAACAACAGTGCCCTCTTCTACAAAGGGTGCAAGCAGCGAATCAGGGGCTTCACCCCAATCAGTCTAATGTTGAAGAGGAAGGATGGAACCCTGACTCAAATGGACGGGGAAATTTGCACCATCTTTGCAGAGTACTTTGAAGATCTGCTGAACTGCGAAGTGCCTGCAGAATAACAACAATTGATAACACCTCCACAGAAGCGGAGTCATATCCGCCGGATGATGAAGAGCTGGATGACATCATCAATAACAACAAAGCGGCAGAGTGCTGGCCGAAATGTGGAAAATGACTGGGGACGATTTCAGGAAAGTAGTAATAGAAATGTTGATGGAAGTCTGGAGTGAGGAAAAGATCCCTCAAAACTGGAAATCGGCGTTGATCCATCCTCTGCACAAAAAGGAGGACAAGACCGATGTAAACAACTACATAAAATAAAATAAAAAATAAAAGTTTCTCCAAAGCTCTACTGAACAGGCTGTACCCACAGGTGGACCCCAAGATCGGGGAGTACCATGGGGGTTTCAGGAAAAGAAGATCCTGTCAAGAACAAATCCTGAGTTTGAAACTACTGATAAAACACTACAGAACCAAAAGCAGAAAGAACCTCTTTATATCTTTCGTAGACTTTAGGAAGGTGTATGACTCGGTGGATAGAGACACGTTACTGGAAGTACTGAGGGAGTACGGGGTGGATCAGAAAACTAGGAAACTAATTGGGCTGACTTTGACCCGGACTTGGTCCAAAAAAAAAACATCAAGGGAAGCTCAGTAAACCGTTTCTGATAAAAATGGGGCTGAGACAGGGAGATGGTCTATTTCCAGTGCTCTTCAATGTGGTGCTGGACAAGGTCATGAAGGAGCTGTGGAGAGTTAATGGCGTGGGTGCTGTCTTGGGGACCAAGAACAGACATGTCAAGGTAAGATGCCTCGCGAGGGGGTTAAATGGGTAGGGTAACGGGAGGGCTAGAGAAGGAGATAGGTGCGGGGATCTCCTGACCTCTTAGCGAATCATGCAAGCAATAGTGCCCTACTCACTGTAAGCCTGATTCCAGCTCTCCTTATCCCTATCAACGCCTACTGTCACCTCCAAGCGGTGCCCCCTGGAGATTCCAATGGGATTCACGAATGACAGAGGTGGGGTCTCTGACTACTGTCAGGGACCTCAGAGTCACCCAAGTCAGGTGGAGGGAGCTCGAGTTGAGACTGAATGGCAGAGGGTGGATAAAAATATACTGTCTCTTATCGACCCACTTGGGGCGCCCCAAGGTAGTAGGGAAACCTACATAGCCCGCTGCAGGGATAGGGAGCTTACTTGCAGTGTAATTTAAACGCTCCCATACTCGTGGGAACAAAAATGCACCCATTTCAATTCAAAACTAAAAACACTAATTCGTCCGAGGATGATCACTCATCCTCGGAAAACATTGACTTTGTTTCAAGTCCAGACCTGGATACACTGGATGAGGAGTCAGAGAGTTCTCTGATGCTCTCGCTGATTCAGGAAGTGGGCGGACTTAATGTGGACCTCGGCTCGGGGGATGTGGACGCTAGCTCGTTCAGCCCTCTAGCAATGGAGGCGCAGGTAACAAATTGATACCAATGTAGCTTCTGGCAGCTCGAAGGTTGAGGAATCAACAGCTCCATCGCAAGACGTTGTAGCTGAAGACCCTC
Source organism: Euschistus heros (assembly GCA_003667255.2). NCBI lineage: Eukaryota > Metazoa > Arthropoda > Insecta > Hemiptera > Pentatomidae > Euschistus > Euschistus heros. The sequence goes on along the minus strand of RCWM02000078.1, from coordinate 1,311,568 downwards.
CCTTCAAAACTGTCACAAGAAAACGTTTTAGGAAAAGGGCCAAATCTTCGGAATCTGGCAAGGCTGCGGTTGGAAAACCCCACCAAGGCGGTGAGACGGAGGTGGCTGGGCTCCCTACGGGTGAGTCGGCTGCCAAAGTCAAAGGCGCCAAGGTGTCACCGGGACCCGCAACTGCGGCCACTGGGCTCCCTTCGGGTGAGTCAGCGGCCAAGGGAGTGAGCACTGGTGTAGCCAAGGCTCCTACTGACCGGTCCACAGGGCAGCCCTCGGGCAAGCCAGCGGTCAAGGTCGGAGGGGGGGGCTGAGGCTGGGCCAGTAAGACCAAACCTGCCGATGGACAAGAAAGAGGCTGGAGGACGACTAACTGGCGAAGAGAATTCGCATCCAAAACAAACGAATTCCTGGAGTGGACTACTGGACAATTGCGGGAGCAGCGAGGGACGACAAGGGTTGCTACGCCGTCATGACTCTACCCAGGAATAGCACTGCATACCTTAAGGAGCACAATATTGAGGTCAACTATGGCCTCTATAGGGTGGCCCTGAGGGAAATTAAGAAGTCAGCTCGGAAGGAGGAGGGGGCTGGCACAAGCAAACCTAAATGCCCAAAGGTAGCAATACCTGAGGGACCTGAAAACACAGGGACTCCTAGGGCTGAACCAAAGGGGGCAGCGGGGGATGTGGCGCCCAGGGACCCGAGAAAGGTCTCTGGGGCGGCGGCTCCCTCGCAGCGGCCTCCGGAGGGGAGGTCCAAAGGAGCCCCTGAACAATAAATACTAAAATAATGATAAAGCTGCTGCAAATTAACCTTCACCACTGCATAGCAGTGTGTGGAGTATTGCAGCAATACATGAAAGGTAAGAATATTGATATAGATCTAATACAAGAACCTTACCTTTTAAATGGCATGCCAGGGGGTATCAGGATGGGGGGCTATGGTGTGGTCTCCTCGTCGGATAACCCCAGGGCATGCATCCTGTATAAAAGAAGTTTAAAACTGCTGCCACTGTGGCATTTCTGTTCCAGGGATTTTGCAGCAGCTAGAATAAGCCTCACTATGAGGACTCAGAGGATGGAGATCTGCCTAGCAGCAGTCTAACTTCCCTATGAAAAGGCACCCACGGTGAACATGAATTTCGTGGAAGAAGCCAGAGGCAATATCATCATGGCCCTGGACGCAATTGCCCATCATGAGACGTGGGGGAGCTCCAACTCCAATCAAAGAGGTGAGCAATTACTTGACCTTATTATAGGTAATAATCTTGACATTCTTAACAGGGGTAACAAACCGACCTTTGTTAATAAGAACAGGCAAGAGGTAATCGATATAACCTTGGCGACCACAGAGATCAGCCACAAGGTGGGAAACTGGCATGTCTTGAACGAGGAAACCTCAGACCACAAATATAGTAGATTCGATCTAATAACTAACCCCATCCATGCATCGAGCTACAGAAATCCCAGAAGAACAAACTGGGAAGGATATAGCACCATGCTGGAAGGGGAAATAATAAAAGAAGGATTGCCAATAAGTGGCAATTAGAGGTGCTCAACACCACACTAACATCGGCCATAACCAAATGTTATGAGACTAACAATGTGAGTTGCGATATTGAGAACACTTTTCTTCACACTGAGACTTTTCTTGATGAGTGTTGAGGATTACATTTCCTTCAGTGATGAGCAAGAAACACGTTTGACCGTTATAAAACGCTAGGTATAAAGATATTGAGCAGTGGTTTTCATGCTAGAGATGACAGATAAGCGATATCCTACACCCTCTCCCATGGGACATCACAGTTTATATGAAGTGAAAATATTAATGTACTACAAGCAAAAAATACATAAACATATAAGATATATTAATAAAAAACCTTAACGGAGGAGACCCCAAAACAGCAGAGGATGGGAAAAAAAATGGCGGACCAAGATGGCGGCGCCACAGAAGTAGAATCCAAAATGGCCGACAATGAGCAAAAGAAAAGACGGCTGTCGGAGGTATCAATCGTCTCATCAGAGGCTTCGCCATCCGGGAAATCCCCCCGGATAAGAAGAAAGCGGCAGGGGACACCTCCCAACGGAAGAGGAAGAAGACCTTTCCCCACAAGAAATATTGAATGAGTCCCGGAGGCTGGTCGTGGTCTTCCAGGCCAGGCTGCGACGGGCCGGGCTAGAGAAGGAGGCCGAGCAGGTCCTATGTAAGTGCCTGATAGACACAGCGGATTTATTAACGAAAGAAGTACTAAAAAACAACGTACTAAGGACCAATGCGAGACGCTGGAATCATTGATTGGCACATGGCGGAATGAACAGCAATCGCCAAGAACAATCACTAGGGCAGTCCTCCAGGATGAAGAATTCGTAGGAGGGCTGCAAACAAACAGCTAACACAATACTGAACCCTGACCCCCCGAAGACGTAAGCGGAGGATGGTGGTCCCTGTCCATCAGAGATCATCTCGACACCCCACTCTGTCCTGAAATGTCAAGAATATGGCCACATCGCAAGGCAGTGCGAGAAGGATGTGGCCAGTAGATGGTGCACGGGGTCCGGGCACGTAGTTAAGAACTGCCCGGAGAAGGTGAAAGGAGTCCCCCCGTGCTGCAGGAACTGTCAGAAGAAAGGCAGAGTGGGGAAGGAACTCCAGCACTGTGCTGGCAGCAATGAGTGCCAGGTACACCTGGAGATGATGGACAGGGAGGCGAAGAAGACCAATATGCGTAGGCTGCAGATTCTGCAGGTCAATATGGGCTGAAGACGAGTGGTCGCGGACGAGCTAAGGCTCTCACCCGAAGTTGTGACACATCATGGTTTGTTCAAGAGCCATGGTGTCAAGGAAATATGGTCAGCGGATTTGGGTGTCGCGTCGAGGATCGTGGCTCTGAGCAGTGGACAGAGGAGGCCCAGAGCGGCGATAATTATTGTTAATCCCTGGAAACTGGCATGTCTTGAACGAGGAAACCTCAGACCACAAATATATTAGATTCGATCTAATAACTAACCCCATCCATGCATCGAGCTACAGAAATCCCAGAAGAACAAACTGGGAAGGATATAGCACCATGCTGGAAGGGGAAATAATAAAAGAAGGATTGCCAATAAGTGGCAATTAGAGGTGCTCAACACCACACTAACATCGGCCATACCAAATGTTATGAGACTAACAATGTGAGTTGCGATATTGAGAACACTTTTCTTCACACTGAGACTTTTCTTGATGAGTGTTGAGGATTACATTTCCTTCAGTGATGAGCAAGAAACACACATTTGACCGTTATAAAACGCTAGGTATAAAGATATTGAGCAGTGGTTTTCATGCTAGAGATGACAGATAAGCGATATCCTACACCCTCTCCCATGGGACATCACAGTTTATATGAAGTGAAAATATTAATGTACTACAAGCAAAAAATACATAAACATATAAGATATTAATAAAAACCTTACAGCTAACACAATACTGAATCAAAGATAAAACAACTGAATTGTAATTGTAAAAATCAGTAATACTAAAGTTTTCCAATAATTGCTATCAAGCAAGATGAGTAAATTAAAACTGAAATTTAAGTAAATGCAATTAATAACCTTATCTTCTTTGTATAACAGGCTAGGTGAACCAAGCTCTGTCTTATAATCAAGAACACTAAAATCAATATCTTGGTATTGACGTCGTTCATCATCAGTCACAGGAAGAACATCATTACCAATGTTAGGAATAAGTATTGAACCATCTTTGTCGACTAATCTGCTTAAAATATAAACCAAGTCAGACATAGCCTCATTTCTAAAAAAATAAGAAATTTAATGAATTAATTAATGATAATGACTATAAAATAAGAAAGATTCATTGAAATTCTTTGAGAGAATTGTTTTAAAAAAATTATTTTAGGGGTAATGAAATTCTGAATATTTTTTTTTTTTTTTTAAGTATAAAATATGCAATAACACTTTTGCCATCATAATTTTAATTGTATAAGAAAGAAAGATAATAACAAATAAAAATGAAATAAATTCAAAATAAAACAGTAGGGAAAAAAATTAATCATAGTCAAATATTAATATAGCTCAATCAAATAATTTGTCATTTAAATATTATTCTACCTATTAATTATCCTTGATATTTCATTAGAATATATAAATGTTACATACAATTGTATTAGAAAGAAATTTAATTATTGTATAAAACAACAAATACAAACATAGGACATATATAAAAATCATAAATAGAGGTGAAACATTATGAATACAAATAAAAACCTGGAACAGTAGATTTTTTAAATTTTTATTTCAAGCATAGAATAAGTTAAGTAATTAAGTCTATGTTTAAATGGACAACAAAATATACAATTTTTTTTATAAACAATATTTAACTACAATGTTTGGTAACTCATAATTTTATTTGAAGACCTTTCACTTCAAATAAAACTTTCATGAATTTTTGATTTGATTAAAATACGTTTTGGTCATTCACAGATTATTTGTGGAATAGATTATGCTTGATTTTACTGTTGATAAATCAAACACTTTTAGTTTTAATATCTTTTAAAATTAAAAGTGTTTGATTTATTAAGTTTATAAAGTTCCATACGGAACATACATGCATGCACACATCCACGCTCGCACACACACACGCACGCACGCACACGCACGCGCGCACACACGCACGCGCGCACACACACACACACACGCACACGCACGCACACACACGCACACGCACACACACACGCACACGCACACGCACACGCACACACACACACACACACAAGCATGTTACTGAAGCATGTTACACATGCTACTGATTGGCAAATACAAAAATCTGCAGTTGTATTAAAATTATTCTAAAATTGATAGTTCACAGCAGTTTTTAAGAAATGTAATCCTAAATACAAAGAAAAAGAACCATTTGGGCCCACAAAAATATTACTGGACTAAACAACCATTTAAAAATTTTATTAATTTAGAATTATTGAAATAATCAGTACTTCATGTCATTATATTAACACTGATCAATTATCACTATGATTGAAAACATAGTATGGTATTATGTAACAAAGAAAGAATTTTAAGTGGTTTTCAATAGGCATATGACAGTTATAGTTATCAAGTGAGATAAATGAAATTATTGATATACCAAATATTACTTCATAAAAGACAAAGAAATGAACCTTTCACTATTTCTTTTTTGTTTGATAAGAGTTCAAAATCCAAATATAAAGGATACACTTATATTGGATTCTTATATTTACTCATTATGTAAAAAGATCACTGTAATCACATTTTAATTAAATTCAGTCAAACTCTGGGAAGCTTATAATTTTCTTAAATTAAATAGAAATTATTTATAATTTAAAGGCTTAATTTATTTAGTGATGTCATGTTGATCTATTGAGAATTACTAGCCAACAAATAATAAGTCTAATAATTTATTTTTAAATAACACTAGATCATTGGTTCCATACCAAAATCATAATACAAAATAAATAAATTTAGGCCAAAGAAGGGGTAACTCAGGTTGATACTTTTCATGGCTAGTAAGCTTTCTTGGAGAATTACTTTGTTATATCTGCTCATCGCCATTTCTTAAATAAACAAATACACAAAGTTTGAGAGAAAATAGTGGTTTAAAATATGACTTTTTTCATCCAAACCAATATAGCTCTTAAACGGTAGATCCTAGTGACAAATGTTATATAATAAAAATTATTCTCCATTAAATTTCTGATCAGGAAACTATAAGCAAATTTTCAATTTGAGCAGCACCAACAGAGCTAGAGTTTATCCGAAAATCCCCAACACTTAAAAAATGTAGGCAAAACATGACTTTTTTCATCCAAATTAGAATTTTGGAATTAAAATGATCAAATTACTTTTTTGAAGTCCTTTGTTTTCTTGTTTTGTTATATTTAATATTTCAATTTTTTATCCTTGTAAAATAAATTAATAATTAAAGTAAATTAACAATGAATGATGTTTCAAAATAAACAAAGTATATAGAATGTAAGGGTTTCAAAAATGACTTTTTTCTTTCAAACCAATATATCTTCTAAATGGTAGGTCATAGTGACAAATGTCACATAACAGAAAACATTCTCTATTAAATTTCTGATAAAGAGACTATTGTTAAGTTTTTGATCCAAGCAACACCAACAGAGCTAGAGCGTATCAAAATGTTGCATTTTTGAGGGTAAAAAAAAATGTAACACATTTTAATGTGAAAAAATTGTTCAATATTGTGGAATGTAAAAAAAATTGTTAAACCAAAATCAGAAATTGTATTTATTAATATCCTTAAAGCAAAAAAAATGTGATTGCATTTTTTCATTATAAACTTTAATAAACACAATACATTTTTATAACTAAATATATAAAGTTGACTGTTTGTTAAACCAGACAAAAACAGTAGGGAGTTGCAGAAAAAAAAAGAAGAAACATGCATAACTAATGATAATTTCTTGTGTGACAATAATTTCAGGGATATAAAAAGCAATTAAGACAATTAAAATGGGTTATAAAAAAAAAAACAGTAAGTAGATAAAATATTACAAAAAATATAAATATGAAGTAGAAAGATTATTAAATATGGTTAAGCCATTTATTCACAGCATGAATTGTATGACTATAATCGTACCAATGACCTGAGATAAAAATACTGTTGGAGTGAGAATAATATGCAAAACTAGATTTAAGAGGATTCTATACCAGATTTGTACCCAAAAAGAAAAATAGGAGGTAAGCAGGGCCGCCAAGAGCCAAAATGGGCCCTGTAAATGCATTGTCTATGCACTTTAAACCTCCCCCTATCCAAACAGTAGTCACCTTAGCTCGGCCCCAGGGATTTTAGCCACCCCCCCTGCCAGCGGCCCTAGAGGTAGATATAATGATTTTGTAAATTCTGACTTTTTTGACTGATGGGCAGAACTGTCAGTTCACAAAAGAGAAACAGAATAAAATAAGAAACTAAAACTTATTATGTGCTTATGTTTTTTTGTTGTTTTTTTATGTTATCATCATAATCATTATCCTAGCTTTGGACCGTTTCATATGAAATACCCATTTTTATAAAGGTTATTTAGGAAAACAATTTCTGCAATTGAACCACTTTCATTTAAAATATATTCCCTTTCTCTATACATTTTTCCTTATGTTATATCAACTTTTCAATCCCAGAACTGAAAAATTGAGTGTTGTGAAAAAATAAAGTCAGAAAATTCCTTTTTTGATTTCACCTTTAGGGAAGTTTTCCAAAATTCTGAACAGATGGAAATCTGCTGGAGATAAGTCTGGGGAATAAGGTGGGTGTGGAAGCACCTTATAACACAGCTCATTTAGTTTATACTGTGAAATATGATGCCTGGTGTTGTGTAAGAGTACAGGTCCAATCAAATTAACCAATGCAGGCTGTTTATGATGAATTGTGTCAATATCATTGTAGGATGATGTGGATATAATGGTTTTACCTCAAGGTAAAAAGGAGAAATGAATTACTCCTGCCAATGACTACCACACAGAAACCAATAATTATCATAAAGGGCAAAGTCGGTCATGCATGTGTCATGTGGCATGTGATTAAAATACTCTTCCCCAAATGCTGTGGTAATGTTTCTTGCAGCTTAGGCTCCCAAGTATTCAAGTTTAACCCTCCAAAACCGGGAATTATTTTCTTGAAAAATATTTGGATTTTTTTACATTTTCCTATTCCTATGATGATATAGAACTCGAGAAAAATAATTAAAAAAATTTATCGATTTCAACAACATTACAGGGAGGTGTGACATAAATGTCACACTAGGCTCTTAGCCTACTGTATCAAATTACAAAATTTGATAGGTTTTCATAAGGATAGAAATAATAACTAACACAATAATTTTTAAAGTTAGTTTATTGAACAATATTTACAGTTAATTAATTACTTTTTAAAAAGTAATAGTTAATACTAATAGGTATTATTAGGTTACAGGTAAAATTAAAAGGTACTATTCACTTTTTATGATATGAATGAAAACATTTTACACACAATCCCACTTTGCAATTTGCACAAATAGTGCTAACAGTACTGAACATGTTTCACTTGATCATAGTGAATATCAATTGGAACTCTTGGAGATCTGGGACCTGAAGATGTAGAAGGCCCTGGTGACTTTATTGGTGTTTTGTACCTCTCCAAGTAGCACAAAACAACTGCTCGTTTAAATTGAAGTTTTTGGCAATTTGCATGTCCAGCTTGCCTATAGATTAGCCATGCATTATTCAATCAATCAGCCACGTAAATAAAGGCCTAACTCCATTTAGACTAAAAAAAAAGAGAAATAGAAAAAAAATTTTATTCAGAATTTCGGAAAATAACAAGTATCTACTTGAAAAAATACTGTTGTTTTAGGAGCGATTGCAAATAGCTTTCTTATACTGAAAAAAAAAAAAGATAATGTCTGGAAAATATTGAATAACTAAAAACTACTATTGCTTCACAATTAGTTTTTTTTTTTTTTTACATAAAAGTAAGAAGTTTTTTTTTTTACAAAGAAGTAATTTAAAAAACAATTAATTAAAAAATACCGTTATTTCTTAACTACCAGCAATTCTTAACAGTTTTCTTTGATTGAAAAAAATCAATAAACTTTCTGACAAATGGTAATACTAGGTAATTTTGACAATTTCGGAACAAAAAATCAAAAAGGTAGTTCTAACCCCCAGTGTGACACCAAGTTAAAACCGAAAACATGAAGCTAAATATCTTTTTCAAACTTGAGATTTTGTGTACTTTAACTTTTGATCCAAATCAAACAAAAACCAGACAAATTAAATTTTAAAAAATGTATATAAGCATATAAAATGACTTATCATGCATCGAGGTCAAAATTCATTCTAGGCTAATTTTCAAACTTCGAAATAATCACAAATAATAACTGTTTGAACTCACTGTTTGTACTAAAATGATTTTCAGAGCCCCCTTCAGGTAGGGGTTAAGGTAATTCACCCTCAACAATTGACCAAGAGAAAGGGGGTGGGAAAAACCGGATACTTTCTATTGTGACATAGAAATATAGTCACACTAGGGTTTGTAGGGTTAAACTCATAAAAAACAATTACTCTAAAATCGTGTGTTTTCAAGGTCTTACTTCATGGTACACAGAGCAATGTGCAATAAATTCAATGCAATCCTATCAAAAAAGATAGGATTAATAATGGCTCATTATAATCTGTAAACATGAACCTAGTAAACAACTGAAGTCCACAAACTGTCATCACATACACCATAAGTAATAAGATTAAAACATACTAAGTGACTAACTTATCAATGTGGAATCAAACTAAAATTATTAAAAAACTTCTTTAATTAATTTTTTGGAAACAACTTATTTAAATTATTATAATCTCTAATTCCTTCAGAAAAAGATTTATGAAAACATTTTTTTAAATTAAGTCAAAAGCACCTCAATTATTATGTAGATTAACCCTCATTACTTCCACAGCATACATTTGTACAAAAGACACTTTTGAAAATTAATACTTCTGGATTACAGTGATTAAAAGTAACTGAAGTTTTATGAGTCTATCATGGACTAATCTTAGAGTGGGAGAATAAATATTCTTTTTTTTCTTTCTTAATTTTCCCAATGTAATTGTATATTTCACAAAATTATTTTATTTTATCTTTTTGTAATCATATATTAGAACAATAATTTATAAATCAAAGCCATTGATCATTCTATGTTAACAAATCATAAAAATTAAAATAAATGAAAATATATCAAATAATGAAGTAAAGTTGTCTTCTTTGTGACTTTTTATGTCAAAATAGGCATGCGATGGAAGGTTAATTATAAAAGAAAAAACTTTAAAAATTCAAGGGAAGCCAACTAAGAAAGACTAATGTAATGGAACTAGTATCCTCCTCTAACTTCACCCAAATAGACAGACTCACATGAAAGGTTAATATGTACCAATCACATACTCTCACTTCAGTTTCAAGTTTCAGATTCAAGAATATGATGTGGCCCTCATATCATGACACCACAAAAGAATCGAGAGGGAAAAGGTAGAAGTGATGTAACCTTCCTCTCCCCATATCTTCTAGCAACTAACCAATTTATACTGCTTATTATTGTGCTTAATAATAAAATATATATCAGTGTGTTACAGTCACAGTGTTGTTATTTCAAGTACTCCCAAAATGTGTTACCCATCATCATGAATATATTAGTCAACCTTTTGCAGAAATAAGGTTTTATTTAACAAAAATATAACACTAAATGAAACACATAAAATATTATTAAACATAAATAATGACCTTTGGGGTGAGATAGGAATGTTTAGATTGCGAACTTAAACCAGGTTTACAGAACCAAGAAAGCTCCCAATAACTATGAGAACTTGACAACATTTACCATTCAATTTAATTGATTTCACAGCATTCTTTACACAGACTTTTATATATTAAAAACTACACTTTTACATAAAAGAAACTGCTGATATGGAGGTAAAGCAGAAGTCGATTGGAATTTTACTTGCATACCTTTTCAAAATGACCAATTTTTCCACAACCTCTACAAATAGCTTCTTATGCAGAACACTTCACTGTTTGATGAATTAAGCCCCCACAAAAATAATATCTCCAAAGAGATATTTTGTCTTTCTAAAATACGTAGTTATCCCCCCTCCCACACTAACAGCCTCTCAAACTTAAAACATCATATTTTAACTTTTAGCCCTCTTCAAAAATGTTAGTAAGTATGTAGGGAGTTGTTTATAAAATTTTATGCAAATGGTTTTTTTTTTTTTCAGATGTTAGTATAATTTTGGATAAAAACTTTGTTTCTTGTTTGTTTTGGGTTCAGAAATGATTAACAGTTAAAGATTATTATTATCTTCAAAATAATAGGAATATCTACAAGGGGTAATTTAAAAGAGGTTGGATTAATAAGATGGGTGTAACATTAGTTGATGATAGTTTATTTCACACCTAGATAAGATACTGAGGAAATAAGGGATAATAAAGAAATATTATTTCCTTGATTTTATTAAAACTGAGTGCAGTGAATGATAGAGTGTTAAATCAGAGTAAAGGGGACTAACCTTACATCTCCAAAAGAAGTGACAAAACATCAAAATAAATGAAGAGGTCACAATCCAGAAAAATGTATTTCAGGAGGGAATAGGGGCAGAGTTGGAGAAGGATTCTAGTACCAATGAAATATGACTGTTCACAGATAAAAATAACCAAATTGTAAAAAAACAAAAAAAAAAAAAACTTACATTGTTCCTCCAAACACTCCACTATGTAGATCTTTACTTGCACAAGTAACTTCTACAAAAAAGTAGCACAATCCTCTTAAACCGTAGGTCAAACAAGGTTTGTTTTTTCCTAGCCAATAATTATCTGATATGCATACATAATCAACAGTATCAAAGAATGATTCTTTCCTTTGTATCAAGAGATTTTCAAGCCCTTCACTTCCACTCTCTTCCATTGCTTCAAAAACAAACTTTAAACATACACATACATATGAGAATTTATAATAATTAAATTATAAGTATAATTCACTTCTACTAAAATAAAATACCTTTAAATTAACAGGGATTGGTATTTCTTGTTTCTGATATGCTTGAATTGCATTTAACCAACAAAGGACAGGACCTTTATCATCAGATGCACCTCTACCATACAATTTTCCATCTACTTCAGATAGATGAAAAGGATCTGTATTCCAACCATCTTCTCGAGCAGCAGGTTGGACATCAAGGTGACCATAAACGCATACAGTAGGTTTTGATGGATCATTTCCCAGTGACCCCAGAAGGACAGGAGGCAAACGTAATGGTCTTCCATCAGGTAATGTCTAAACAGAGCATAAATGAAAGTAGATAAAAACCATAATTGGTAACAGATTTCAAATTTCATTTACCTGAGTTCCAATGTCACACTCCTCAACAACAACTCCAAGTGCTTCTAATTTACAATGTAGCCACTTGACCATAGTAATACAGTCATCTCTAAAATGAGGATAAGATGATACAGATTTTATTCCAACTGCTTCCTTTAATAGGTCAATATAATTCTGCACATGATCGTCAACATATCTAAAAACAAAAAAAATTGTTAGGTTTAAAATTAATATCTAAAAAGTTCAATTCTAACTACTCACTTGAAAATAAGATTTAAAGTTTTTGATTCATTAAGAGCCATGGCTATAACAATGAATCTCAATTAACTTCAGATCCTTATAATATAGACTTTCTCTCTGATATCTTTCTTCCAAGAAAAAATTAATACAAAATATAGATAAGATAAAGAGTGCTTAATCAATTGGACGAGTTGTCAAGGAGCTGAAGTAGGCAGACTTTTGATAGACGAACCAAGCTGAAACGGGCCAGTTTATTACATTTTCCAATTAGCACAGGTAAAAATTAAGCGTACGTTTTGAATCAGGAATTAAGAGTAAAACTATATATTTTTTAAATTCAAAATAGGAACCAGCAGATTTTAAAACGACCACTCCTTAAAAACTGCCTTTATAATTAAAGTACTTATGGGATATTTAAATTTGTTACCTGGTCATTCTGTTTTTTTATAGGTGCTATCGTTAAGAATTTATGAATTTTGAAAAAATGGTCCCTAAATTATTAATAAATAAAAGTATACAAAGTAGTATATTGGGCAATAAAAATAAATTGTTACTCAAGATTAGTTTTACTTCCGGCGATTCAAAACAACTAAACACAGTCGGAGTATCTAGTGTTTACCGATTAATGATGTCGACGTTAGGACAGTGAACGCTAGGCTGATGGATGGTAAGAGTTATACTCATTATTATACGTCAATGTCATCAAAATTTTTGAAGATTTTCGTTGGTTATGGGCTTGATTAAGAATGTGATGGGCGACTCAATGGCGGTAACTCAAGCTTTAGTCAGAAAAATTAGTTGGAAACAGTTTTTCCAACTTTGAAGATGTTTCTGTCAAGTTCAAGTTGGATTTGATTTTAGTTAAAAAGTTAATGTGATTTCAACTATTGCTATTAGTTGTTCCTATCTTTCTTTTCTGACTTAACCTCAATTATATAGGTTATGCATTTCTGTATGTGTCTTTAATAGCTGTCAAAGTATTTTGTGTTAGTTGATTTTATTTCACCATTGCTTAGTAAAGTTTATCAGTAATCTATATTTCTTTTAGATATACAATCATGGTGGGAAGTTCCGAGTATTGCTCACTTTTGTTCCTTGTTCCGTGTAGCATTTAATCTTCTGGATTTCGATATTGAGGTGAGTACAGTCCTATGTTTCTGTATAATGTTAACAGTTTCATATTATGCTTCGCTAGTTTAATCCTTATCTTTATTTTTTTAACTTGTTAATTGTGGCATATTTTAAAGTTATCATAAGTTTTCTTAGTTATTTACTTTTAGATTTAAGTAAATTGATTGCTGTTGTAAGATAAGTGTTTATGTCTGGACTACAATTATCATTACTTAAGTTTTGCTAAGTATGTTCATATTACAGAGTTATCTATGACATTATACAAATAAAATTATGATGCCTATTAATAAGGGTTATTAATCTTTGTTGGTTAATTATTCATGATAAATATCAGAAATATTTAATTACAGTACAGTTATGTCATTTACTTGAGAAATTTGAACATCTAGTTTATTTTTAGGAATTGGAAGAAGCTTTGCTTACTGATGGCACTGAGTTTAATGGAAATTCCTTACTGCAAGATCTTATTGTCCGTCTTTTATGTGGTTGTCTTGGTCATAATGGAATTTCTACTTTCAATTATCAAATGTTTTTACGAAGATTGTTTCGTACTAAGTGTAAGGTATGTGTAGAGTCTGGTTTAAAACTAGTTTATGAATTTCAGTTTGTATAATTTCTTTAAAATGCTATACTTTGTAGGAACAAGGTAGAGAAAATCCATTTAATACAGATATAGACTTTCAGTTTTTACCTTTGCGCACTAAAGTAGAGATTCTTCATGCCCTTTGTGACTTCAGGTTAGATGCAGATGATGTGATTGATGTTCTCAAGGTAGTTTTTACTTACATATGTATTACACTAAGAGTTATCTTATGTTTTAATTAATATATTCTTTGTATTTAGAATTTAGATTCAGATAGTCTTCGTGTACATCCTCTTGGACATGATGAAAACAGGTCAGCCTACTGGTACTTTTATGGAACAAGACTGTATAAAGAAGAATATCCTAAGGTCAGTACTTATTTTGTTTTAATCCATAAGAATAAAAATTGCTGTTAATGTCTATTTAAGAATCCTACATTATTCAGTAATTATTCTTGTTATAATAAAAACTAAGACAAGAATAGAAATATTAATCTTTTAAAATGTGCTTGTGTTTAACAGTATTTACAAAATACTTTGATACCAATATGTTTCCTCCTTTTCTGAGTAGGGAATTCGCATTGTTCAATTTGATTTGACTGAAATAATAAAAGAGTGTTAGTATGTAAAGATCGTTTAATACTTAAATTTAATTTATATGTTATTAAATAACTTAATTAGTAATTTGATTTTTTTTTTTTTTTTTTTTTTTTTTTTTGAATTATTACTGTTAAGTTTCTATTCTATGTAAGTACTAAATTGTTATCAACACAATTATTGATTCTTTCTTTGAGATGAAAGGTATCACAATTTTTTAATAATGTCATGTCATCAGCTTGTTTCCTATTAATGTTTGACTTATTAATTTCATCTTAAAGAAATAATTATTTTAGCTGCAGCCTTAGTACTTCTAACACATGGTTACAATATGATAATGATTAGGGTTCAAGTTTTCTTCCTTATTTTTCAATATCACTAATTTCCTTGTGAAGTTAGATCAAAAACACACTTGATATAGATGGCTTCCAGTTGAATATGTGTGTAAAGTCTAATATATAATTATTGTTATTATTTATTAATAATAATAAGCCTTTTATTATGTTGATAGCTCAACAAAAATAAATCTTAAAATCAATTTAATACATTATAAATAAATTTAACATATTTCAAAATAACCCCACAATTATAAACATATTCACAAACAAAATTCTTATTGAGCTTGAACAAGATCCTTTTTCTCAGGGAGTTTATGTAGTTCTAGACTTTCCCAGATGACCAGCATACTGGGAAGCTGAGTTCGCAATCTGGATCCACTTCTCCTACCTCATATCTCTGTCCCTTGCCAATTTCCACCATGGTGGTCCGGCTTTCTTCTGAAAGAAGTCACTCCATCTTTTCATCTGTCTTCATCTTCTCCTTTTGTAACAACAGGGTGTCCCAATTCATTGACCACCTTTTATCAGTTCTTCTCAAGATGTGCCCTGTCCATTCCCATTTTTATTTCTTGATATGGTAGATTTTGTCCTTTAGGCCAGTCTTCTTTCTGATGACACAACTCCTAACCTTCTCCTTTCTCTTTATCTTAGTCACACTTCTTTCTATTGCTCTTTGCCAGCTTATCAGTTCTTTTGTTTGGGCTTTCGTTAGGGTCTAAAGGACCCAAATTTGCTTTTTAGGAAAGGGTACCAAAGGAGATGGCAGAGAGTATACAAGTATCAAAAACTTCTTATTTATCTCTTTTGGGATATCGTTATTCATTATTTATCAAGTTATGTTAAATAGCATGATTTATATATTGTTTTGGTTAATGATTTTGTATTCAGCAACATAACTGACTGACATGGTATGTTACAGTGATTTACTTGACATACTGTGCTTTATATTGTCTTGCATAAACACTTGTAATAGAATTTATGAGTGGGTGTTATTGTTTGAATCAATTGGAAAATATGAGAATGACCTTGTTTTAACTGATTTAGTACCTGTTTTCTATGTGTGTAAGTAGTTATGGAATATAATGTCTAATACAATATTGTGGAATATAATGGCCTCTTTCAATAACATTGTTGTGCTGAAGAAAGTCCATAGCTGGTATTGTGTTTTAAGCAGGCTCCACACATTCGTGTCATGTCATAATACTTAACATGAAACAGTTTTCCGTTATGGCATAACACACAACATGAAACAATGATGAAGCTGCTCTCTTTAATGCCATGGCAATTTATTTAGCCCAACTCACATTAGCCCAGTTGATTTATACAAAAAAACAAAAAAAAGTCAAAGCTTGCAAAAACACATGTCTCTATGTCTCTACCATATTTTAATATGTTGTTAGGCTAGGTCCCATAAGGGTAGTTAAAATCCAAGTTAGCAACCCTCTAAATCTGGTGCAATTTTGTAATACTCGAATAAAACATCAAATTTTAGCAATATTTTAATTTTTTGGTTTTTATCTCTTAAATATTATGCCTTATATCTGGCCATGATATTTTAAATAGAATAATGAAATAAGATAATATTAAGTAAATACAAGATTATAATAAAATAATTAAAAGAAAAAAAAATTATAAACAAATATATGAACAAACACACTTATATACACACAAAACCATATATACATTCGGTAAAGGAAAAAAATATGATATACAAAGTTGATTGAAACATGAAATTTCTAGATTTACACCTAGTGAAGTATGAAGAAAACTAAAAATGAAAAAATATTTGAGTAACAGTGAAAACATTATCATAAGAAAAATTGAAAAACTTTTTTTTTTAATATGCTGGTATGACTTCATTATAATGCATCCATATGATTGAATGACATCCGTCTAAGAGATAAGGTGGTGGAAGAGGTCTGCTTTAAAAATTCCGAGGGAAGATGCATTGCAAATGGAGGGAGGAAGAGAATTCCAAAGAATAGCGGAATGGGCAAGAAAGGAACGTTTGAATGCAGTCGTTCTTTTGGATGGGGTGTAGAGACCGGAGAGGCGGGATCTAGTATGTACTGATTGGATTGAGGACTTGAAATGTAGGATGTTATGGATAAAAGGAGGGTGGCATGTGTTAATAGCTTGGAAGAGAAATATAACAAGGAAGTAATATCTACGGAAGGAAGGGGAAAGCTAATTTAACTCGGTGTAGAGATGGGACACATGAGAGCGTCTTGAGGATCCAAGGACAAATCTTATGGAGCAATTCATGATATGCTTTAATCTTTTCTCAAGAGACGTCGAGAGCCCACCATAGTCAAATTGGGGGAAGATGAGGGAGGATATTAGGAGTTTACAAGTGGATAGAGGAAGGGAATTCTAGGGAACGGTGAAATAATTTCAAGATGCCAATTGATTGTCGGGAAATTTGGGCAACATGGGATTTCCAGGAGAGGAATTTTAGAAAATGCAGTCGGTAACTCGGATGGAGGAAAGGAAAAGCAAATTTGGGAATCATCGGCGCAGAGGTGGTAGGACCAATTGTGAATGGAGTTTTAAAGATCATTAATATAGAAATTAAAAAGGAGAGAGGAAATAATCGATCCCTGAACTACACCTCCTCGCGAAGTATGGAAAGAGGATGAACCATGGTTGGGAATAGTAACTGATTGAGTACGTTGGGAAAGGAATGAATGAAACCAGAGGAGAGCACTATTGGAGAAGTTTAGGTATTTTAGTTTAGAAAAGAGGATGGTATGGTCTAAGGAGTTGAAAGCTTTGGTAAAGTTTTGGAGTATTAGGATGGTTAATTCTTTTTTATCCATTGCTACCTGGATGTCACAGATGATTTTGGTAAGAGCGGATTGAGTGGAGTAGCCGGGGCGGAAACCAGATTTGAACAGATCACATAAAATAAAATCTTCGAGGTAATTGGAGACTTGTGATCGTACTAATCTTTCAAGGGGTTTAGAGAGGTTGGAAAGTATGGAAATCGGTCGGTAATCTTTTGGGGATGTAGGATTCGGGTTTTTGAGTGTTGGATAAATTAGGGCCTTTTTCCAGGAGGTGGGAAATATAGGATTCTGAAGGGAAAAAATATATATGAAGAGGAGAACCGGAAGGATTTCAGGAAGGCATAATTTTATCGGTTTGACAGGAATACCAACTGATCCGGTTGAATTAGTGTGGGATTTCATTATGGAGGAAATGAGCTCAGTTGTGGAGATGTAAGAAAAATAAAAATAATTATTTTTATAATTATAATACAGGTGAAAAGATAGGTAACTGTGAGGATTGAGGAGTGGATGTAGGGGGGGAGACGAAATAAGAATCTAACTCATCAGGTGAGACAGGACAGACTCCTGAGGGAGAGAGACCAGGTCTATTTTGGACAAGGGAAAGTTTGCGGAGGAGCTGCCATTTGGATTTGGGATCGGGTGTGGATGAAATGGCTTTGTGGTAGTAATTGGATTTCCTTCGCCGTATTGTTGCTTGGGTTAAATTGCCGAGAACCTTAAAAGCTTGGAAGTCAACATCGAGCCTGGTGCGTCTGAAGCATCTTCGGGCAGCCTTACATCTTCTTTGCAAGTCTTTTATTTCTAGGTTCATCCACAGAGTAGGGAGTCGGTGATGAAAGGTACAGGTTTTAAGAGGGGCATGGATATCGAGGATAGAGCGGAGGTTGGTAGTAAGCGATTCAACCATTGTGTCGATTGAGGAACAGGAGTAAATTGGATTCCAATCTAGGATTTCAAGGTCAGGTAAAATCTTATCTTGGGTGAGGGATTATATGTTACGGAAAGTAATTGTTTTAGGAAGAAACAATGTGGTTGGGATATCGTATGATATTTGTATTAGGTCATGAGAGGAGAGGAATGTAACAGGTTGCTGACATGAGGAAAGGAGGTTTTTTGGTGAGTCTATGATATAAAGGTGTCATATCACCAAGTGTCGGACCCACGGGAATGATGGGTAGGATTAAATGGGACAATGAAGAGGTGAAGGGAAAAAAAGAGGTTTTCTAGATATTTAGAGGGGAACTTAATTGTAGAGGTTTGATTCAAAGGATTGGCTGGACATCCAAGTACTCCATACAGCAGAAGACACTGATGCTGACATTGTGAGGTCGAGGAGCTATGTGTAATTCACCTCTGCTACCTTTCTTGTTTTCACTCAACCTCAATTCGAAGAGGAGGACCAGAAAGTCCACGTCCTTACCTACGAAGAAAACATTAACGTGGTCCCCACTGTTTTACAGAGGTGCCCTCACAGGGTCAGCATCGGAGTTTTCTGGTTAGGATTAAAATAGTCACAAATTTAGTTCTCTTTAATATTGTAACTATCATATGTCAAGTAAATTTACGAGATATAAGCCAAAAAATGAAAATATTGCTAAAATTTTGTGTTTTTTCAAGTATTACAAAATCGCACCAGGTTTTGAGGGTTGCTAACTTGGATTTTAACTACCCTTATGGGACCTAAAGTATTAAAAAATGGTATATACATGTGTTATTGCGAACTTCGATGTATAAATCAACTGGGCTATGATGATCTATTGTTTTTCCCAGTTTATGAGAAATTAAGATTTATCCTTCTGTCTCCCCTCTTTCCTATATTTTATTTTGTCATTGTTTCAGGACCCTTTAGTCTCTTAAATACCATTTAACTTTTTTTAATGCGAAGGCTGCTTAACCTCCTCTAATTATCTCTTCATCACATTGTCTCATCTGTTAATAAAGTTTGTGTAAGCTTTATTTATTATGTGTGTGCATGCGTGCGTGCGTATATATATATATGTATATGTATATATATATATATATATATATATATATATATATACATATCTATATTTATAGTTCCATTTTGTCTTTTAATGAAAGGACCACTCTTTTTTTTTTTTTTTTTTTTTTTTTTTTTTTTTTTTTTTTTTTTTTTTTTTTTTTTTTTTTTTTTTTTTTTTTTTTTTTTTATACCTCACAAAAAAAGATTCAAAATTGAAGATGAGCTATCAATAATCATCCAAATGAATGAAATAAATTAAATGATTTAATAAGTTCCCAGTAAACAAATATGCAGGTATAGAAGTCTAAGTATATTTTTTTTTAAAAATAATAAAACGGTTCCATTAATTAAATGTTTGGATAATCGACGCTCCACTGTACTTTCAGACCGAACTGAGAGCATAAGTGAACATAACCTACAAAACTTTCTTCTAAACTAATTGAAATGACAGAAAAAAACTTTGTCAACAATGTAGTTTCCAAATACAAAGGCAAACGTAGAAAAAATATAGTATAGTATAGTTCAATTAAAAATTTTTAGAAATTAGTTATCGATTTAAATTATGTGTTTTTTAAACTTCTATGTGCTTATTTAACATTATCTATTATCAAATTTTTACATTGTTTTAATAGTTTGTCATTTTAAACCAATTGTTAATGGTAATAATGATTAGCTATTTAATTAGACTTCTCATTCAGGCATTTGCTTAGTGATAACAAACTAAGCGAATGCCTGAATGAGCAATTGTCTCTGTTTCGGCTTGTGTTATGACATAACACGAATGTGTGGAGTCGGCTATTCATTAATATCATAAGCAGAAAATATTTCATAACACAAGTCGAGTGCCCATCCACACATTTTGCAATCTTAGGCAAGCATTTCTGTTTCATGTTGTCTTTTATGACATTACACGAGTGGAGCTGGCTTTTTAAAAAGATAGAAAAAAAAATTACTTGTCTTATCTATATTTTAAGCTGTACTTATTTATTTATTCTTGGCATGTCACTAAACAAGGAATGGCTTATTAATATAATATCTCATGTTTTGATCCAGAAAAGGAAAAAGAAAAAAGATCATGATAAATCAAAGAAAAAACGAAAAGAAGGTTACACTAGCTCAAGTGAAGAAGAATATGATAGACGCCCCACAGGTGATAAATTTTTAATCAAAGCAAAAAAAAAAAAAAATTTAATTTTTAAAATATTTCTTTGATAAGAGCCTCTAAAATCATCGTACAAGTGGCTTTTGAAAGTACCTCTTGGCCGGCTCTGTTAACAAGCCTATTGTAATAACTGCCAGGAAATTCTGGTTGTCTGATGTTATTAGAATTCTAATTATGTTATTTTTTGTGGGTCGGGATTTTTATGTTTACCATGACCATAATAAATATCTAATAATTTTTGAAAAGTTAACTTTTGCTAATTTGTCAGCCTTCTGCTTAGTAATTGAAATCAGTTAACTTTATAATTATATATTTTAATACTAATACCAGGTATGCAAGTTTAAAATGTCGTTTTAATTCCAATAGAATGCGCTCTTAGCCTATTGAAGGATTTGCTTATCTCTAAACGCTATTTTGTTTGTTAGTCATTTGTTTACAAAAGTCAGTTGTTTTTAAGTCGTTTACGTGGACGTATCATACCTTTCTTTGGTGTTAAAAATGTCTAATTTTAAGCAAAATAAAGAGCATTTGCGGCATGTCATGATTTTCTTATTTAATCAAAAGAAAAAGGCATCTGAATGTCATCGAATTCTTTTTGAGACTTATGGCGATGTTGCTCCAACCGTCAGGACATGTGAACGTTGGTTTCAAAGTTTCAAACGTGGTGATTTTGATGTTACTGATCAAAAACGAGAAAATCGACCAAAAAAGTTTGAGGACTTCGAATTGCAATCTTTATTAGACGAAGACAATACCCAAACCCAACAAATGATGGCAGAACAGTTGAATGTCACTAGGCAAGCCATTTCCGATCGCCTGAGAGCTATGGGAAAGATTCAAAAGGTTGGAAAATGGGTTCCACATGAATTGGACGAACGACAGATGGAAAAAAAAACGAAAAACTGTGTGCGAAATGCTGCTTTTACGCCACGAAAGAAAGGGTTTTTTTTTTGCATCAAGTTGTAACTGGCGATGAAAAATGGATTTATTTTCAGAATCCCAAACGAAAAAAATCATGGGTAACGCCAGGACAACCATCCACATCGAGTGCAAGACCGGATCGTTTTGGGAAGAAGACATGCTGTGTGTGTGTGTGGGATCAGAAGGGAGTAGTCTACTACGAGCTTCTCAAACCCGGCGAAACAGTCAATACCGAGCGCTACCGACAACAAATGATCAATTTGAGTCACGCATTGATCGAAAAAACGCCCAGAATGGGCTCACAGGCACGCCAAAGTCATTCTTCAGCATGATAACGCTCCTGCACATTCAGCCAGATTGACTAAGGAAACGATTTCTTCGCTTGGTTGGGAACTCCTACCCCACCCGCCGTATTCACCTGACCTGGCGCCTTCTGATTATCACCTCTTCTCATCGATGGGACACTCATTGGCGGAGCAACACTTCAACAATTTCGAAAACGTACGAAAATGGCTCGATGAATGGATTTCAAATAAAGATGAAGCATTCTTTTGGAATGGTATCCATATATTGCCCGAGAGATGGGCAAAATGTGTAGAAAGCGAGGGTCAGTATTTTGAATAAAATATATTATACTTTTTTTTAAATTACTGTGTATATATTTTAAGAAATAAACGACATTTTAAACTTGCATACCTGGTATGATATTTCTTTGACTTGTGAAATTTTGTCTATCAAATGTTTCATGTTGAGTTAATCTCTCTCTATTTTATTAAGTATATTTGAATGTTATAAAGAGCCTCAGTTGCTAAGACACGGTGCCATAATTTTTTTTATTATATCAAAAAGATTTAATAAGTATAAATATTTAAATATAATCCTCTTTTACAACAGATGTTTTAAAAATAGTTTTTTAGAAGTCGTCTAATTCTTTAATGATATTGTATCACTATTGAAACACTTTATTTGACCAAAATATTTTTTTTGCAACTTTTGAAAATTGACCTGACTAAACACTTGATTTGATTCATGAATCTGCCTGATTCATATTATAACTCTGTGTAGTGTATTAAAAACTTCAAGATTGTATTAGCTTGATATTTAGATCATATTAAACTCAAATATTTAGTTTTGAGTCAACGTCCTCAGAATTTTTTTTTATTTTTTTTATTGATATATTAGGAACATGGAGGGTAATGTGCTACACAGAAGCAGATTGGAGGGAGCTAGCTCGATCAATGGCTGGCTCCAGCTGTCGAGAAGAGAGAGCTCTATTCACTGTTCTCTCTGAAGACTTCCTTCCAGAAATACCTCGCCTTTTTGAAGAGAAAGAGAGGCTGCAAAGAAAAAGGGCAGCTGAACAAGCACCTAGACGAGCATCTCGTCGTCTTGCAAAACAAGAGGAACAATCAAAGCCTTCTAAAGATGATCGATATTCTGAAAGAGAACGTGTTAACCGTGAGAAAATGGAACAACGTGAAAGGTAACTTAATAAAAAATTAAGTGGTTCCTTATTTTGTTTTTTATTTTACATATTTATTCTATTTGTTTCTGGTGGTTACTATTTCTGTTTTTTTCCTTCTCTATTGATTATCCTAATGATTCAACTTACAATAAAATAGATTATTGTAGTCATTTATTTTCTCAAAGCACATGATATCTGAAAGAAAGTTATATTTTATTTTGTCCATATTCAATGTGTTTTTATGTAACAATCATTTTGTCATATTTTATTTTTTAAAAACACAGGCAAGCTAGGATTATGAATAAATCTCAGTCTGATTCGGATGAAGGATCGAGTCTAAGTGAAAGTGCTCTTGTTCCTGCAGTTGGAAGACAGACCAATAACTCCCTCTCTTCTGCAACAGGGGAAATTTTCATTCAGCCTAATAGACAAAAGTTCAAAACTACACAACTGTAAGTTACAATTTTAATATTCTTTCTTGATGTTATTTGTCTTCCTTGTTTAAGTTAAAGTAGTTTTGATTTAATTCATTCATTGTAGTACTTGATACCTATATACTCTCTGCCATCTCCTTTAGTAGTCCAACTTGGACCTTAATCAAAGTCCAGTCAAGAAACCTGGCAAAGATCAATGGAAAGAAGCCATGTCTAACATAAAGAGAAAGGAGAAGGTTACGAGTTATTACATCTCAGAGAAGACTGGTGTGAAAGACATGATCCACACTGTCAGTATACAAAATTGGGAAAGGGAAGGGCATATTTTTAGAAAACCTGATAAAAGTTGGTAAAAGGAAGAGAGCTGAAAAGATGGAGTGACTCCTTCAGGAAGATAGCTAGATCATTATGGTGGATATGGGCAAGAAACAGAGATTCTGGAATAAGAAGCGGATCCATATTGCGAACTTGATTTCCCAATAGGCTGGTCACTTGAGAAAATCTGGAACTATATTTCCTGAAAGAAGGCCTCAGCTCACATTAGGATTTTCTTGGATTACTGTTCTATCTTATTCAGTCGGTGCTAAAACTCCATGTCAAATCTTGTTCTCCTGCACCAGCTTCCATAAACAAGCTAATTGTCTCGATCCTGTGCTGCTGCCATCCAATTCCTTTCAACCAACCTGGACCTACTTTAATTAGCTACACCATTATCTTTACCGTAGCCAAATCTTCCTCTGCAACTTTTTCCATGCATCACCTCTGTCATTATTTGCTTTGGCAGTTCACTCTCAGCCATCTGAGCAATGTGTCTGGCCCATCTCAACCTGCTGAATTTCATTAACAGGATCACGTCTAATTCTGTGAATAAATCTTTGAGCTCTTCGTATGTTTGGGTGGCATTAGTTATTTGTTAATGTGTGGTATATCACGGTGGTCAGCAATAATGTATTGAGGCGTCCAGACTGCTCATTTATATTACACTGCATTGTTTTTTGTCACATAGAAGGTGGTCTACCGTGGCAGTCTAGTCCTAACAGCAGCAACAAGCTGTAAGGTTGTACAAAAACACAGAATTAATAATGGCCCACATTGAAGTCTTATTGAAAAGGTGAGGGAATATGTGTTTCTATATGTAACCTTAACATGAGGAAATATACAAAAAATCTGTCTGTAAGTGACAGCAGTTCTCTACAGAGACTTTGGTATTTACCAAGTTCTCTCAGTTCATTAATTCCAAAATTCATTAATAACAAAACTATTTTCCTTGAAAAATCTGCAAAACACTAATCAGTGTAAACTCCCTCACTGGGAGCCTTCTTCATGGAAAATTATTTGAACACTGGATCCCTCTCACTGATACCACTTTCTGTGTGATATAGTCAATTATTGACCACCAAGAAGATCACGGGATAACTGACTGCCACGTCCGGTGTGCCCAGGCCTTAATGCCTTAATGATATGAAAGGCAAGTTATTTGACTGACTGGTCTCTTACTTATTTTGGAGGGAGTAGTTAAGTGGTCCAATCAGGGGTCGAAAATACAAGTTAACTTTTATTTTAAAAAAAGTTTAGTAAAACTTATAATTTTTTCGTGCCCCACTTGGAAGTTTTTATTGAACATGAACTTTTTTATCATAAAAACTTTTTGATAAAGTTATTTTAAAACTTTTATCCAAATAACTTTTTCCATAAAAGTTCACTACAAACAGTTATCCTGAAACTTATTTATAAAAAAGTTTTAGTCAAAAAAAAAAAAATTTTGGAAATGCAAAAATTTATTTGTGTAGATTACAGTTTTCATTATTTTGTAAATATGTGTATTATTTTCAACCGACTTCAAAAAAGAGGGGGTTCTCAACTCATCTGTTTGTTTTTTTTGTGTGTGTATGTTACGCGATTACTCGGTCAATTCTAAATCAATTTTGATGATTATTTTTTAGATCGGTAGGGCATACTTCAGAGGTGGTCCCATAAAAAATATTTTGAAATCAACTCAGCACTTTTTAAGAAAAATCAAACAAACAGTTAATAAAAATGACTGTTATACAACCTTCCTTTTTAAACATATTTATAATTAATCTAAAATCTCCATGGTAACTAAATCTAAATTATTAACAAAAATAATTTGCATATACAGTCAACTCTCGATGTGTCGTACTTCGATAAGCTTAATTCTTAAATAAGTCGAACAAAATCTACGGTCGGAAGTACATTACACTTAAATTTCACCTCAAAGAGACGATTTTAGATAGAAAACATTAAAAATTGTGTAAATAAATCGAACTGAAAATAGGGTTCAAAAGAGAGAACTTCTAGGACCACCTCTATGAAATGAACTATTAGAAGTCATCGCCTCTATAACTCGAACTCAAATTTAAAGAATTTCATGTGTAATTTATATTCCGGTTTACCGTCATTGTTTTTCTTTCCAGTTCATAGTTACATCAGTCACTTATTATTAAGTATTCACTCGAGTGGTTTTACAATGGCTATTGAATTAAAAATCTACTGATTTTTAATTTATTTTTTATTAAAAAAAGATAATATGTGGACAACAGTGAAGTTTGAAAATTGACTAATAGGTGGTGAGTGCCATTCTACACGAGAGGTTACAAAAGAGCTTGAAATATATGATGAAATTTACTTATTAAACTATCAAGAAAATTATTAAAACAGATTTAAATATGGTGTGCGATATGTGGATCCCAGTGAAGCTTGAAAATCGAGCGATTGTGTATAGCGCCATTCCACAGTAGAGTTTACAATGGTAAATTGAATCCATCTATACCGACATCTAAATAAATAATTTTTATAATTCTAGGAAGGTTTTGCAATGGTAAAATTTACAATAACTAAAATTTAAATGTACAATTTTGAGAGGCAGGTTCTAGGTTTGCCACACTGTCATATAGTTTTATAGTTTCAAATCAACATCCAACCAGATGAAATCAATGAAGTTATTTCTGCCGAATACAAATAATTACTAAATTAAAATGTCGATCCTTTGCTTTTTTATATTGGGTGTAAAATTATGATCCACAGGCCTTTTGTCGTAAGCACTGATAGTCCAGTTTATTTTCTGCAAGAGTTTCTTAATAGTCTTTATCCATCTTGATTACCAATACATACATTAGAATTAAAAATTTTATGTCTAATGGTGCTTTTACGTAATCTTCAACCACTTAACCAGTGCAATTATAACTAGATTAATAATTACTGCTATGTGTGAAAAAATCATTGAAGAAATAATGCTCAACCACATGCTAAAATACAAGAATCTTATCGATAAACAAATAAAACTTTAATTTTTAGTTGAAATTATTTTTACTTATGAGGGCAGGCGAAGCCACGACGGGAGTGCTAGTGATTAATAAAAAAGTGAGGTAAACATTTTGTTTTTTTCTAAAATTATCGATTTTTAATAACGTATATCTCGAAAACTGTTAGAATTTCGACAAATATGTATATAATTAATTTTATAGGAAATTTAATGAGCTTTAATTTTGATTTGTAGCATATTTTTCTAGAGTCCACCGTTTTCTAGATATTATCGAAAAACAAAATTGGGATGTTCTCCCCTCCCCCCACCCTTAGCTCACCCCCCAGGGACGGGGACTTTTAATATGTTTACCTTCTAACTACTCCTAACAAAGCTGTGAATTAAAAAATTATCCCATATTTCATGCACTCTACACCCCTCATTTCAGCACTCTTTAACTGGGGTCGCACTTCTCTGAGAAAACACGTTTGTTGCTACTCATTCCGAAACTAATTGTTCGATCCAAAATGTCTATTTCTTATTTGAATGCTCCATATATTTACTATCAGTCCCTATATATGAAATTTTGATAAAATACCCATACCAGCACGTTTAAAACTGCTTACTATTTTAAGTCTGTTTGTTTGGCATAGTTTTCACCATAACTACAAAACTATTTGTCAGATCTGAAATTTATTTTTTTAAACTAAAATCTGATGGAATTCTATCCATCTTATCTTGGAAATCTATCAGGCCTTATATATGAAATTTTGATTATTCATGTAATATATCCAAACCCGAACACTAAATATGTATGTTTTGGCAAAGTATGACGATATCGACAAATTCAATGGGCTGATTTCAGTGTATAACGTGACATAATCAAAATTTCATATATAGGGACTGATAGTAAATTTAAGCAGCATTCAAATAAAAAATAAAAATTTTGGATCGAACTATTAGTTTCCGAATGAGTACGAACAAATGTGTTTTCTCAGAGAAGGGCGACCCCAGTTAAAGAGTGCTGGAATGAGGGGTGTAGATAGGGCAATAATTTTTGGATTCACAGTTTTGTTAGGAGTAGTTAGAAGGTAAACATATTAAAAGTCCCTGCCCCTGGGGGGGTGAGTTAAGGGTGGGGGGAGGGGAGAACATCCCAATTTCGTTTTTCGATAATATCTAGAAAACGGTGGACTCTAGAAAAATATGCTACAAATCAAAATTAAAGTTCATCAAATTTCCTATAAAATTAATCATTTACATATTCGTCGAAATTCCAACAGTTTTCGAGATATACGTTAAAAATCGATAATTTTAGAAATAAAAAAAATTACCTAACTTTTTGTTGAACACTTGCTTCTAATACCAGAAACGTATATATGAAATTATAGTAAATTTAATACTCTACAATTTTGATTCTGACATTTTTTCTGAGAAACGATTGTGGAAGGTACTAGAAACAAAAGTTTGACAAAAAGTGAGGTGACATTTGTTTTTTTCCAAAAATCACCGATTTTCAATATCTCATAAACGGTTAGAACTACAACAAATTTATATATTTTCAATTTTATAGGAAATTTAATTAGCTTTTATGTTTATTTGAAACATATTTTTCTAGAGTCAACCGTTTTTGAGATATTATCGAAAAAACAAAAAAAATTAACTTCTCCCCTCCTCCTACTGTTAGCTCACCCCCCAGTGGTGAGGAATTTTAGTATGTTTACCTTCTAACTATTCCTAACGGAGCTATGAAGTCAAAAATTATCGCATATTCCATGCACTCTACTCCCCTCATTGAATGGACTATAATAATATATTTCAAAGTAGAAAATGTGCACTCTACGCTAACTTGAGTGGTGGGACATGCATGCGAATTTGTAGAAGTAAGGGTATTTAAATTTTTTATTTTCCCAATACTGCATTACATCCGTATCCAAGGGAACTCTTTTTGATTTATATTTGTTGACCTCTCTATAGGCTTTTAGAAGTTGTACATTGTCATCATGGTCTGAGTCAGTATCCATACTTTCACCTTCACCCTCAATTTTCTCTAGGTATTCATTTAAAAGTTGATCATCTAGTGATTGGAAAGCATTCTGTCACTGAAATATCGGCTGTAGAACAAGTAGCCACCATGGAACAGTTTTCATCTGGATTAGTTTGAGACAAATTTTTTCCACTGGTGCCATTATCTCCTTTGACGCTAAATAATCTTGCAATTGCCTTTTTTAAATGAGTTTGTGCTTTTATTTTTTGTTTTGTGATCATAGTATTTGAGATCCGTGGATCCAAAAAATTGCTGAAATGACTAATTTGTTACGTAGTAATCACTCCTCTCTTTTTTTCAAGGCCAATTCCAGTTTCCTTCCTAACAAACCCTCCTTTTTCTGAAGCTTTAACTTAAGAAGAAAATAAAGTTTGCAAAAATCTCCCATAAAAAAAAAAAGTTGTGAATTCTGTACTTTTTGGGTAAAATTTAAAATGGAACCAAAACTTTCAATGATGCTATCGATAACATTCCAATCTTCGTGACTCATTTGAAGTTCACGATGTATATGTTCGTTTTGCAAACAGAATGATTCATATTTTACTAAAATTTCCAACATTGATAAGGATGTATTCCACCTTGTACGCACATCCAACACTGGCTTAACCCTTTTCTTGGCATTGGTATCCATTGAGATACCATCCCTTTTTTTGTGTTTTATAAAAGTTGTGGTATATTGTGATGTATTTCTCAGCTCCTTACCAATATTCCACTATCATTGAGATACTCCATGAGATCAAGAACCTTAATCTTGGTTTAGTATATCAGGAGAAACCTTTTTTTATTAAAAAAATCATTAAATTTTAGTTAAATGTTTTTATATCAATGTCGGTTTTGATCTCTTTAAAGGGATTTTACTGGGATTTTTTTTTTTTTCTTTTAAAAATTATCTTGCCAAGAAAAGGGTTAACGATGCCAAGAGGAGAAATCAATTTCCTAAAAACAAAATCAAACATAAACAATTAAATAATAATTTTAAAAATATTAATTTAATTTAATTAGAGACAAAAATATACGAGCACGGGTTCAATAGAAAATTCAATAATGCCTCTTAAACAATTATATTTCAGTTCCAATCATTACTAATATTATCAACCTCAGGTGGGTTCACGGAGGGTGTTCTCAACCTTTACACTTTATATATTAATTTAAAATTGATAAACATTCTTTCATTTACTTATTACCAAACTAAAAATAATTAAGCTGATTTCACCAATTTTGTTGTACTGCATAGTCTCGAGCTCTACCCATAACTTCTCCCTATCCTTATAGTTTCATTGGTTTCCTGGGATCGAACCGGGGAGCAGGTGCGTAGTCGGTCAGCTCTGAAGATCAAGTGATCGAGAAATTCCAGGAAACCCTTTGATATCGGCAAGTGGTGGGGATGCCTATGGCGTACCTTTGATGGCTTATGATCGATTCATTGATTATTTAATCGACCCTTTTTTATTTATTAATTCATGAACCATAGTGATCAGCACAATTCACCTCCTCTCCAGTGAAAAATTTAATTTAATTTTTTTTTTTTTAATTCAGAATGGCATACAAACATATATGCCCTTCAACTCCACCTTCTATACAAAATTAATTATTTTATACAATTATTTCAATAATACCTTTATAAAATTTCTTAATACACAATTTAACACAATGTGGCAATATAAAACAAAACAAGACAATGGCACCATTCATATCAAACAAGTTATCAAAACTTATATCTAACCAAAACAATAAAGACATAGATATTTTATACAATTTTAAAGTTATATAACCATTACACAATCTTCAAAATCTCAACATTATAATATTATACACCTATATGTGCACTTCGACTCCACCTTTTTATACAACAATCTTATTTTATACGTTTATTCAAACAATACTTTTATAAAATTTCATAAATACACAATTCAATAAATAAGGCAATGTAAAACAAAACATGCAATGAACAATCTAACGATTATGGCTGTTTTGTCAAAACAACATTATATAAATGATAACGAATAAAACTATAGTATACTTACAGGTGGCCAATTCTACAGTTATTTATTACTATCTAAGATTGACTAATGGTAAAGATTCATATTTGGTTAAATTTATTCACTTGACTCCCTAAGCAAAATCACAAACTACCCACGATTCTACATTTAAAATCTTAATAAAAAATAGTATACATTTATATAAAAAATATAACAACATAGCATAGAAATAACATCCTTGGGTTAAAAGATAAAGAATATATATGTTTACCTAAAACTCAGGTTAATACTGAAATAGAACATCTACTTATTCTAATTTTGGCAGCAATGGGTATTTCTTATAATTTCAAATTATTGCTAAAATCCTTCAAATGAGAATTTTCCATATTGGGTTAGGGCCAGCACAGCCAGTGGGGACCGACAATTCAAACAATTGAAATGCTACTTTTGTCCATAAGGACATTAAGGCATAAACTCATTATGAAAATATGAAAACATTTAAACATTATAAAATGATTACATCAACAACGTACAAAATCTTATATATTAAAAAAAAATTATTCCCGACAAAAGAATACAATTAAATATCATATTCAAATTATTCAAAAGACTTTTTTAACAAGTTAGTGTGGAACACTCCCTTATGTGTTTTTCTTTGTTTTCTAATAAAAAAGTATACTTTCCTATTCTATTTTTAATTAAATACGGTCCTTCAAAAATAGGAGTTAACTTTGCATTTTCAAGACATGATTTAGGAATTCTTAAAGCCTTAATTTAGTACCTTTTAACTAAACTTGAATTTTATAAATTTTTTCCCTTTATCAAATTTTTGTTATCTTTTATTTCCTGTGGTTTTGATTTTAGTAAAATTAGCTCACCTATTTCACTTAGATCTAATTTTTTTTTTTTTTTTATTGTTTATATCATCACCTAAATATATGTGCCAGAATCAAATGCTTAGACACTGCTCTATTTATCAATACTTATTTATTTTTAAGGAAAATATTTATGAACAGTAAAAAATTGTTCAATTTATAATAACAATCGAACATTTAAATTCAAATAAACACATTTAATAAATAGACTAATCCCTACTCTGTAAACATGATTGCTTTTCAACTTAATAACAAGAGAATCAACACACATTAGTCTTGTTAAACTTATGATCAAAAACAAAAACTAAAACTAATAATAAAATTTCCTTTAATAGATTCTAATTACTTTATAACAGAATGGATATATTTTCATATATGATTGCCTAAATTGTTATCAATTTTCCAGTCAACATCCCTTAATATTATAATTTCTTCTTGACATTCCCCCTCAGGTAATTGCATATATCAGTGGGAGTCTGGTTTTTTTCCACTATTGAAGTAGTACCTCTTCATAATTTCTTCTACTAATAACTTTAATAATTTATTCTTGTTCTTTTCCAAAACATAACTTGGGCCTTCTCTGTTAAGCTTCTTGTTCATACTTGTTTCTAATCTTTTTATATTTCTTGATTTTCCTTTTTTATGGTTCACATTTTTCTTAAATAGTTGTTTAGTATACTACTCAGTCTACAAATATAGACTACTCAGATTTTGAACAAAAAAATTATATATAGGACACACTAGATATACATCAACCATTAACATTGTCACCGACATCTTCTAAGTCTTGTGGAGTTTTCCTAGAGATCAATTATGAAATCATTGAAAATCATTGAAAAACCTACTCCAGCAAGTGCCCAGAAAAGCTTTAGTCTTTCTAAAAACAATATTTTATTATTTACCAATAATATTTAAAAACAGAAAAAATAAATTTCCATTACAATGGGAATACTCTGACATTCTTTTGATTTAAAACATAATTAAAGATAATAACTCATCCTACGACGGGCCCATTAGCATTAGGTTACTTTCAGATTGGTCCAAAAATGAATTTACAAACATACAATAACTGGCAAACAAATACAACCAGAACATCAATTTGTATTTCACTTAACAACACTCAACGATAAACCAACTACACTGAGCCAAACACTAAATTTCAGTCGCAATAGAGGATAGAACATATCGCTCATGGGCTGCAATAGTGGCACAACTCAAAAAATCATTTTTTTCAAATAATAATTTTTTTCCTGGGATCGAACCGGGGAGCTGGTGCGTAGTCGGTCAGCTCTGAAGATCAAGTGATCGAGAAATTCCAGGAAGCCCTTTGTTATCGGCAAGTGGTGGGGATGCCCATGGTCTGCCTTCGATGACTTATGATCGATTCATTGATTATTTAATCGACCCTTTTTTATTTATTAATTCATGAACCATAGTGATCACCACAATACATATATATATATATATATATATATATATATATATATATATATATATATATATATATATATATATATATTCTTAATATTTTACATGAATTTAATTGATGATGATTGTAGCAAATTTTGTATAATAGGATAATGTTATTGGTAATGTTTCTGCCAACTCCTGGAGACTTCAGCATTGTTGTTAACTTATTTGTTAAATCTTTTGTAAGGTGTGGATATATTCCTATATAGTGGGTATGTCCAAGCAAGTCTATATGCAATATTCTATTACTGTTGTACCAGAGTCACTATGTTATGATGCTTATTATTTTTCTCTGTAATATTTTGTTGCGAATCATTTTTTGCCCTCCATTAAATTTGAGATGTGATCCATAATGGTTTCAATTAGTAAATGTGAGTATTTAATCATATAATTTTTTAGAATTGTTTGCTTATAAATTATAGATTATTGAAACCTGAATCTATTGTTCAGGCAGAAGCATTTCTTTTTCACTTGTAAACAACAGATGATCCTTCTGTCAAATGTAATGCCTAGCATTTAACTGTATTTGTTTGTTGAATAGGTTCACTGTTTATATAGACTGAAGGGCAGGTGTATCTAAATTTGAATATGGTAGGCTGATATTTGTTAATTTTAGTTTAATTTTCCATGTTTTAAGAATTCTTGTTATTGTTGTAAGTAACATTGGAGAATCAGTGAATTCTGTATGATTTATGAATGTTTAGTCAGAATGGCTGTATCATTTGTGTATGTTGCTATTATTGTGTTAGGTTAAGTTGTGTATGTGTGTATAATGTACTAGCTGAAAGTGCCCGTGATCCGCTACGTTTTAGTATCATTAGGATTAAGGACAACTTAAATTAGTAAAAGTTAAGCTTAACGTTGATAATTAATATTACTTAAATAAACCTAAAGAATTTCATTCTTAGAATAATTTCAATAAGTAAATTTGACAATTTGCAGAAGTTAATTTTAACAGTCCTGCAGTAAACCTTGATGGCAGCACTACCATGTTACCCAGCTCCAATACCAGACCACCAGCTTCTCTTATGGCATCCTTCAAGTGAATATAGTCTCCACTTCTTATTTTTTGGTTTTTATCGAATAAAGTTTAGTGTTTCTGTTTCTATTTTTCCTTTCATATCAAGCACAAATTGGTTGAGGAGATTACAAAAGTAAATTTTTTTTTTTTTTTTTTTTTTTTTTCACTTTTATTTTTGAATCCACACCTGTCAAAAAAAAGAAAATTGACAATCAGCGGATGTGCTGAAATGATGATATTAACATAATTGGCATGTTAGGCATGAGGAGAGATAGTACCCAGTGGCACACCTTCCTTGTCTTTGGTTTACTTCTATAAAAGTAAGTCTCTCATCCAGTTTCTTTTCAGTCTCCTCCTGGTATTCTCCGGCATGAGAGGTGTGGCCATACTATCGATGAATTTGTTTGGGTGCCCCTTTAATTTTTCATGGAACAGTCGGTAGTGGGTCCGTATGTATTCAATAACTGTTGGTATTTGTAAGTCGGTGTGTATAGTTGTATTGTTAACGTACCATGGTGCTTGTTTTATTAGTCTTAATGTCTTGGATTGAAAAGTTTGTAATCTTTTTATGTGTGTCTGTTTAGCAGATCCATAAATTTGTGATGCGTAGGTCCATAAAGGTTTTAGTAGATGTGTGTAGGTCATTAATTTTTGTCTTGTATGTAGTTTTGATTTTTTCCTGAAAAGTGAGTACATCAGTTTCAGTCTCATATTTAATGATGTCCGTTTCTTCTTAATATGTTGGCCCCATGTCATTCTCCTATCGAATGTAAGTCCTAAATATTGTATTTTGTCCGTTTGTGGAATTGGGATATTGTCAATGTAAACGGGAGGGCATGTTTCGTGTCTTAGAGTAAACGTAATGTGTTGGGACTTATGGTGATTTAGTCGTGTCTTCCAAAGTTTACACCAGTCTTGTATATCTTGTAGGTGGTGTTGCAAATTCAATGATGCCTGTATTGGATTTTGGTGTCTAGTAATTATAGCTGTGTCGTCTGCGTATGTGGCTGTAAGAGTCTCGGAACTTTGAGGAATGTCATGTGTGTATAGTATATATAATAGTGGTGCTAGTATCGATCCCTGAGGTACACCTGCCAGAATTGGGTGAATAGATGAAATCCCTGAACCATATCGAACAGAGAAAAATCTGTCAGAGAGGAAAGACTGAAGAATAAGATAATAGGTAGGTGGTAGAGTAGTCTTAAGCTTGAAGAGAAGCCCCTGGTGCCAGACTTTGTCAAACGCTTGAGTGACATCCAGAAACACTCCGGTTGCATATAATTTCTGTTCTAGTGCCGTCGAAATGTAGTCAGTCACTCTGTGTAACTGTTGAGTGGTTGAGTGTAATTTTCTAAATCCAAATTGATGGTCGGGAATTATTTTGTTGTCAGTTAGTATGTCTAACAATCTTGGATACAATAATTTTTCGAATAGTTTGGAACATGTAGTAAGTAAACTTATTGGTCTGTAAGACGAAGGGCTGCTTATGTCTTTGTCTGGTTTTTTGATCATGGTTATATGAGAATATTTCCACTGTATGGGGAATTTTGTTGTCCTAAGTATTGAATTGTAGATCGTCGTGAGGAACACTAGAGCCTTTCTAGGCATTCGCCGGAGCACCTCAGCATTAATTAAGTCATGTCCAGGGGATTTTCTTCTTGGTAATTGCCTTATTTGTTCTGCAACTTGTGAAGGTTTGAAGGAAGGCGGTGGTGGAGTGAGTTGTAAAGGTGTATCTAATGTGTTTTGTACTAAAGTGTCGTGTTCCAATATTGTGAAGTCAGTATGTGGTTTAAAAACAGAAGAGAGATAGATAGCGAAAAGTTCAGATTTTTCCTCGTCCGACACAGCAAACAAAAGTAAATTAAATAAGGTTTTTCGCCTTCTAGCTCCATCAACTTATAGGAGTAAAAATCAGCTGCAGACAGTTTTCTTAAGTGGTGTATTTGTGTTTGGGTCACGCAGAGGGATGTTAATATTGTACCCATCTTCTCCATGGCAGAAAATGAGATGATACTTAAGAGAATCAACGCTCAATAGAACT
Source organism: Euschistus heros (assembly GCA_003667255.2). Classification (NCBI taxonomy): domain Eukaryota; kingdom Metazoa; phylum Arthropoda; class Insecta; order Hemiptera; family Pentatomidae; genus Euschistus; species Euschistus heros. The sequence goes on along the minus strand of RCWM02000078.1, from coordinate 1,275,343 downwards.
CACTAATCAGTCATGAATAATGTCTCGCTTTTCAAACACCTGGCCAACAATCAAGAAGGCAACTTCATTAGAGGTAAGCGCATTTGAAGGCTTTTTGTCAGCACTGATAACTACCTGGAAATCTTGTAGATCTTTGGGAACAGACTCAACAGAAGCTCTGAAGTCCTTGATATACTTGTTATGTTCATGAACAATTTTCTGGAATCGGCCTACCAATGCATGCTTCACATTCTAAAAGTAACCACAGAAAATGTCTCTTTCATGGTTGTCATCACCAAAAAAATTTATCTGAATAAAAGACAGCTGCTTTTGTGTTCGAGGCATCAAACTCCCTATTCTGTGGTATACATGTCCTTGCACCTTAAATGTTGGCATGAAATGTCCCTCTTTTATCTCTTTTGCTCCAAATAACGTCATTTGGAAACAACCGTTCTATTTCCAAATATTATTTAGAAAATGCTCAACCTCAGGATGTTCGTAAGTAAAGAGGTTGTGCAAGAGTTCAGCATATTCTTGAAATGGAGGAAGTTGGACTTTTCGGTTATTGTAGCACATGACACGGCTCTCGTACTTCCATTTTACATCATAACACCCATTGCAAGTTGTATATCGACTATTTTATCTTTTGGATATTCAGTTTTTGGGTAATACTTGTAACCTGAATGCTTCTTCACTGTCCATGACTACAACCTTTCCATTGAACGTCTTTCATCATGTTTTGTTATAGCTACACGTTTAACATGAGGATTATTTTCTGAGTATTTTTTTGAAGACTTTCTATGGATTTTTGGATGGGTTTTGTTATACTTCTATGTACTACAGTGTTAAATGAGTGAGTGGTATTTGACAAATATATAATAGATATCGAAGAAATTGAACCCTATTGGACAGAGCAATACCTACTCCAAAAAGAAAGAAGGAAGTACAAGATAGTAATTTGAAGGTAGAAAGAATTTAAGTTGGTAAAGTGCCAGACACTGTCAAACGCTTAAGCTATGTCCTAGAATACACCAGTAGCATATCGCTCATGGGCTGCAATAGTGGTATAACTCAAAAAAATAATGTTTTGAGATAAATGGGTTTAAAGTTTTCATTGCTAAGGAAAATGCATCAGAAATGCTTTAGTTTGCTTACACAAAATTACTTTCAAGTTATACCTTCTCTTGTTTAAGCAAACTAAAGCATTACCTATGCATTTTCCTTAGCAAGGAAAACTTTAAACCCACTTATTTGCAAAAAATGATTTTTTGAGTTTTACCACTATTGCAGCCCATGAGCGATATGTTCTATCCTCTATTGTGACTGAAATTTAGTGTGTTAGTAGGTGTATCGTTGAGTGTTGTTAAGTCAAATCAAAATTGATGTTCTGGTTGCATTTGTTTGCCAGTTATTGTATGTTTGTAAATTCATTTTTGGACCAATCTGAAAGTAACCTAATGCTAATGGGCCCGTCGTAGGATGAGTTATTATCTTTAATTATGTTTTAAATCAAAAGAATGTCAGAGTATTCCCATTGTAATGGAAATTTATTTTTTCTGTTTTTAAATATTATTGGTAAATAATAAAGTATTGTTTTTAGAAAGACAAGCTTTTCTGGGCACTTGCTGGAGTAGGTTAGCAGTGATCAAGTCATGTCCAAGGGCTTTCCTTTTCAATGATTTCATAATTGATCTCTAGGAAAACTCTACAAGACTTAAAAGATGTGGGTGACAATGTTAATGGTTGATGTATATCTAGCGTGTCCTATATTATAATCTTTTTGTTCAAAATCTGAGTAGTCTATATTTGTTGTGAAAACTGTTGATAGGTGAGTAGGAAAAGGTTCAGTTTTTTTAATAGCACAGCCCAAGAGCCATCCTACTTTTGGAGTGGTGCTGACACATCTTTTTGCTCTCTTTGTATGTCTCCATTAACTTCTGCCTGCATTGAGGTTATCCAAAAAAATATCGTACTTCTAATCTATTTTTAATTTATTGTCATTGAAATAGGTGGGGTGGATTGATAAATTTCTTCTTGGATTGAATAATGCTTGCAAAATTTTAGTTAAATCATAACAGAAATTACATGTTATTATGTTTGGTAAATTCATAAACAGAATTAAAGAAATAAAATTGAATTTTGGAATAAACATGTATTTTATATGTATATTATAATTTATGGAATAAACATATAAATGAGTTAATTTAGAAATATGCTTTTTGCTTTCAATCTACCATACTCATTCATTTGTCCAATAAATATGCCTTATACGCTAGATATAAAGAATAAGAATAAGAATGTATTAGATATTTATATTTAGTATTAAAGCTTTAATACTTTCCTTCCCCTATTGAATCTGGTATAAATAAAATCATTATAGTTATGAATATTGTTTAAAATAGCATTTAACTAACATTGCCTAGTTTTAATTTATTATTTTTTCATTTTTTTTGTTAGCTTTAGCCTAGTTTATATTTTTTTGTTTTAAGATTTAGGCGTACACGTGAAGATTTAATGACTGGAATGTATAAGATTTTGGATCGGGTGAAAGCGCATAAAGATGCGTGGCCTTTTCTTGATCCTGTAGACGAAGATTATGCGCCAAAGTATTATTCAGTGATTGCTAAACCAATGGACCTACAAACAATGGAAGACAAGCTTGATAATGGTGAATATGGGTCTTTGCAGCAATTCAAAGCTGATTTCCAACTAATTGTTGACAATTGCAGGCAGTATAATGGATCTGACAATGGTATGTTCATTCTTTTATGCATATGCATGTTCAAAAAAAATTTGTGTATCACTTTAAAAAGTTTAGCATTAACAGAGCAGAGGGGGTGGAGGGGACATGGCAATTTCCTCATTAATTTTTTTTCTCTATATTTTTACACTAAATTTTATTCACCTTTGAAGTATTCTCCATAGACCACAACGCACTTTTCCAAACGATTCTTCCACTGTTCAAAACAGTTTTTAAATTCACTTATCGGATTATCCTTTAGGCCTTCCAGCAATTTTTTGTTTTACCTCCTCTACCGTGGTTAAACACTTTCCTTTCATGTCTCTCTTGAGTCTGGGGAACAAAAAGAAGTCACAGAGAGCTAGATCCGTTGAGTATAGGAGGGGGTGAAAAATTGGTGTCATGTTGTTTTTGGTCAAAAACTGCTTCAAGGAGATAGTGGTGTGGGCCAGCACTTTGTCATGATGAAAGAACCAGTCGCCTGTGCCAAAGATCTGCTTATGGGTCCTATCTCGTCTATTTAATTTTCTGAATGTTAGCAAAGGATTTACTTTCAGTAAGCATGTAAGTATATCCAATATAATTTATCAGTAGCACTCAAATCAATTTTTTAATCTTATCCTCACATGGTTGCTATCAAAAATATGTTGAGAGCTTTATTTCTATTATCGAGTTCTTGGCTACCTCAACTTCAGGTATTCCAGCTGACTATCGTTCCCACCGCAGCTGCCCAGTCTTAATAAATTAAAGTATGTATTGATCCTCTGTTGACCATAAGTTTTTGTAAAATTGATCCTCTTGAATCAACGTTAATGTGGTCCAGGTTTTTTTTTTTTTTTTTTTTACATGAATAAATTTTAATAAGATGAAGCTTTAAAATCCTCTGATTTCATTAGTAAAAAATTTTCTGAAATTTTCTTTTAACCCACAGTAAATAAAACAGTTTGCTGTTTGTGCCACTGTTTGCCCAGTTTGCCAATCTCCCCTGGGCATTGTATGTATCTCAGAATGTTTTAATCTCCTTAGCAACTTCATGAAATTCATGATTTTTGCTATACCTACTATTATTGCTGATTCTTACCTTGAAATTTGTGATTGTCATACTAATGGAGTGTATAAAAAAAAAAAATGACTGTTTTATCAAATTCAAGATTTTAAAGGACTGTAAATGTTTTATCCCCTTATGGGTATAGAAACTGTTTTGGGCCTAGGCGGATGGTGTCCTTCCTCGTAGGACACGTAGTTTGTACCCGGTATGCACAGATTGAAAAATTTAATTGTTCATGTTTTCTGCACTACATGACATATTACTGGGTTCTCTTAAATGTCATATAAAATATTTAAAAAAATCAAAGTACACTAATTTTAGCTGAATGAACGTTTTTAACATGGCCTTCGGGGTAGGACACAATCCTTCTGGACAATCTACTCTCACTGCCCCTGATTTTTGCTCTAGACAGATTGTGTCCTTCTTCACAGGACACGTTTGAGGTTTTATGTATTAATTAGGATTTGTGATGGAACAAAGAAAAATCTGTTTTATGAATATTTTAATTATTATTTATTGGTATTATATAATATTTAATTATTATTATATAAAATTATTTCTTCATTAAATTAATCTGTACTTATATTTATATAAAAAAATTTAAACCAAACAAACAACAAAAATATGTAAACTGGAAAGATATTTTAAACTAACTTGTACATTAGTTCACATGAAATTTTTTGAAGTATCGGGGGACACGAAGGCCCACAACACAGCTCTCACTCACATTGAATTGTACTTTTTTTTTGGTTTCTCTTTAGTGCTACAAACTGCACTGTTACACCTAACAGGATAATGTCTTGTTGGCTTATCCATTTCCTTGGATACATGCTTACCATGTTTTGTTTTGTTTTTTGTTGTTTTTTTGTAACAATTATTTTTTTCAAACATTTCGATCTACTGCAAAAATTTCCTATTAGAAGATTGGCGAGTTGACTTCAGAAAAGTAGGTGTGATGTGGGCTTCTGTTTTTTTTTGTTTTTTTCATCTCTTCTTTATATAAAATGTGACTAGTATTTACAATAGAAGCGGGTGGTAAAATCCTTTCTCTCACCACTGTTTGGATTTCCATTGGGTAGATTAATATGACATTTATTTGCATAGCCCTAGAGTGTATGTCATTACCGTATGATATATTGCAAGCCGAATGGAATTTTTTAATGTTTTATTATTTTAATTGAAGAAAAATTATCTATGAAGATGATACATACATTTTAATTATAAATACTAAAAACCAATTAATAGACAAATTTAATCAAATCGAGAAAGTCGAATCAGACCGTAGAACTCGTCAATGAAATAATTTATTAAAAGAGCTTAAATAAACGAAATTCAACTAAACCAATTATATTATACTAAAGAAAGGTTGATGTTTTATTTAACGTTAGATGTTGAAAAAAATTTAGAACACTTTTTTGCCGAAAACTGCAGAAAATTCGGTGAGCTGGTCGGCTTCCCTGGTTGGATAATGTTCTACTGCATAGTACACTTTTGGCTAAAAACTATCTGGTACGACCCTCGGGGTTCTCAACTTACAATTATTGAAACCAAAACATCGATTTAACAAACATCGAAACAAAATCTAACCTACCGAAGCCTGGATTTATTAATAAAGAAAAGTTTTAAATGTGCCCTACGAGGAAGGACACTATCTACTAAGGACCTACCAGGAAGGGCACTAAGCGTTAAAGGATTAAAAAAAAAAACTTAGTTTAGTTATTTGTTTCAAAGAAGTAACATAACTATGTCCCATGAAATTCTTGTAGGAAATACTAGAGAAAAAAATTTACAGCTGAAGCAACTTGTGAAATTATTAAATATGATGGGGAAGGTGTCCGCAATCAGCGCACTGCACGGTGTTGGTTTCAAAAATTTAGCAGTAGAGATACAACGTTGGAAAGGAAGAAGGGGTCCGGGTGTCCATTAATGGATATTAATGAGGTTCTGCAGGAAGCTGTTAAGTCAAATCCATCCACAAGTACTTGCAAACTTGCCTGGGAGTGTGGTGTGTCGAGAGATACTATTAGTCGCCATGTAATCTCCATGGGGAAGGTAAAAAAGAGCAGTAGACTGGTCCCTCATGAACTGACTCCTCAGCAATCAGCCAAGAGGTTAGAAATTTGTGAAAATTTATTGATAAACCCTTCTGATGTGAGATTTTACTGGAAGATTGTAACCTGTGATGAAAAGTGGGTTTACTTGTGAAATCCGAATACCTGTGAGCAATGGCTAGATTGTGGTCAAACTGCCTTGCCGGATGCTGCAAGGTGGCAATTTGAAAAAAAAAAATCCATTCTTTTTTTTTTTTTTGGAATCATAAACTTGTTCCTGATGGATGCTCTATTAATTCTTAACTCTAATGGGCAACTTGGAACACTGAGAAGTGGATGATTTTATCCATTCTGGATTTTAAAGTTATGACAAAATGGCATTTAAAGATTTATTGATAAAAGGATATAAAGTTCTTGTATAAATATATTGAATGAAAAACTTAAAATAAAAGTTTTAAAAATATAAGGTTAAAAATTATAACTCTTAAGAACCATCAATTGTTACCTTTGATATTCATTTACAAACTGTATTATCGAGGTTGTCACAAATAATTATTACTTTGGAGAATACTAAATTAATGTTTCCTACTTTCAGAGTACACAGAAATGGTTAGAAGGCTACAAGAAGCATTTGAAGCTTCTGCTGAGCGATATTTGGATGCTGACCACTCGAGTTCTGATGATGACATGCCACCAATGATTCGTCATGATGTTGCTTTGACCAGTGATAGTTCCAGTTCTCAGTTAGATAGACCTATGAGGTAGGTATCGTAAGATTATCACTGGTTTGTTACCGACGTGGTGACATTTAAATCAGGTGTTCTATAACTTTTTTGTACCACACCCTCTCCTGTTAAATCGCCCCCTCCTCCCTTAGACGCAATAAATTGTGTATGGGTGCATGGAAAAAAAACAAGTATTACATTGAAAACTAAACATTTATTTTTACTGACACAAGATACATTATAAATTTAAATTTAAATTAAAGAAGTACTGATAAGAGAAAACTAAGTTTGTGAGATGGATTCGCAGTCATTTTCTAGTATTCCTATTCTTGATAGTGTTCTTGTAAGTGCACTGTGCAAGTCACTAGCAACATCAAGTTTGTTCTGATACTTTGTTTTTATTGACACAAGTGTTGAAAATGCTTTTTCACACAAGTATGTGCTTGAACAAGGCAAATCTAATTGAAAAGATCCCTGTCATACACTTGGAAGTATTTTATCCAAAATGATGGTATGTTTATTTTGTCAGAGTCATATTTGGCAGAGGTATCATTTTTTTATTTCTAAACTTTCTTATCGCTGTGCTTATAGCAGAGTCTATATTGACGAGTTATTCTCCTCACAAATGTTTAGAAAGTATTTCCTGAACTCTTCAGTGAGATTCTCAAAATGGTTTAGTGTTTTTTAAATGGGGTCCTTCTTTTAGTGTATTTCTTCTGAGATGGACACTGCTTTGTTGAAATTTTAATAACTGCAAGGTTTTGCTGATATTTTATGTAAAATTGCAATGCTTCAATATACATCTTGATGGCATCACTATGAGTAACTTTATCTGAGTCTCTACCATGCAATTTGAAGTTAATGCTGTTCATTAAGTCAATGAAGTTTGTTTTACAATCAAGAACAACCAACATTTATTTACTTGATTACTTGGCATTTGGAAGTCCACATTTTTGCTCATTTTGCTTCTGATATTCCAGGAAGGTAATTACTTCATCTCAGAGCTCAAATAATCTTGCCAACATGCAGAGGTGGGCAAAATTTAATTATTAATTATCTATTTAATAACTGGTTTCCTGGAATCAATCACCTAATTTAGTAAATCATTAAATATTTCAGTCAAATAATCATTAGTTCACATAAAAATTACTCAATGATTTAGGGCCGAATTCATAGTCTGCACTCAAGTGAAATTTTTCACTCTACTCAGATATGATTCTACTTAACCATTCCAGAAACAAAACTCAACTCAACTTTGAAGTTTCTTTCAAGAATTTCCACTTGAGTGTTTTTTTTTTATCATTATTTAGTATTCATAAACCTAACTCAACGCTTAAGTGAGTGAAATTTACCACTTAACTTCAAGGTGTGAAAGGCCTACCTCCTGACCTTATCAGTTTCCTCCTCTCTTCAGCCAATTCCGCCTTTTGGCGGAATTTTATATTCTCCCACAGCTTTTTAAGTTGGTTTATAGTTCTCTATAAATATAACACAGAAATTAGAGCCTAACAGACTGTAATTTGGCTTTAACACCAGTCTCGTTGAGAACTATGTAAATCAGTATATAAGGAATATTAATCAACAATATTATCTACCATTCTAAGTAATAGCTAATTTTCATGTATTATCTAACTATGCTAGAGCTTAAAAATGTGGTAAAGACCATGAAACGTAGCCCAAATAAAGAATTATATCATAATTGTTTAAATAAAATTAAAATGGGAGATAATATTGCTGATTAATATTCCTTATATCTCCTTAAGTAATATAAAATACAATATGTAAATCAGTTTTATTGATCTTGTTTAATATCATTTATGTTAATTAATTTATATTACACTTTTGTTAAATAAAGAATAGTGTACTTACTTGAACATTTCTTCCTTGGGAATTAAAATTCCTTGCAACTTCTTCCCAAGCTAGGGATTTCTCCGCATTTGACATCTTGTCTGTCCGTTTGGAGGCCATAAGAGTTTTTGATGCTAACACGCATTCTTTTAAAAGCAATTTCTCCTCCTCACTAAAAGTTATTTTCTTTCTCCTTTCTTCCATTATAATAGGTAGCTCAAATAATGTCAACTACTCAGTTTGGCTTGGAAACCGACACGAAACCTTACACTAATAGCATTAGTGCGCATGCGCTACTCGTGCTTATCAGTCCGATTCTTTACCAGGTATGCAAGTTTAAAATGTCGTTTATTTCTTAAAATATATACACAGTAATTTAAAAAAAAGTATAATATATTTTATTCAAAGTACTGACCCTCGCTTTCTACACATTTTGTCCATCTTTCGGGCAATATATGGATACCATTCCAAAAGAATGCTTCATCTTTATTTGAAATCCATTCATCGAGCCATTTTCGTACGTTTTCGAAATTGTTGAAGTGTTGCTCCGCCAATGAGTGTCCCATCGATGAGAAGAGGTGATAATCAGAAGGCGCCAGGTCAGGTGAATACGGCGGGTGGGGTAGGAGTTCCCAACCAAGCGAAGAAAAATCGTTTCCTTAGTCAATCTGGCTGAATGTGCAGGAGCGTTATCATGCTGAAGAATGACTTTGGCGTGCCTGTGAGCCCATTCTGGGCGTTTTTTCGATCAATGCGTGACTCAAATTGATCATTTGTTGTCGGTAGCGCTCGGTATTGACTGTTTCGCCGGGTTTGAGAAGCTCGTAGTAGACTACTCCCTTCTGATCCCACCACACACACAGCATTGTCTTCTTCCCAAAACGATCCGGTCTTGCACTCGATGTGGATGGTTGTCCTGGCGTTACCCATGATTTTTTTCGTTTGGGATTCTGAAATGGTAATCCATTTTTCATCGCCAGTAAATCCATTTTTCATCGCCAGTTACAACTCGATGCAAAAAAAATGGCCTTTCTTTCGTGGCGTAAAAGCAGCATTTCGCACACAGTTTTTGACGGTTGGAGCAACATCGCCATAAGTCGTTTTTTTTTTCTTTTGATTACTTTTGGCACTCTCGTATGAGTATTTTCTTTCAATTTTAGCCGGTCTTCATTATATTAGACTCTCTTACACTCTTTTTTTTTTATTATTGTTAATTTTCATAGTCATAAAATACACTCAAATATGAAATCTATACATAAAAAATTATATTATTTTTGCTAGTCATAAGTCAAATAAAAAATATGTATGCTGTTATAAAACATCTAACATCTTAAATAATAATTTGCCAATTATAATCCAGTTAATGAGGGGTGTGGAGTGCATGGAATATGCGATAATTTTTGACTTCATAGCTTCGTTTGGAATAGTTAAAAGGTAAACATACTATAAGTCCCTACGGTGGGGGGGGGGGGGGGTAAACATACTATAAGACGGAGAGAAGTTCCATTTTTATGGTTTTTCGATATCTCGAAAACTGTTTAAAAAGAAATATGTTTTGAACTGTTTCAAAACTGGCTCTAGAAAAATATGTTTCAAATAAAAATAAAAGTTAATTAAATTTACTATAAAATTTATTATATTTAAATTTGTCGTAATTCTAACTGTTTACGAGATATACGTTATTGAAAATTGGTTATTTTCGGGAAAAAACAAATGTTACCTCACTTTTTGTCAAACTTTTGCTTCTATTATGTTCCACAATCCTTTCTCAGTAAAAACGTCTGAATAAAAATTGTAGAGCATTAAAATTTACTTTAATTTCATGTATACGTTTCTGGTATTTGCTTCAAATGCTTAATAAAAAGGGAGGTAAACATTTTTTTTATTTCTAAAATTGTCGATTTTTAATAACGTATATCTCGAAAACTGTTGAAATTTCTAGGAATACGTATATATACATAATTTTATACGAAATTTAATGAGCTTTAATTTTGATCTGCTGCATATTTTTCTAGAGTGCAAAGTTTTCGAGATATAATCGAAAAAACTAAACTGGGACCTTATCCCCTCCCCCCACCTTTAGCTCACCCCACACGGGCGGGGACTTTTAATATGTTTACTTTCTAACTACTACTAACAAAGCTGTGAAGTCAAAAGTTATCGCATATTTCATGCAGTCTACACCGCTCATTTCGGCACTCTTTATCTGGGGTCACACTTCTCTGAAAAAAAACGTTTATTGATACTCATCCCGAAACTAAATGTTCGATCCAAAATTTCTATTTTTTATCTGAAAGCTCCTTAAATTTACTATAAGAACCTATATATGAAATTTTGATCAAATCCCATTAAATACCCATACCAGCACGTTAAAAACCGCTTACTATTTTAAGTCCAAGTTTTTTTGGCATAGTTTTTACCATAGCGCCGAAACTATTTGTCAGATCTGGAATTTATTTTTTCAACTAAAATCTGGTAAAATTTACTATCAGGCTTTATATTATGTCACGTAATACACCCAAACCTGAATGCTAAATATGTATGTTTTGGCTAAGTATGACAATATTCACAAATTCAGTGGGCTGGTTTGAGTGTATAACGTGACATAATCAAAATTTCATATATAGTTTCTTATAGTAAATTTAAGGAGCTTTCAGATAAAAAATAGAAATTTTGGATCGAACAATTAGTTTTGGAATGAGTATCAATAACGGTGTTTTTTCAGAGAAGTGCGACCCCAGATAAAGAGTGCCGAAATGAGGGGAGGGGTGTAGATTACATGAAATATGCGATAATTTTTGACTTCACAGCTTTGTTAGGAGTAGTTAGAAGGTAAACATATTAAAAGTCCCCGCCCATGTGGGGTGAGCTAAAGGTGGGGGGGAGGGGTAAGGTCCCAATTTAGTTTTTCGATTATGTAGAAGATCAAAATTAAAGCTCATTAAATTTCCTATAAAATTAATTATATACGTATTCGTAGAAATTCCAATGATTTCCGAGATATACGTTATTAAAACTCGACAATTTTAGAAATAAAAAAATGTTTACCTCACTTTTTGTTAAACTTTTGAAGCAAATACCAGAAACATCTATATGAAATTAAAGTAAATCTAATGCTCTACAATTTTGACTTTGACTTTTTTTCTGGGAAACGATTGTGGAACGTTATAGAAGCAAAAGTTTGACAAAAAGTGAGGTGAAATTTGTTTTTTCCTGAAAATCGCTGATTCTCAATAACATATATCTCGTACACTATGTCTGGGACACCCTGTATATATATATATATATATATATATATATATATATATATTTTTTTTTTTTTTTTTTTTGTTTTTTCCTTTCAAAGTTTTTTCCTTTGAAAGGACCGTTTATTTAGGTTGTACATTCCATACAAATGTATACTACGTACCTTAATTATCATAATTACATTTACATTGTAACTTTTACAATAATATTATTAAAATAGTTCAGATCATTGAACATATAACAATTTTTTTTTTAATATAAAAGAAACAAATAAAACATTACAAATTGAATACGAAAATTAGAAATAAAAAATATGGTCCATGGCTGATTTTAGCACATAGTTTTAAATATTTAAAGGATTTTTCATAAAATGTCCTTCCACCTTCTCAGTCCTTGGTCAGTTGGTCAAAGTCCAAGCTGTAGATAAATTTTGTAAATTCAGCTCTGTATTTGTTGTACAAGTCATATTCTGTCACAGGTCAATTTTCACCTTTGAAAAACAGCGTCATAATTAGTTTGGATCTTTGTCTGTCATATAATAAGCAGTCGTAAATTATGTGTTTAAATGTATGTTCTCGTCCGTCATAAGTACATATGTTACTATTTATTAAATTAAACCTTTTTAGATATGCTTTAGTTTGTCCATGTTCTGTTAAGACCTGTGTCAGTTTGTAATGTGTGGATTTGAGTATGTTGAAATTATTTTTTGTTATTTTTGGAATAAATTTATGCAGGCTTGGGGATTTTTCAGATTTAAACCAGCGATCATTCCAAATTGATATCATGTTTTGTTTAATATCATATTTGAGAAATGATAGTGGTGTTTTCTTATATGACGGAAATAGTTGACTTTTGGCTGCCTCTTTTGCCAAGGTGTCAGCCATTTCATTTCCGTCAATGCCAGAATGCCCCTTAACCCATTTTATGTCGATATTGATGTTTGATAAAATAAGTGTGTATATATTTTGTCTAATGATTTCAGTTAGTTGGTCATGAATATTAGGATTAAGTATGGATTGTATTAGAGTCATGTTATCTGTCAATATTACAATGTCGTGGTGTATGTTAGTAGGAAGATCAAGAAGGAATTCTGTTGCTTTTAAGACTGCATATTTTTCTGCTTGGTTATTGGAACAAGTTGCACCCAGCTTATATTTAGCACTTATCATGTTTTCTCTCTTGTCCCAAAATAACCAAGCACAGCCTACATTGTCCCCTTCTTTACTTCCGTCTGTGAATATATTAGTAACGTCTGCAGGGTTTCTCTGCATTCTGTGTTAACTGTGTATTAATTTTCGCGTGTATTGCAGGGTGTAGCCAGTGTGAAGGTTTAGTCTCGTAATCTATTGAATCTTTTAAGATAGTTCCGTAGTCACAACTATCTAATTTTATTGATATGAATTTCACTATTTCGTTTATTTTTAAATCTATAGGTATCATGCCGGCTAAAACACATGCTGCATCATGTGATATAGTTTTGTATCCTTTTACTATCTTGATTCCTATGAGCCGTTGTAATTTCTGTAATTTTTGAAGGTTGCATTTTTTCTGAATAGCTTTATGCCAAATTGGTGCCGCACATAGCATCTTTGGAATCAATGCTGCCTCATAGATAATTTTCAGAGAATCAGCTTTTAAGCCCCAAGTTGTCCGTGCAGCAATAGTGAGAGAGTTGATGGTTTTTAAAGTTGTATTATATATTTTTTCAATATGTTATGTCCATTTTAGTTTTTTGTCGAATAGTACGCCTAAAAGGGTCAGTGTTTCCGTTCTTTCGATTCCCTCTTTGTCTATATGTAGGTTTAGGTCCGGTATATTTCTTTTTCTGCTAAAAATGATATATTTACATTTCAATGTGTTTAGTTTTAATTTGTTATTTTTTGTCCAATCTGATATTTTTTGTAGTGCTGAATTTGCGGGTTCTGGTAAGTTTTTAAAACATCGCCCTCTGATTAAAAGAAGTATATCATCGGCATAACTTAGTAGTTTAATTTCGTTCGGTAAATTTAGATCAAATATCGTATTTATTAAAATATTTCATAAAATGGGTGAAATTCCTGATCCTTGTGGCGTCCCTATTGTCAACGATTATGAGTAAGTTAATGTATTTGTTTTTAGCAGTAAACGTCTGTTATCGACGTTATATATATATATATATATATATATATATATATATATATATATATATATATATATATATATATATATATATATATATATATATTGTATCTTTTTACGTTGAAATATAAGAAACTGAAGTAAAATGAGGTTTGAAACCCCATTATTAATATCTGGAGGACGTTAAGACAAGTCAAGGGATTGAGGTATCATTGATAAGGCAATGTTTAGTATGGCAAAAATAATTTTATTGATTTCATTTGGTTGGATTTTAATTTCTATCTAACTATAAAAGTTAATGACTGAGTGACAAACTGTATATTATTATAGTAAACTATACTATTTAAAATTTTCCTAGAACTATGAAGATTTTGTATTTAAAATTTGGTACAGGTGGGTTTAATAATTTTACCATTGCAAACTCTGTTGCAGAATGCCGCTAACCACTTATTTTTTGATTATTAAACATCCCTAGGATCCACACATCACACTAAATATTTATAGCTTTTTTTATAACAATTTGAATTAAGCCAATTTTATTATAAATTTCTAGCTCTATGTAACACTATACTGTTATAACCTCTCTTAAATAACACTCTCCACATATTGGTCAATTTTCAAAATCCACTGTGTATCACATATTTATATTATAGTATAGATATAGATTAATTTAGAACATATGTTTTATTGGTAATTGTTTATAAACACCTCCACTAAAGTAGTATTTATACAAACTAGCTGAAAGTTTGTATTTACAAACTTATTTAATGTTGTTATATATAGTTTATAGTTTATAATTATATATAGTTTATAAATCCTTATAGTTTACAACTATAAGGAACTTAATTTGTGGTCAAAGTGTGCGGCTTAAGCATCTAACCTTTTTTTTAACTTAGCTTATTTCCTTATACCATATGACAATTAATCTATTGTTATTCACCCAATAAAAATTGTAATCGCATTTTTCACGAATTAGCCGCAATCCAGGCCGATTTTTTAAAATTCCTTTCTTAGCGAGCACCTACGGCCCTAGAGGAAGCTACATATCGAATTTCATTCCAATCCGTTCGGTGGTTTCTGAGATTTCGTGTTAAATGAGTGAGTGGTATTTGACAAATATATAATAGATAAATGTTATTTTGATATTTTTAGGATATTTGTTCGAAGCACCTGGAACCCCAAATCTGATTTTTAAAAAAAATTCAAAAACCTTCCCAGGGATATACCTATTAATTTCCCAAATTTTCACGGCGATTGGATGTACAGTTTTTGAATCTATTGAGAACAGACAGACACACATTAATTTATATATTTATTTTTATTATTATTATTATTTATTTATTGAAACACACATGAGTGGTGATGTAAACGTTTGGGGGTTTAGTACCAACCAAAAGTTTATATATTAAGAGTTTTTCTTATTATTGATGCTGTGTCAAGTAGGACTGCCATCTGTGCATCTTCTAATTTTTTCAACGAAATTCCTCCATCTTTGAAGGATTGCACTGTCGTTTGAGGTATAAGGCCATTGCATGATATTATTACTGGCAGGATTGAAATCTTTTGAAGGTTGTAAATAGTCTTCAACTCACCAGCTAGTTCTTGGTACCTGCATATTTTCGTGGAGATGGTTTTTTGTATGTTGTCATCTACTGGTATTGCAATCTCAAATATCTTTGCTTCCTTTTTTTCCAGATCCATTACTAATATATCAGGTTTGTTGTGGAGAACCGTATGGTCCGTTATTATTTGCTCGTCCCAAAATAGTTTATACCTCCCTGACATCATTATTCTTATTGGCCTATATTTGTAATAAGGAACCATTTCTTTTATCATTCCATACATCTTTCCAAGTTCTTGATGTAGGATTCCTGCTACATGATTATGTCTGCGAAGGTACTCTGTACCTGCAAGACCAGTACATCCAGATGCCAGGTGTTGTATTGATTCCGGACTTTGTTTACAAAGGCGGCATTTTTCTGAGATATTTTCTCCGCAAATTCGTCTCCTGTAAACATTGGTAGGAATCGATTGGTCCTGTATCGCCATTATGAACCCTTCAGTTTCAGGGAACAGTTTCCCATTTGCCAGCCATTTGGTAGACGATTCCAAATTTATGGTTTCTTCCATAAGTGAAAAATAATATCTACCATGGAGCGGTTTTGATTTCCATTCTTCTATTACTGCTTGGATTGTTGGTTCTTCTTTATCGTGATCCCTTGCCAAGCTGAGAGCTGTATGGTCTCGATCCATATTATTATTATTATTATTTTATAATTCGCACATAAAGTGGTGATTGTATTCTTTCGGGGGTTTTCACCAACCGAAATTTTATAAGTTAAGCGTTTTTCTGAGTATTGCTGTTGTGTCCAAAAGTACTGCTTTTTGTGCATCTTCTAATTTTCCAAGTAATATTCTTTCTTCGTTAAAAGAATTTATTGTAGTTTTTGGAATCAGTCCATTGCAAGATATTACCACCGGCAAAATTTTGACTTTATCCAGCTTGTATATAGCCTTCAGCTCTGCTGCCAGATCCTGATACCTGGAAATCTTTGTCACTATTGTCTTATGGACATTGTCATCAACAGGTATAGCTACTTCAAATATCTTGCCGGTTCCCTTGTTCATATCCAGCAACAAGATGTCTGGCTTATTGTGAGCGACTTGATGGTCGGTTAATATTTGCTGATCCCAGTACAGCCTATATCCACCAGCTACCAATACATTTTTCGGCTTATATTTATAATATGGCACCGTCTTGTCAATCAATCCATATTTTTTGCCAATTTCTTGGTGGATGATTCCTGCCACATGATTATGTCGGCGGAGGTATTCCGATCCTGCTAACCCAGTGCAGCCCGATGCCAAGTGCTGCACTGACTCAGGACTTTGCTTACACACTCGACACACCTCAGGGATATCCTCCCCACATATCCGTCTCCGGTAAACATTGGTTGGTAGTGTTTGGTCCTGCATCGCCATCACGAAACCTTTCGTCTCCGGGAAAATATGGCCACGTACGAGCCATTTTGTGGACATTTCTAAGTCGATTGACTCCTCTTTTAATGAATAGTAAAATCGTCCATGTAAAGGCTTCGTTTTCCATTCCTCAACCAGCTTTAGGCATAATGGTTCCATATTGTCTTGCCTTTCTGTAAGATTGAGAGCAGTGAAATTGCTATCCATTGAGCAAAGGATTCGGAGTTTTTCTTTTTGGCTATTCCAAAAGTATTGCTTCAGATTGGCTTCCAATCGCCTACACATAAAGTGAGCGCTTAGAAGTCCCCTTCCTCCTTGTTTCCTTGGTATGTAGAGCCTACTCACTGAAGATTTGGGATGTCGTTTCCTTGTTCTTACCATTTCTGTCCTTACAAACCTATCAATTTCTTGTAGAGTAGTGTCTGACCACTTGAGGATCCCGAATGAATACATTAACGAAGGCAGAGCCCAAGTATTTATTGCCTTTATTAGTTTCCCCCCAGATAAGTGTGTTTTGAGCAGTTTTTTTATCCTTCTTTTGAATTTTTCTTCGAATTGCACTCTTGCGTCCTTTTTCATTTTCAGAATTTGGGCTATTCCTAAATATTTATATTCTCTCCGGTTCATTTAAGCCTGGTATTCTTTCGCCACTTGAAAGTTCTATTCCTTCGTTAAATGTCAATTTACCTTTTATGACTTTTATAGACGCGCATTTTTCCAGTCCGAGTTTCATACCTATATCTTTGCTGAATGTAGCGACCATTTCCACTAAGGTATGCATATCTCTCTCAGTCTTTGCATACAACTTTAAATCATCCATATAGAAACTATGCGATATGATGGGTCCTATTGTTGGTCTTAGAGCATAACCTTTTTTACATACATTCAACATATCACTGAGTGGATTTAAAGCAAGACAAAACCAAGTCGGACTTAAAGAGTCCCCTTGATATATACCTCTTTTGATTCTAATTGAATCATCATCATAATCATCTGAAAGTCGTTTCGTACTGAGAATTACATTCCAATTAATCATTAGACGAGAGAGTAAATCTATCACAGATTCATTAATTTTATGAATACGCATTGCTTCCAGGAGCCACCCATGCGGTACTGAGTCGTAGGCTTTCTGGTAGTCAATCCACGTGACATAAACATTTCTCATTTTTTTTACTGCTTGTGCAGCTATGAATGAATCTATGACGAGGAGTTCTTGGCACCCTTTTTTGTTAGCTCTGCATCCAAGTTGTTCATCCGCCATTAAGTCTTTTTCTTCTAAATGTTTCATAATTTTATCATTTATGATTCTTGTCAGGATCTTATAAACACCATTGAGACAAGTTATGGGCCTATAGTCTTTAGGTTCCGGGCTACTTATTTTGTTCTTTGGTATTAAATAGGTAATTCCTTGACAAAATTCGCGTGTAGGCTGTTCTTTCCCATCTATTAGACGTTGATAATATGCCGCCAACGGACCGTGTACACTTGCTAGGTTTTTAAGCCAATAATTTTGTATTCGGTCAATTCCTGGAGTTTTCCAATTGTGTAATTTCCTTGTGGATTGGACTACATCTTCAGTTGTTATGGTTACAGGCTGCATAGATTCTACTCTTTCACGTTTATCATAAGCTTCCTTAATCCAAAATGCTTGGTCATTATAACTATATTCGTTTTCCCAGACATCTTTCCAGAATTCAGTCATGTTTGCCTGCTCTGGTATCTCTTGGTTATAGTCTTGCTCTTCCAGCTTTCTATAAAATGCTTTTTCGTTTTCTTTAAACTGTTTGTTTTTGTTTTTTTCGCATGTAAGACTCCTTATATCTACGTAGCCTGCAAGCAAATACTGCTAGTTTCTGTTTTTGTTTATCCATAAAATCTTCTAATTTTCTTAGGAGTTCTACTTTTTGTACCGATCCTATGTAAGTGACTATAATTTCATCAATTTTACTTTTTAGTTTGTTTGAAGCTTTTTCTGGATCTTTCAAATAATTCGTTAAAATTCCTATTCGTTCTCTTATTTCAATTATTTTCCTATTTAATCTTTTTTCCCATGGTGGTATTTGTTTTAATGACCGTGTATTAGGTCTTTCTTCTCTCAATCCTGCTGTCTCCAGCCCGAGCATTTTATTACTACTCTAGCTGCAACATATATAAGATGACAAATTTCGTCGATTGTCATTTCTGTTGTTAGAGCAGTTTCTAAAACCTTATTAACTGCACGAAGCTTTTTAATTGTGTTGATTCCATAAGGAACTTTTGGTAATCTTGGGCGATTTTTAAGTGGTATCCCATCAAATAAAAGATTTTCAGTTTCAAAAATTTCTTTCATTTGAATTATGTCGGTATCTTCTTCTATTGCGTTGGGTGGTGGTACTATATCACCAGGTACTGGAATGCTGTTCCTTTCGCTTTCACTGTTATATTCTTGTTCTTGTCTGGCTATCTCTCTTTTAATCCAATCAATTTCCGCTTCAGATAAAAAATTATTCCGTAGTACGACTCTTACTTGGTCTGCGATCCGTTGATCTGTGACTGTAATATCAGGGTATTTTTCATTCCAAAATTGTAGCAGTCTTGTCCGGTATCCAGTCTTTTCTGTCTCAAGTTTTGTGGCCAAGAAATAGGCACGGATGGCAGCGATGTTCATTTCCCTGTTGTCCATCATCTTACGGTTCTTGATGTAGGATCATACAAAGACGCCGCCAGGTGTTGTATTGAGCATCTTCAGCTTCAGCCCCCATATCACTTGGGTTGGGAGGTACTCTTCGTTGTGCGGGAACCTGTACAGGTTCCAAGCCCAAGTCCGAGGTCAGTTCGTTGGAAGGCCTTCTTACGGGATCATACAACGCCGGAGCACCGCTCGCACTGCTTCCCGACGTCGAAGGCTGACTATCAGTTCCCTCCGGAGCAGCCCTCACTCCGGATTCGTCCGAGGCTTGTCTTCTAGTTCGCACCATTGTTAATGGGAAGTTGCGTTTTTATACCTTCTGCCAGGTTCATTACCAGCCGCCTCTAACATGAGGATCAGACGCTGACCAGGAAGCAATGGTTCAGGTGGTGTTTCAATTTCAGGTAGTTGCACCTTTCCTGACGCGCAACACATACACATCCCAGCTGGCTCATTTTTGAATTTGAGAGCATGACAATGCGGGCATTCCTTGTCCATAGCACCGATTACCACTTTTGAATGAGCATAATATTCAATATCGGGTTCATACTGGAATGCTAGACGCAGGAATGAATCAGATGTAAATGTTCGATGTACCTGTTGGCATTGTTGGTCATTCTCATTCTGTGTCTATTGACTATGAAACGGCATGATTGTCATTTTAATCTTATTATTTCATTGCGTTCAGCTCGTATAACTTCTGATTGTTCTTGACGCAATGCTCACGCATTAATAACATTAATATTTTGTTGCTGGATTTGTTCTTTGGGCTCTTCTATTTCTCATGCTTCTAGATCTACTTGTATAATGGCTCAAATCAGCACCTTTGCATTTTATTGGCATTGTTCACTACAAAACACACATACATAGAACTAATGAAATTACTTGTGCACACATACATATACATATACATTTAAACATTAAATTTTTTACGAAAGTGAAAAATTTTATTTTTCTTAATTATATCGAAAATATATTGTTAGAAATGGTGAAAAAAAAAAAAAAAGAATACAAAAAAAATTTTTCCCAACTTTAATAAAAACTAACTTTTACCGTATCTTTTTTGACCATTTACAACAACATTTTCGATATAAATCAATGAAAATATACTTACAACACAAAAGCCGTTGTTGGTTGGAGCTCATGCCATGTGTTGAGTACTTTTGAGGTTATATAAATCACTTGATTAACTAATCGTGCATAATTATTAATAAAATAGGACTAATTAATAGTTAATATGAGAGTTACACTGAGATAGTAAAATGATAATTGTAAACATCACTACTACGCTTGATGCATAAACAATAATGATTGCCGAAAACTGTTGAGGGAGTGAGAGGAGTATAATTGTGTGAGAGAAACAGGAGACCGGCTTCGGTCTCATCCCTACTCCGTGCTGTTTACTGGGAAGTGACACCATTTGCCAAACTATACCGGCAAATGAGTGTTGATCCAGTAAAAGCGTGGACAATTTTAAAATCTAGCACTGGTTACACTAATTATATATCAGGAATAAACTTTGATAATAAAAATAAATATTATTTTTGTACAAAAATTTTAATTTGCCATAAGTTCATTTAGATTTTAATCGAAATAGAGTGAAAAACATTCACTAAAATGATCATTGAAAAATAGGGGTTGGTGATACAAGGGTGAAAATTTAGTATTGTATGTGTTTTTTTAATGCCACATTATAGAGAAATAAAACTAAAAAATTTTGTCCAAAAATTAAAAAAAAAAATGTTAGGGGTGGACAACCCCTATCACTTAGGGGTATGAAAAATAGATAGTAGCTGATTCTCAGACCTACTGAATATGCATATAAAATTTGTTAAAAATCTGTATAGCCGTTTCGGAGGAGTTTGGTAACTAACATTGTGATACAAGAATTTTATATATAAGATTATTATTTTAATTTAAATAAATTGTATTTATTTACTGAACCTCAAGAACCTTATTAAACATCTAATAGTTAACAGTCAAGAAATTTATCCACTTATATATATATATACACACACATATTCATACATTTTCTTTTCCTTACTTGTTAACCTCTTATAAGCAGTGTATATTCATGATAAGTAAATGTCACAAACTTTATCATCAAAGCATGATGCATGAGTACATGTATATGAGTAGTTTCCAATTTTTAATTAGCTGTAAAACATGGAAATATTACAAGAAGAAATATATGAATATGAACAATAGAAAAAACAAAAAAATAATTAAAATAAATAAGTTCATAATAAAACATTCATGAGGTTTATTTATTTAGCTTTCTTTTTTTAGTTAGTTTTTTTTTTTTCTGTCTGACACTTTTTTTTAGTAGTGCACTAGAGATTAAATTTTTTGTAATGTTATTCTATAAATTAAATTTTATATTAAAATGTAATCATTAACTTCAATTTTTGATTTTTCAGCCCTAGTTCTTCTCATGAGAGCAGTTTAGATAATGAGAGTGATACAAAAGATGCGTTAATTCAAAGAGAATTGAAAGAAGAAAGTTTTCTTAATAGAGATAACAAAGTAGATAAAAGTAGGTTAAGAAGAAAACAAAAGCGAAAGAAAAAAAGTGTTAAAGTTTCCAGCAATGAAGAAGAAGATTCTAGTGAGGAAGAATTTGTAGATAAAAAGAGGATTAGCAGAAGTCAAGATGTGAGCAGTGATGGATTTGATGTAAAAACTAGTAGTAGTAGAGACACAAGTAAAGATAGATCAAAAAATATCAGTAAGTCAATGAAAAATAGGAGTAGAAACAGGTTCAGAGTAAAACGAAAAGGTGTTCCAAAGAAGGAAACAGAAAAGGATAAGCATAGCTCTGCTGATTCTAGTAGTGAAATCAGTAAATCCTGTCCTATTGGCTCTAGTCGAGAAACAAGTAAAGAAAGAAGTCGTGATCGAGTAAGGGTTAACTATAAAGAAAGGGAAACTAGTGAAAGTGAAATTTTCACTGATTCCTCTGATGATAGCCATTTCGATAAATCTAAAGCAAAATCTTCTCCCAAAAAACCTATCAAACGAGCAGGTATTATTAAGAATGTTGAAGCTATTGAAGCATTGGAGTTGGCTACAGAACAAACTCTTAAGGTGAATATTAATCATATTTCGTATATGTATGATATTTTTGTTATTCAATTTATTTTTATTTTTTTAAAAGTAAATGTCTAAAATTTATACAGATAAATATTTACAATTGTATTCAGAATTAAAGTCTTAATTCAGATTGCATTAATTAAAGTGTTAATTCTGTTAGCATTAGCTAAATGTTTGGTTGTATCTTGTTCTTGAGATTAATTTTGTTAATTTATTTATTTGATTTCACTAATTTCTTGTTTTCCTTTATACCCATAAATATAATATTTATTTTTTTGGATGCTTATCTTTTTTTAATTTTGTTTATTATTTTGGTATGCAGCTTCGAATGTACCGTTTATTGTATATAAATTTATGATATTAAAGCAAGAATAAAATAGTTATAGGTGTCCTAGGAATCTCATCATGCATTCTTCCACTATCTATCTGTCCCCTTTATTTTATTGTACTTTTAGATTATTAAATATAATATCTTGAAAATATTAAAGATTAGAACAAATATTAACTTAATCTATAATGACGGCTGAAGTCCATGAAGGACCTTGGCCTTGGAATTGGTACTATCAAATGCTGAACATGGATGTTTTGATAATATAAACCATTAAATTTATATTTAATGTTGATGGTAGAAAAAACTTCTATTTATTCTCTACTCACAAACATGTATTACACACCATACTACAACATTCTGCAGAACAAAAGGCATTAATTTTATCATTTATCCGTAAATAAAACCAATTAACTTTTATACTGCTGTTTCGAAGCTTAAATACTCTCCTTCATCAGTTCATATTTAACATGTTTGTTGTGTTGCTGTCAAAATCACAAGTTAAGGAAATACTTCAAATTGAATCTACTGAAAAATCTCTAAAAAATTTTAGATTTCTTTTTTTAAATGTAAGGTACATTGCTAATTTTTTGTAATCAAATTCCAAAAAAGGTTTTATTATTCTTCTTCTTCCTCCTTAGTGCCTTTCAGCGTGGATGTGCCTCGGTCCAGGTCCACCATGCTTCCCGGTCTCTTTCCAGCACTTTCATGTCATTTAGACTATTTCCTCTATTTTGTCCCAGCCTGAAGATGTGCAGGGTGTCTACTAGTCGGGAATTTCGGGAATATGTCGGGAATTTTGTGGGGTCGGGAATTTACAGAAAATTTGCCAAAGTCGGGAAAAAGTCATCAATACTAACATTTTCCGTTTTTTTTTTAGTTTTTGCTCAATATGTCAGTTAAGGAAGTGTCTGATCGGATCGGTATAGTCACTCTACATACTTTTAAAGTAAACTAAATTTGCTACAATTTGAGATCAGGGTGAGCTCTTTAGAGCCATTGTTTTCCAAGATACAGGGATATTATCTTCGATATGGTCCCTTATTTTGTGAAATATCTCCTAAAATACGCATCTCATGTCAAATATATAGTTGTAGACAATTTAATTAGCTTTCATTTAAGACCATACTGGTACCCCTGGGCCCAGCGGTTTTCTCAAATACGGCAGATAACGAAAAAACATTTCATATGTGAATTCTGGTGGAAAATACTGTTCTCGCGTCTTTTTATGGTTTATTTATTAAACAATCAAATTTTATTTATTGGTGTTATTTTTAAATAATTGATTGGTGAAAAAGAAAAGGATAATATACCCATCGGGAATTACGTCAACATCGATCATTGTTTTAAATACCTACCTACGTACTAAAATGCTTGAACAAACATCATATATATATATATATATATATATATATATATATATATATATATATATATATATATATATATGTTGTTGTTTTTTTTAGCCCAAAACTTCTATTGAAGTCCTATACTGGCCTGGGTGGGAAGTTTAAGATTCATTTTTGAAGTTAAAAAAAAAAAAAAAAAATGGTTTAAAAAAAAAAAAAGGGTTGAAAATCGTAAGTTCACAGCTTTTTGATCAAATAACAGGAATAATAATAATAATAACTCAGAATCTGTTACTTTTAGTATATTTTGTGTTCTTTATATTATTAAAACGAATCAAATTTGAAAAAAAATTATCCTATAAATTTTTTTTCTAAGATCAATAGTTTTAAAGCTGTAGGTGAGGGAAAGATTGAAGAGATTGGCTAACTTGCGGTGAGTCGTACTACTTTTTTGACTCTCTCTCTCCCAAAACTATTTGTCCGATTAAAAATTTATTTTTTTCGTCAAAAGCTGGTTAAATTTACTATCTGATCCACGTTTGAAATTTTAATTAAGTTTCCTAAAACACCCATGCCAGCACACTGAGAACCCCATACATTTTAGTCCAGTCAATAAACAAGTAGAGTGCATAAAATATGCGATATTTGGCGTAGTTAGAAGAGAAATATACTTAAAGTCTTTAACTCCTGGGGGGTGAGCATACGGTGGGGAGGAGAGAGGTCCCTTTTTTGGGTTTTTCGATAATATCTCGGCAACGGTGGACTCTAGAAAAATATAATTTGAATAAAAACTAAAGCTAATTAAATTTCCTACAAAAATGTTTCTATACGTATTTGTCATACTTTTAACAGTTTTAAGATATACGTTATTGTAAATAATATTAGAAAAAATATTAACATCACCAACGCCTAAAGTTTGGCTAAGTTGCAATAAGTAGCATACCGCGAAAACACGTTTGTCGTTACTCTTTTACCTATAACTCCAAAACTATTTGTCTGATCCGAAATTTCTTTGTTTCATCTGAAAGCTGATAAAATTTGCTATGAGACCTATTGTGTGAAATGTGTTTTGAATCCCATGAAATACCCAGTCCATTTTTTTGTTTCAGCACAGTTCTCGTAAATAGTTTCGGAGTTAGCAACAAAAAAGTGGATTTCACAAGGGTATGGGGTTCTCAGCATGTTGACGTAGGTATACCTAGGTATATACATAGGACTTGATCAAAATTTCATATATGAGGACTCATAATAAATTCAACCAGCTTTCAGATGGAAAGAAAGAAAATTTCTGATCGGAAAAATATTTTTGGAGTTATTTTTTCCGTCAACCTCGTAATTATTTTCAAACAGAATGGCAATACTCGACATTGATGTGTTTCTTGAAATTTATCTAGAGTAATTTGAAATATAAAAAACAATTGCCTTTTTTTAAATTTATTTTTTCTAATTTTATTTATTTATTTATTTTTAAACTGCTGATGTGTTAAGTTGCAAATCATGCATTGATTGATTTGTTTGGATTATTATTACAACAGCATTAAAATATTGATTTGCGAGACTTTCCAGAAATATTTTGAAAAAGTCGGGAATTTCTAGAAAAATTCTTGAACAAGTTGGGAATATGTCAGGAATTTTGATAACTGAAATTGGTAGACACCATGATGTGGTCCGTCCATGTTAGTCTAGGCCTGCCACTGGGACGTCTTCTGGTAGGCCTAGCTTCGAAGAGCTTTCTCAAAAGTATTCACTAGTGGTATTCACGTGTAAAAAATCATATTTACAGGAGTTATCTTAACATGTTTCAAGATATTGATCAAATATATCTTTGATTGCAAATAAATTTATCAAATTATTGAAATTAAGTAGTAGAAAATAAATTAGACGACTAAGAAAAAAACAAAACAATAAAAATCAAAAAGGACAAAATGATCGGCTAGAAATAATTTAATAAAAAAATATAACTAAAAATACTGACCTATAATATACAACTAGTGACCTTCAGCTAATGTAGAGAAACATAATTTTCTACTGCTATTTTATTTTGAATCTTATCTTAATTTGTGAAATTTTTAATTATTTAAAACAAAATCATTGATATAATATTTTCCATAAAAAAATATTCATGTAATTGAAACAATAAATGTTTTAAAAATATACTTAACTGTAGTATTTATTATTAATACAAAGCTTCTTTAATTTTCAATTATTTAGATATTATATTGCTCTTATTAAAAATTGAGCTAATTGTGAGCTGATAAATAATTACATTTATTTATAACATCTAACAATAAAAAATATTTATTTTTTAATAGAGGCAGGTCGACTTTGAATACATATTAATATAATCAATCATTAGTTATTATAAAATCTCAATAAATTCAAAGTAGATGTGAAATGTCTTATATATTTTGCAATATATCTGTGTTTTTTTTTTGTTTTTTTTCATTTTCAGGACATCAATAAATGGTTGGATGATACTCCAAGGTTTTCTGATTTTTCTTCATGTTCAAACTCTCCTTTGCATATGCCATATATTGAAGATATGGCAAGTATTGAAGGTGAATATAGGAGGAGGCTGATGATGGATCGTCCAATGCGTCCTCGAGATAGATTTTCTAATGTAAATATGCAATTGATTTAATTAGGTTTTGTTTTGTGACAGTTTTGAAATAATTTGTATGTGGGATCATTTTATTTATAATCAAAGAACAAACAAATGTTTGTCTATGCCTTTATTTTGTACACTGATGTTTTAAAGAGTGGAGGTGTCATAAGAGCCAGAGGAGATTAAGTTCAGATTTGTTTATTTAAATAGGAGCCAAGCATCCAACTAGGGTAGGAAGGATAGGTTTGTTTCTTTGTATGTAGTACTATCATACTCTAGCTAGAGGGTGGTCACTATGTGTCATTGGGTTCTCTATAAATCAACTTTCAACCTGCCAAAGCCAAATTACAAATGGCACTGCTAAAGTGCCTAAAACTTTAAAATTTACTTGGGTGGGCAGCACAACCTCTTTATAGGCTAGGCTAATGTGCCCATTAGAACTGATACATGTCCAATCTGTTGACTTATAATAATTATTATTAACATAGCACTACATCCCTGATACTATAGACTTGGCTTGCTCGACACTTTTCACAATTTATATGATGAGTCATTCATGGTCCATGGAGATTAATTTCTTTTTGCATAAACCCATGTTTTTTTTTATTTATTTCAGTTTTCACTTCATTAAAAGAGAAAGGGACGGATGTTTCTATTTCTCATTCTTACTTATGTCCATTTTCGGTGTTGAAAATGCAGTCGTACACTGGATTAACCCTTATGGTTAATGTGATTTAATTTATAAAGGTGATGTGCATATTTTAGATTGTGGTTTTTGTAATATAAAAAGGGATTTTAAAGATGAAATATATCTGTTACTTATGTTAAGGATAAATGTCCCCTCACTCTAGTGTCTTTCTGCCTCAAGGGATCACAGCACTTACGGGGTCAATTTTAGATTCCTTCTAATCAAGAAACCAATGGACATATTTTAAACCTGAAGACGGATTTATTTATATCGATCTGTACCAACCCACCTCGGCGGGTTAAAATTTATTTTGTGGAGACCTATGAAATGAATCTTGACCTTCCTACCTTGGCTAGAATAGGTTGGTAACCTGTAGGATAACCCTTCCTGCCATAGTTGAAATACATATAGACACTAAGCCCCAATAAATAACAACATTGTCCATTGCATTTTATAAGAAATTTTATTTTTTATTTTGTGGTGTTCTTCATAAGACTTACTGTATTTTAACCTGGAATAGATCAACTAGAGTTTTGGATTTGGCACCCAAAACTAACTTGTAGGAAATAAAAACTGCAATTTTGTTACAGGAAAATCAACATTTGACTATACCACAGTCTTTCTCTTTTACTTTATAATAATTTTATAAATTAAATAATAAAAGGTATAGTTATGTACATTATGGGATGAGAATATCTAATTGATAATGTTTAGGTCTTTCTTTTACTGTTTTCTTTAAATTTTTGTTAGTAATTAGTTTTAATCATATTATGATTTTATTTTATTTTATTTTATTTTATTTTTTTTATAATACTTTTGTTTATTTTAGGATCTACACAGGAGACGTATGTTTAAAGAACAAATGGGGTTGAAAAGAAGGAGAGAGATTCAAAGAACAATTGATAGATTACAGCCTGGAAAGAGCAAAGGAAACTTGCTCTCAAAAGAAAATCATCTTAATCATCACATTGATGGTTCTGGGATAGAAGCTAAAAGTCAATTCAATGAAAATGATGAAAATGCACCAAAAATTAGTTTAGGTAAAGTTCTTCCTAGTGATTTATTAAGTTTTGGTATTGGGGAAACAGCAAAGAAGGATTCAGAAGATGATTGTACTCAAGATAAACTTGTTATTGAAGAGTTTAGTGAAATTAAAGAAGATAAGCCAAATGTGGAGGCCAAAATCGATGTAAAGAACTCCCCGCCTAATGAAACAGAAAAAAAAGTGACCCTAGATATTGAACAAAAAAAGGAAAAGCCTACGCCAAATTTGAGTGCTTGGTTCAAAGCGTTTGGTGCACCTAAGGCTCAACCTCTTGCTAAAAAGAAAGCTGAACCTGAAGAAAATAAAAAAGATGATGATGTTGAGGAAGATAAAAGAACCTTGGAGATTCAGTCACCTGCTCGTCGACAGCGAAAAGCTAGCACTGGAAGTAGTGTTTCAGAAAGGTCTTCATTCAGTATTGAGCCAGTTGATGGAAATTCTCCTAGAAGGAGCCTTGATGAACCGTATGTTTCTCCTCAGCAAGAATTGAAAACTTATCATCATCCTCCAATAAATGGCACAATTAAAGTCGGTTTTTATCAGGATACCTGTTTTCCAAGAGGATCTTCTGAAAAAAGTTCTTCTCCTAGGGATCCTACCAGTTGTTCGCCCCGAGATTTACCTAGTGTAAGCCCTAGAACTCCTGCATTCAGTCCTCGTGAATATCCAAATGCTAGTCCTCGTGAATATCCAAATGTTAGTCCTCGAGAATATCCAAATGTTAGTCCTCGAGAATACCCAAATGTTAGCCCTCGTGAATATTCTAATGTTAGCCCTCAAACTCCTTATTGTAGTCCTCACAATTCCCCTCTTAGTCCAAGTCCTAGAGATTATATTGGGAGTCCTAGAGATATTCCTCCTAATTCCAGTCCTAGAGACTATCATAATGGTCCGAGAGAACTTATTGCTCATTCACGGGAATATAGCAGTATGAGCCCTAGAAGTACTAACAGTCCCAAAGATCATACACCGATCACATCATATCCTGTACCTCATTCATCTCATAATACACCTATTTACTCTCACTACCCATCACACCTGTCATATTATGAAACTAATAAGCCTTTAGAGTATCGAAGTCCAGAAAAAAATATGTCAGTTTACCCTGTAAAGAAACGAGCATACAATGAAATCGATAATAATATTTCAAAAGCAAATGATATTTCCGCCTATAAAGGTGGAGGCTCATTTACACCCACCCGAGGAGCCATGGAACAAGAAAGAACATTTACTCCTACTCCTGGAAGAATGCCTGGTCCTTCTCAGGGACTCATTGTTCCAGATCCTACAATGCCTATGAGTCTTGCTCATCCTCTTCATTATGATCCATATGGCGATGAAAGGCGCATTGCTTCCCCTTTTTATGCTGGGAATCAACCATCCTCACCTCATCCAATTTTCTCTCAGTCTCCCACTGTTTTATCTGCTAACTTTAGAAGGGAGCCAGCAACTGTACAGGAGAGTTATGAGCGACAAAATGATGGTGAATTGCCAGCTTATCACTCCTCCAGGAGTAACACTCCTACTTACTCAGGGTCACCTCATTCTGATTCTCAAAGGACTAAAACTCCCATATCTGCCTTTCCCAATAGGTCATCGACTCCAGTTCATCACCGATCTCCAAGTGCTTCACCTATTAACTATTCAAATGCTAATACAGATAGTTCTAACAAAGAAATCCCATCATCACCTCGAGTATTGAACTGTTCTGATGATGGAAATAAATCAACTTCTCCTTACAATAAATCTGACAACCCTGGAGGTAAAGCAAATCCTTCATCACCCATTTCTTATACAAGTAGTAGGTTAGGTGAAGTTCTTCCTTCAAAAGTCAGTAGTGCATACAATAGAGCCTTATCAGATCTGCCCCATGGACTCAATTATAATCATGGACAAAACCATAGTAAAATTAGTGTTCCGTTAAGTTACAGTAATCAGTCTGATATTTTGTCCCCAAAAATGAATTATAATCATCCCATGGCAGATTTGATTCAGTCTTCTGCTAGATATAATTACCCTATGTCTGAACTAATTCAAGGAAAATCGAGTGTTTATAATCATCCGATACAAGATTTTATGCAAGGAAAATCTGCTCCATACTCTAACATGAATCTCAGTGGATATAACCGACCTATAAGTGAATTAATGCAAAGTAAGGTAAATGATCTCCAAGCTAGAGAAATGGTTTTCTCACCCAGAGCTGTTTCAACTACTCAAAAATCCGAATCAGCCTCAACAAAATCTGGAAAAAAGGGCAGAAAAAAGAAAAATGACACATCTTCAGGTTTTCAACAGTATGTAGCAGGTTCCTCAGAGCCTATATCCTTAAAAAGTAATAATAGTGTTCCTGGAAGTGCCTTTAATTTTGGACCTCCTCTTAAAGATAGCTATGGCCCCTTTTTAGATGAAATCAGGTCTTCTTTCTTTGTTTCTCATCCTGAAGGTGGTTCTGGTAAAGGAACTCCTCATACATCTCCCTATTACCTTAGTCACACATCAGCTCGAACACCACCTACTTACCCTCATCCATTCATGAATGCTCAATATCAACAGTATTTACAAAGGCATCCTGAGGAACTACTAAGGCCTATGATGCTTCATCAAGGCCTTCTTCCCCCTGCAGCTGGTTACCCTCATGCCTATCTTGGTATGCATGATTCTATTAATCGACCTGCTTGGTTATGAGGTCGGTTGTTTTGCTATAGATTTAGTTAGTGGAAATAATAATTTTTACTTGCCTATTTAAGTATAGTACAAAATCCTTTGCATTAATGGTCATCATTCCACATCAGTATATATTTAACTAAAACTGTTCACATCTCTTATTGTAAGGAGTTTGTAAATTCTAGAATCATATATTGTGAGAAACTGTAGAAAGAAGATGTCTATTTTAATTAATTGTGAAGTATTCTTAATGATGACTGTTGTAAAAGTATTTCAAATGGTATTAAGTTGATAATTATTACAAATGCCTTATTATGATCTGTAAGTATAAATTGAGAAATGGGAGAACCTGTCACATTTTAGGTTCATTAACCAAAACCATTTCTTCTCGAGGATTCATTTATGATATGTAAATAGAATATAGAGCCAAAGATATGTCTTATATTTGGACCAATAATTGTAAATACTTCACGATAGCAAACTAATGCTGATGTATAGAGTGTTGTATATTTCTATGTTTTGTTGATTTTGTTTGTAAATATTGAAATGTACATATTATACATACATATATCTATAATTTGTGTTCTAAATATTATATATATAAATATGTACAGTAAATTATATAGTTAACCGAGTGAGTAGTGCTGCATAGATTTTATTTTATTGCGTGTTTGTTATATCTGTAATTTTAAATGACTAAAGCTTTAATAAAATATCAAACAAATAAAATTTTATATGTTTCATTTTATAACAAAGAAATCATTATAGTATTGTGAAGAATTGAAATAGCTCTATGTTATTAAAAGTAAAAAATTACCTTTAAAGAAGAAAGCATTAATATTAAAACATATCAGTTGATTACCTCATCATTTTAAAATTACTATTGTTTTTATTCCTTACGCCTCAAAGCAAGTCAATAGTTTTCTTTGTTTCTGTCAGCTTAGATCATTTTTGCCTACTACATACGCAGTTAACAAATGAATAGTAAAGGGTTTACATAATATTTCTAATAATTTATAGCCTCTTTTTGTTTCTGATAAGTTTATTTTATTCTTAGTTATTCCATTTTATTTTTAGATTGATTTAAGTAATAAAAATTAAAATAAGGGAAAATGGTACTATTGCCTGTCCTAGTTGCACTTTAAAAAGCACAAAAACTTGAGTTTCACTTTTCATAAACCCTAGTTATTTTTTTTTCCAAAAGATTATATTTATTTATAATATGAATTAAATTAATTCTTTGTTAGTTTTTTAAGTGTGTTCTATAAAAACAATAGTAATTATTTATGCATTTTCATAAAATTCTCAATAAAATTAAAGAAATCAAAAGTGCATATATATGTAGAGCCTTTTAATGAAATTCTGGGCTGCTAAAGCTCTGGGCCTTTGTATGTAAAAATGAAATGATTCTGAACTAATTAAGTTTTTGCCTGCTGTCCTCACATCATTTGAATTTATCATTAATGTTATTTTATGTCATATTGTTTATTTTTAAAACATTTTTATCAGATTTTTTTGTATCATTTCATAAAAATTTTATTTTTATTGATATTATTTAAATTGTATTATTTATCCCTCAAAGGGATTTTAGGGAGCTAAATAAGGTAAATTTTAGATTTATTTTATAAATTTGTTTTTTTAATTAATGATTATGCACCAATAACATATTTTCTGATAAAATTTTATTTGATCAGACTTATAATGTCATTTATTTTCAATTGGCTTCTAACTTTAATAGAAATTATTTTTTATGCTGCCCAAATCCTTTCACAAATATTTAATTTTAGAATCACTTCATTCATTCATTTATGTTTTTCTTTTCCTCATGTATTCTACAATTTAATTGTCAATTTTTAGGTCAATTGTAATTTTATTTGAAACCATTATTTATTAAAGTTATAAATTGATAAAACTTAAAAGAACAAGACTGAATTGCTTTTAAACTCTAGGTTTTTCTTTTCCATTTATTATTATTTTAGTGCAATATTAAATATGGATATATAGTTTTTATTTGCAAGAAAATGTTAATTTCTCATTGCTTTTATATTTTGCTAAAAAAAAAATTTTTTTCAGTGATAATTTTATTTAGTTATTTGTCTTAGTTTAAAGAATTTTTATACTGATGCTGTTAGTATATACATTCGTCATGTGTGTGTGTTTGTGAATATATGTGTATGATATACACATATCACCGCATTTTGACACTAAATTATAAAATAACATGGCTCTCCTTTGAATCATTATAAACTAAGAAAACTATATTTCAATGTATAAAGAAAAAAAAAAAGTTAAGTATTAAAAAATCAATAAAATTATATAAATTATTTTAAAATATTTTCTTTTATGTTCCTTATATCCAATTATAGCTTTAAATTAGGTGTCTTTAGATGAAGATCTAAAATAAACATCAAATGTTACCTTCTTTAAGAATATTTTGAAAATTAATATTAAAAAACTATTTAAAAATTAAATGAAAAATAGTTTTTAAGATTGGTAAAATAAATAAGAGAAAAATACAATTAAGCATTATTTTTTTTAGAGGTGGGATCATATTAAACCTTGGGAACCTCTAATTTAATTAAACTTACTATAAGTTAATAATTGATACTGAGAACTCATTCTAATCCAGACTCTTTAGGAATATTTATCCTTTCAATGTTTTGAGTCAGCTTATTAGATGAGCATTAAATTTCAGAACAATTTGTAGTTAAAGGATCGATTCACTTACTCCAAACTTATAAAATTAAATGCTCAAGTGTTTTTTTTCATTTACCAATGAAGTACGATTTTAATATTTTGGTATAGGTATTTTAAAATTGGTTTGAATACACTGCAGATCAGAACATTATATTAAATATCTTCTAGATTTTTTAGAGTGATCAGTGAAAGTAATAGCAAAAATAGAAATTGTTAAAAGTAACAATACTTTATTTTATTATGCCATAGCAGCTGGCAAAGATTCACTTACTGCGATGGCCATCAATGATGACTGAAATGTTGGCATAGTGAAATACTATGTTGTTATTTTTAAGGCTTTTGGTTTTTCTTTGACTGATCCCTCTAAAAAAGATATAAATTCATCCAATCAAGAAATACACTTCTTCGACACACATTTGTTTATAAATTTTTTATTTGTTTATTTTTTAACCCTTCAAACAGAATATCTGTCAGTCAGACAGATATAGTTTGTAAATAATGTACTAAATCTTGCTGGAGAATGATTGAAGAGCTAAGGTTTCATGTGGGCTTCTGTTAAACCCCACTCTTTGCTAAGACCGAATGTTAGCTGGTTGGCATTGGACCCTAAGCAGTTAAGATTACATTTTCTTGGACATGCCCCGTCCATGAGACAGATGTTCCCACTAATGTTTTTTGTATCTGTCTCTCAGGGGGCAGGGGGGTGTGTTCCAACAATATTATTAATATTATTTATTTTAATCAATTCATTATACTTAAATTTAAATTCATTGCTAATCTATTGTTTTATAATAATTTGAGAATATCAAAACTGATCTTTCGGGAGTTGTACAGTTCTTGGCATGTCGTTGAAATAAGCTTCAGAGCAGAGCCGAAAAATCTTTATATTCCAACTGACAGAGCTTTGTTGCACTACTTAAAGCCTTATCAGTGGACTTAGGCTACACCCCTGTTTAATAACCTGTTTGCTCTTAAACCTCTTTGTAACATTATTACATTATCAAAGTAACGCTCTCACATTACTTTGATTTTAAAAAGGCTGTTGATTATATTATGAAGATATATTTAAACCATAACCTTCTAAGGCTGCTATTAATTAAATCTGGTTTCTTCAACCTTATAGCTACAGTTTGTCAGATTCACAATGGAAGACCTGCCACTCTCTACAAAAACATAATCATTATGTCCCAGATTAATGTCCAGATGTTTTAAAGTACAGAACTGTGTAGTTTCTTTCTTTAAATGAAGTGAAAACAAAATTGTTTGCTATCTTGGTAAAATGAGATTCCATTAAATTTTTTTTTCTAGTTTTTATTCTTAAAAGTAAACTGATTTGATCATATGATGAAAACCTGCACAACTACCATGTAGAAATTTAAATAAACCTCTACAATAAGAAGATGTTAGTATATACAAAATACTACTTATAATAGATGACTAAAAAATGATAACATGATTATTTAATGTAGAAAAATGATAAAAATTCATATTTATTGATATTAGTGAAGAAAAAACAAAGTTTAACCCATTAATGCTTGTAGAAGAACGGTAATTTATTAATAAATGTAATATATTTATTGGTTACAAATCATGTCACACAAGTATTAAAATATAAAGAATGTTAAAAGCAACTTAAAAATTAAAATTTTGTTGCCTTAAAATGCACATGTACCCAACCCATACTTAAAAGTATAAAAATATTAATATCAGTAACAAGCCATGAGCATGTCATTAAGGTTTCTAAATTAACATCGTCATTTTCTTTGAGGAAATAGGATGTTTTGGTAATATTAAAATAATAATGCAGGAATGGAAACATGGTTAGTAAAAAAGAATATTTTAAAAATTTTATCAAAATATGAAATGTTTTATTCAACTTATCTGTATTAATTTAACACTACTGAAAACAATATTCAACAATTCACAAATTCTAATGTACAATGATAAAAACCACTGTATAACCATATTTAGCCATACATCAACACTTGGATCACTAATTAAAAATGCATAACCATTTAAAACTGATTTATATAAAATGTTCCAGACAGTAATAATGTACTGGGAAGCATATTTGATATTGTTGAGAAATCTGTTACTGAATTTATGCCATCCAAGACGAAATGATCCTGGTAAATGAGCTACTGCAGAGTGAGCATACTTATTCAACCTTTGCATTATTCTATTATGCGTAGGTTCATTTACCAGCTTCAATAACAGCAATGCTAATGTAAACACAACCAAGGAGTATATCACTGACCAAACCAAGCCAGAGATGACTTTTCTCACTGAAAATATAAATATAAATGTAAGTATTACAGAGATTTCAATAAAGTAATCTTGATATTATTAATAGACAAATATATTTATTTCATCAACTTTGAAAATTCCTACATAAAAGAAAATAGGGCATTAAGTGTGTTATGATTAAAATGTAAATTGCTTATGAGATAGCATAATAAGATATTCAGAAGAAATAAACAGCTCAGCAGCAATGTCCTGCAAATAAAGCAGGAATAGAATAAAAGGAATACAGTAAATAACAGGCATATCACAGCTCATGTTGTTTAAAAGTAATGAAAATAATAATTTTCAATCCACAGCAATTTGAAGCAAAGAAACGGGAAAACATTTTTTTTATTTAAGAAAAATAAGTGATTATAATTTCTTAAATAATACTAACCTTGGAAAAAAAAATGTAGATAAGGAACCGAAAGCCATAAACTGAATTTAAAACAATTTCGATAAAATAAAATTAAACATTACCCAATAAAAATAAATGAACTTTTGTTAAATTAACATAAGCTTATAATTTACATTAGCTAGAATATCAATATTAAGGGTTAGAGACCATTTCAAGTCTAAATCAGATAAAGAGTTAAACCTTTTGGCCTTTATTAATATTAATACTTGTGACTAAAATTTAGTTTCCATAGGAAAATCTGGAAATAAAGCTACCACTCAACAATCTGCAGTGAGATCATAATATACTTATGAGAGTAAAGAAGTGTCATTTACCTATTCTACCACCCTTCTGAGAGACTTGACATTGACCAATAGACAGTGGAAAATAAATTAATGAAAGAAAAAAAAAAAGCAATTCTAATTATTGAAAAAATACCTAGTTATCTACCATAGAGGCCTATTAATTTTCATTTCTTTATATCCTATTTGTTGCTATGTATTAAACCCATGCATTTTACATTAACAATAGCAAATATTTGCGGTGATATGCAGTGGAATAACTCTTAACAAAAAATCTTGGAATGCATAACCCTTCTTAGAAACAGACAGCAATTGGACCGTATTCAAAAGATAGTTTTTATACTAATCCCTAACTTCATAATATTCTGGGTTACATATTTAGGCCACGCAGCCTTGATAATACCCTTTACTGTCCTAGCTAAACTGCCAAGAAACCAGTAGGCATAATGGTTAGACCATTTAGGGAAGGGCTGTAGAATCATACTCCAGGTCTTGTCTAAATGGTTATCCAGAATTTTAGGAAGTTAGGGGTTGGTAAAAAAAAACTTTTGAATAGGGTCCAACTCAACTGCTGTCAATTTCTGTGTAATGGATTGCCAGATTAATCAGTATCATCGCAAATATTTCCTATTGAAATTTAAAATGGATAAGTTTAACAAATAGCATTCATTATAGAGATGAGGATATTTATATTCGTAAATACAAATGATAATGCAAATTTATTCACCCAGATTATTCTCTAAGAATATGAGTATGAATATATTTGTATTCATATGTATAAATTGTGAATAAAGTTGAATTTACATGCATAACTTGGTAATATAGTTGTGTTTACACGTAAAAATGTGAATACAGTTGTATTTTTGTGTCTGACTATAAATACAACAATATTTACATGTTGAATTTCTTAGGCAAAATAAATTAATGCAGATATTTATGTCTTGAAGACAAGACTCGTAAATTTACTGAAATAACTTATAGCTTATTGAAGAATATGTACAATTGAAAAATTAGCTGGGGTGGTTGAGTGCCTCGGTTCACCCTGACCAGATTCTCCTTGTCCTATATACAATCACTAAACACGGATTTAAATCCTAAAATAAAAGTAATATTTTATATTTAAATGAAACATTCATTATTTTTATTATTTTCTCGTTCATAAATTACTAGGTATTCCATTCAAAACACGGATCTGCTGATTAAATTTTATTTTACTGGATTTTTGACAAATTCAAGTAGGGGTATGTATGTTAAAGCATTTGTATCAGGCCTAAACGACCGTATGTAAACCATTGTTTTTTTAAATTTTATTGAGAGCTTTTTACCGAAAACTTTTAATCAAATTTGTAAAAATGTTTCTGTGTGTCGATGCCAATATTATAAATCATGTCTAATTATTACTTTGTCCACCTTTAGAAATTGGTAAGGGAAGTATTGCACTCTGTCAAAAAATCGAGTACAGAGATTTCACTTCATTTATACCTTTAAGTTTCTCTAGGTTCAAAAGAAGTCATTTTTTGCCATTGGTTTGTATGTCAATGTATCTGTAGGCATATCTCAAAAACAGCTGAGCGAATTTCAGTGAAACTCGAACTTCTCTCGGCCCTGAGACGCAACACAAAGCTAATGGTCAAAATCTTCACGTAATAGTTGTCTGAATTAATTCCCTTTGCTCAAGAGATTTAACATGTAACTACTATTGTATTTATATTTAGACACTAGAATACAACTGTTTTCACAATTTATATATATGAATACAACTATTCATATTTACACAAATGAATACCAATACCTTTATATTCTAACATGTGAATTCGAATATATTCAAATTAATATTAATAGAGAATAATCTTTGTAAATATATTCGTATTTATGAATATAAATATGCCCATCTCTGCTCAGTTAAAAACCTCAGAGCCACTTATGATCAATACCTATTTTACAATTATCATGTTTCCTAAATTATACGAAAATCCATCATAATCCTCTAATAACCCATCAGATCCTATTATTTAATTTCACTAAGAACCAGTCTACTTCTAGCACTCTTTCTCATTCTTTCCCACTTCCAGCTTCAATAAAAATACACTAATCATTAACAAGAGACTGTAGAAATGTAACAACACAGGCAGCTGAGGTGATACAAAATGAGGACCTATTAAAATATTTCTTAACATCTCCAACCAACCATTGCATTAGTATTTTTGAGAAACCAGGAATGAAAATTTGTTTTCTTCAAGATACCTATTGTGAAAGCAGCTTCATCTGTTGAGAGAAAAATTGCAAAAATTGTTGATTAAGATGAACTTAATTTAACATGTTGAGCCCAATAAAATTCATGAAATTTCCCATGAGCCCAACAATTTTTTTCCCATTTTTATACTCCATACAGGGGTGTAAGTTCAAGGAAAAATAATGAAAACAATTTGTTTGAAATAATAAGTAAAAATAATCATGTTTTTTGTGTTTTTTCTAGGCCCAAGGGAAAGTTTATCAATAAAACATTCCCCAGGGCCTAGAGCGGTCCTATGGACCTCACACAATAAGTTTTTAAAACATTAAAAATAATGTTTTATTTTTTGCACTTTGTATTGGAAATAAATCTTTTCATTTCTTTTTCCTTGAATAACTCTACTTGAAATATGGAAAAATAAAGAAAAAACGTTTTTTGCTTGCTTTTTTATCCTTTTAACAGCATACCCCACTTTACGAAAAAGTGTACAAAAATGTAAGATTTGTATTGAAAAATATTATTTGATATAAAAATAATGCTTAAGGGTGAGATCATATTTACTTGTCTGCCATGCTTATTTTATGTAAAAAGAGTAAATGAAATCATTGAAAAATCTAAAGATAAAATAGTTATAATGTTTTTCAGCGTTTGCCCTGGAAAACTACATTACAATTAATTTTGTAATGTACAATTCTTTCATAAAAACAATTCTTTTTTTTTTTTTAATGCCCCTTCTGGGTGGAACGGAACTTGGAACTGGTTCCAGATTTGAACCGGTTTGGAACGAAACCAATCGCTCAAGTTTTTCATTCCACCTGGAACGAAACGCCAAAAGATCTCTCATTTTGTTTCCTCGGTGTAGTAGAGTTTAGATTGTATCTCTGGTTTCGTTCCATCCAAGGTCGTTCTGACTACTTTGTAGCATTGATCCTGCCGCTGCTAATTTCCTCCCCCCTCTCTATAACTCCACCACCTCGCACATGGACATCTTCAAAATAAAATAAGGTCTTTGATTTATCCTATATCCGCAATGGATTGTAATAGAAAGGTGAGGTCTGCGGCATTTTTCTACATTTTTGATCTAGTTTCACCCAATTTTTTTTTTAACACTTAGAGGTACTCACCCAATATAATGAACTCCAATGATTCATTCTCACAGAGTCCAAAAACATGTTTTTGCCACAGGTTATATCTTTTTTCAAAATGGGCTATTTGTCCGATCCAAAATTTCTGTTTTTCATCTAAAATCTGATTAAATTTAATATTTGACCTCATATATGAAATACCCAAGCCAGCACTCTAAATTTGTATGTTTTGGTAAAATATGATGATTTTTTCATGTTCAGTGGGTCCAATCAATAAAGGATTATAGAGTGCATTGTTTGTAATCCAAGATTTTCCTTCGGAAACTTGTTCAGGGTAGTCAAAAAAGAAATACTAAATGTCCTGGCATTTTCGGCCTTGGGAATAGGAAAGGAGCGGTGGGCCATGTAGAAAAGATGGACTATACTAGAATCAGAAGCATGCTGGCATAGGTGTTTTAAGGAAGTTGATCAAAATTCCATATTTAAGGTCTAATAGTAAATTTAATCAGTTTTTAGATGAAAAAAATAAATTTCGGATTGGATATATAGTTTTGGAGTTACAGCCATATGAGAACTGACAAACGAGTTTTTGAGGATTTTACCAAGAAAAGTTAAAATTTATGTAACTTTTGACCGGTTGAAGATAAATAAGTATATATATAAGATATAGAGGGAGATTTAACAGAAAACGAGAGCTGAAAATGTTTTTTTCCAAAATGTTCACATATGCCAAGTGTATATCTCAGAAACTGTACAGAATATGAAAAATGTGTATAGAATTTAATTAACATTATCATGTTTTGCATATGGCACACCATTTTCAAGATATGAGCGCAAAACCAAAAAAAGAGACCTTCCGCGCCCCCCCCCCCCTACCTGTGCCCAGGCCAGAAAACTCCAGGACTTTAAGTATGATTACTTTCTAACTACCCTGAACATTTTTTAGAAGAAAAACCTTGGGTTACAGAAAACGCACTCTATAATTCTTTATTGATTGGACTACATCCGAACATGGCATTTTTTTCCTGCAAGGCAACTTTTATTGTAATAGTGTCACAACATTTAAAATAGGCATGTAAAGTTGTTGATAATGGACAATCTGAAAAAAGGAATCGATATTGAACTTATGAGTTTGTGTTCAATGAGCAGAGCAAGGCATAAATGGGAGGCTTCATTGGTTCATTTCCGAGATTTTTTGTATAAAACTCCTTATTTGACTGGGATAGGGTAAATCACTAGTTATGGTCACCTCACCAGTTATGGGCAGGTTTTTACATTTTTAACAAAAATAAGCCTTTGCTTGTTTTCTTTGTTAGATCCTTTTAAGAGACGTTTCACGGAAGGGCTTAAGACTCACTTGCTAATGAATCCTTCTCTCCCATCCATTTCCGTTTGGCTTAGTTAATGTTTTCCCGAATTAGTGTTGTGCAATAGCTCCTGTGTGTAGTAGGTGTGATTTTACAAGAGAACAATATTAAGGAATTGCTTTGAAATTCTTGGCCAATTTCAGGTTTTAAAGGTATGTATCTGTTCATTTTGATTTCTGTTTTTCTTCAGACCCCTTTGTTTTTCATTTTGTCATTTTAATCAAACAAAATTTTCAACTGACCACAACCGGTCTATAAATATCTATGATTTTAGTTATGGTCACCCATGACCATTTCAAGTTTTTTGGCATAGCAAGTGTTCTTACTCCTAAAACAATGTAGATTTTCCCTGGTTTAATTGTATCATCTTAAAAGTAAAATACGATAACGTTTACTAGTTTTGGTCATGGGTGACAATGTTAGGTCTATCAGTGACCATAACTAGTTATGCTCAGTGTATAATGTATAATGGTCACTTGCTATTACGATTTTATTTTTTCTTCAAGATGCTTTTTTAGAATCTTCTTTTTTTACCGTAAATACTTATTTGTAACTATGCCTAAAATACGATATTCGTACTCTGAAGATGATGCCTTCTGTAAAATCTATAGCAAAAAAGTATGTGTTTTTGAAATGGATGTTTTTCTTACTTAAAATACCTAGTACCAATTTTATTACTCCCTTTTATTATAACAGGTACAAAATCCCAAGGATCACGTTAACTCGAAGATTAAAGGGCACAGGAAGGTTTCAGTGTGGTGGCAGACCCCATTTTGTCTGCTGAAGAGGAGGACCTGTTAGAAAAATGGATTATTCATTGCTCTAGATGAGGGTTTCCCAAACGAAAAATTGATTTATTCTTGAGCGTCAAAGAACTAGCAATAGTTTCGAACCGACAATGTAAATTTAAAGATGGTATGCCTAGTGACGGATGGTATAGGGGTTTTCTCCGTCGCCACCCAAATATCTCCAGTAGAACCACTGAAGCCGTATCACCAGCCAGCTCTTGTTTGTCTGAGAAAGACATCCGTGGTTGGTTTGACTCAGTGGAAAATATTTTGAAGGAAGAACACACCTTTGATGTTTTGTGTCACCCATCACAGATTTTTAATGGTGACGAGTCTGGATTTCTTTTAAATCCTGGAAGCAGCATTTTTGATTAATTAATCCTTAATTTTTAATTAACCTCAAATGATTGATAGGTATGTATAAACAGTGAATTTTAGAATAAAAAAATTGTTTACAAAATTTTTGTTCATATGACCATATCTAGTTTTTACTATGACCATAAATCATACACTGTGCCCATAACTGGTATTTTTAGGATATTTGCATAAAAAC
Organism: Euschistus heros; assembly: GCA_003667255.2. Lineage (NCBI taxonomy): Eukaryota > Metazoa > Arthropoda > Insecta > Hemiptera > Pentatomidae > Euschistus > Euschistus heros. The sequence continues at coordinate 1,232,464 of RCWM02000078.1, read as the reverse complement.
TGAAAAATCTATTTCAAGGAAAAATACAGAGCTTTAGTAAATTTACCATTTAATAGAACAAGAATTTGTGAATCTAAATATGTAAAAAAAATAGTAATCTGCGAAACAGTCTAGACGATATCCTCTTTTGCATCAATCAATTTCCTTAACTATGACCATAACCCGTGATTTACCCTATATGCTTCACTTCGAGTTTAAATTGATCGATAGTTCTTTCCTATAACCTCACATGTAAAGAATCAATTCTACAGTTTAAACTAGGATTGTGTTGTTTAGTGTCTTATATTGATATTTAGTCTTCTTAAAAGTAAATAATGGAAGTTAACAAAATTAGTTTCATAAAGGATTAGTGGTTTATCAATTCATATTTTCTTATTTCCTCTTATCTAATGTGTAAAAGTGTTAGAAAACTTAAGAACATTAATTTGTACATGGATTTGGTGTTTTATATATTTTTATTTGTTGTATCAATTTAAGTTATAAAAGTTCAGTATACATATTTTGTGAATGGATTATCTGTCATTGCCCTAAAGTGGGACAGATTGTATAATTAATTCAATAAAACATATCAATCTAAAAATAAATGTTAGATAGTATATCATAGGTTTCATATTTTTGGTATTTGTTCGGATTGGCGACACCACCAAACTGGCTTGACGCGTGCTACACCCACCAGTTCGATCCTTACGCTTCACTTCGAGTTCACTTCGATACCTTCTCCTTATAACCTGACCATTGGAAATACAATTATCGGGATTTCCTGTCACCCCAACCCTACCTTCCTTGAATTTTACTGGCATTCTCTTATTTCAATTATTATAGTCAACATCTTTACATCTTTCTCTATTACTTTCAATCTTCCTGTCTCTTCTTCTGTAAGTAATTTCAAAATGGACTGTTGTTTAGGTACCATTGTTTATTGTTTTAGATTAATTTTTTCTTATTTACTATTCAAAATTTTATGAGTGTAGCAGAAACTAACACTTCCCTCATGTGAATATAATATAAATCACATGTCAACAATATCACCTTTAACATGGATTTAGTGTTATTTATAATGGTATTTCATATTTACAATACCCAGATATGAGAATATAAATCACATGTCAACAATATCACCTTTAGCATGGATTTAGTGTTATTTATACTGGTATTTTCATATTTACAATACCCTTATGTGAGAATATAAATCACATGTCAACAATATCACCTTTAACTTGGATTTAGTGTTATCTATATTGATATTTTCATATTTACAATCTCTGAGGTAACAAAAGTCTGTCACTTTTAACATGGATTTAGTTTTCTTTATACATATTTTCATATTTCCTCCTTGTATAAGCAGGTAAATTCTTGTTTCACCTTCTATCTATATAGTTTCAAAATGTAATCAATTATTTATCTTGTTATTTACTTCTTTCAAAGAAAACTTGTAGTTTTTATCCTTCCTTTCTTTACCTATTATATCTATAGCTTCGAAATGGTTGACTGTGATGGATGCGTTATTATAACTGGTGATATAGCTGAGGAAATTGGGACTGATGAATCCAATTTTCATCAATTCTTGCAAAGGCATGGGGTCTTGCTAGAGGAGAAAATGTGTCCTAATTGTGGATTTTTGTGCTCCACAGATTTATCCTGCATGAGTTTCAGGTATGTCAAACTTTTCTATTTTTGTTTGTTTGTTTATTTCATTTTAACGTCACTTTATGCTGCTCACAGTGAACCATTCTTTTAATTTTGTGGACCCTGTAACAGGTAAGAAGACTCATTATTTTAAGGCACTTGCATTTCACGGTTAAGTTTATTTTTCAATTTAAATTTCAGGTGCCCACACTCAGAACATTGAAAGGATGTGGAGAGAGGAACGAAATAATATTCACAGGCAAGGAAGGGCACCGCACCATATGGTCGGGTACTTAGCTGAGTTCGATTGGAAAGCAAAGGTTCCAAGGAACGAACGGCTCCATAATTTTCTTATTGAAATCGCTAGACAGTATGACACGACCAGAAACATTGGTGAGAAATTTACATTACATCCTTTATAACAATTAAAAACTCTTTGGTGTCTTTATTAGATCTAAGGTACCGTTACACAAGCATGTCTCCAGCCCCTACATGCTCCTAGATTCTAACCTTCTTCCGATCTATTTCGGTGTTTTAGTCTTTACCTCTCAAGGGAAAAGGTTATTCTCCTTCATTTACGGAGAAACTATAAATTCCTGTTCAAAGTAATATTAACTTCTGTTTACCTTCTGATAATAAAATGAGAGATAAGAAAATATCAAAATATAAGACACTAAATCAATGTTGAATTAATATTATATTAAATCATAATCAATATAATGTCAAATCACCAACTTCTGATAAACTTACTGATGTTAGAAAGTGTAAATAACAAATTATAAATTTGTAAAACACAGAATCCTTGTTGAAAGTTATGTTAATTTCTGCTATATTTTCTCAAGGGAAGTGGAAATAAGAAAATGTGAAACCTGTGATTCTTCACATTTATTTTTAGATTGATGCATTTTATTGAATTAATGGTATTCGTTGAGAGGCCAGCCACCACCAAACTGGCTTGACCCGTACTACACCCACCATTCCATCCTTACGCTTCACTTCGAGTTTACATTTATCGATAGTTCATTCCTATAACCTCACATGTAAACAATGTTATAGATTAATGTGTTTTAAAAATTTTTTTAGAAGCCTGATGATGGAGTATTGTCTCTGAAACATGTAGCTACAAATGTAATAAATACGAGTTATGCCAAATAAATACTTAAGGATTCTGTCTTTTATATATTAATAATTTGTTATTTTCACTTCCTTGACAGAAAGTTTATCAGGAATTAACATTACTGGTGGTTTAGCATTATATTAATTCTTGATTTAATTTAGCTGGCTGGATTCTCAACAGGTACCGAATTAATAATACAATCAGTCTCACTTTAGAGCAACAAATAATATGGACGACAAAGAATCCATTCACCAAATATGTATAGTCAAATTTTCTCTCTTAAATTGATACAACAAATATAAACACATAAAACACCAAATCCATCTAGAAATCTTCTTAACTTTTATAACACTTTTACACATTAGAGAAGAGGCAATAAGAAAACATGAATTTATAAAATGCTAAGTCCATTATGAAACTAATATTGTTAACTTCCATTATTTACATTTAAGAAGGCTAAATATCAATATAACACACTAAACAACACAAGTTGAAACTGTAGAAGTGATTGTTTACATGTCTAACTCAAATGAAATATCGATCAATATGAACTCAAAGTGAGGTGTAAGGATGGAATGGTGAGTGTAGTGCGGGTCAAGCCAGTTTGATGGTACCTGGCTTCTCAACAGGTACCATTAATTTAATAAAATGCATCAATCTAAAAATAAATGTAAGAAAGTAAGGTGAAGTGAGGCAAGTGCGTCATACGGAGTGCAAAGTTCAACTTTAACTTAACATAAAAAATCAGCTATTAATGCTAGGATAATATTTTTAGTTATATTGCAAACGTTTAACTATACTATTTTCAGCAATATAGTTGATTTCCCTGATATCCTAAAAATTATTATCAGGAAAATCAATTTTAAGTCCCATTCACGCACTTGCCTCACCTAAACGGGGTAAGTGCATAAATCTCTTGTAAACTCCTAAGCAGTGAATTGATTATTTCACAGAATACGTAAAGGAGTAGAAGCGGCAATGCAAGGGAAAGAGTGGCACAAGCTACCCCCATTCCAGCCGCCCCCTCGGCACATGACCGCCTCGCTGTTGTCCACGCTCTGTTTATGTTTTGATTGTTTTGAAGAGGTTTTACAGTTACTAGTGAAATGCTGTGTTGTGTAGCTTTTGGTTGCAGTACCAAAGCCCAAAATAAGAATGCTATTCCTCCAATTACCTTCCATTTATAAGTAAAATTTTCTTAAAACTCTAATTAAGTTCTTTATTTTTTCTGAGCTATCTAACGAAATATAGTAGATTCATCCTTAAAATTTTATTTTCTTCAGATTGGAATGATTCCCTATTTTCAAGTGTATGACTAAATGAACTTCACAACGTTAGTAATACAAAGTAAAAAACTAACGTAAAAGTTTTAGTAATTAAAACGTAACGTAAACATTAGTAAACGAGGTAGGAGTTACTAAGAGGATACATTAAATGCACTGATGATGAGCCGAATGATTTGAAAACGTTTTGGGGCAATCAAAAGTATTTTTCTTTATTTGTTAGTAATACACTTGAAAAAAGAATTCATCCGGAAACATTGGACGGAAAGATAATTACAAAGAAAAAATAACAAACCTCTGTCTTCATTTGATTAGTCTGTGTTTGCATAGAGCATCACTCAGAAGATTGAAGATTACTGTAGTTAAACCATAACTTTAAATATGCTTTATATTGTATAATAATATCATATTTTATTTTTGTCCCTAATATTCCCCTCGGATAAAGATGAACGAGTTAAATGGATTAATGCCGTCAGACTAGAGAATTGGAATCCAACAAAAACCAGTTGCTTATATTCAAAGAATTTTAAGGAAACCGACTTCGACCAATCCTCTCCTTTCCTCACAAAATTGAAAAAAGGCATAGTCCCATCAGTATTTGACGGATTTCCCGACCATTTGAGACCAAAAGATAAACATGTTCGTGAATTTTTGTTATAAGATATATAGGTTTTATTTTTTTTTAAAGGTATTTTTATTGATTTATTTTTTTAACACAATATAGCCACTATTCCCATAACTAATTAATTTTAGAAGAGGATATGCATAAAAAAAAAAAAAAAAAAAAAATTAGGAACCAATTTTCTCGTCAAGTAATACTCTAACGTTGCCAAAGGAATCATTCAGAATTTGAGGTGTCGATTTTATTTTTAGTTTCTATTGTTGATAGAACACCTGAAATTTGGACAATTTGTAATCGTGGAGCATATTAGGAACAAGCTTCTTTCCCTTGCTTTAGGGGCTTCATTACTGTGAATAGCTTCTCCGAAATCAATAGAGTCAAAATACTTACAGTCTGATAGCCAGTACGAAAAAATTGACATTATTTGAAGAAACCTATGGCTTCAGTGTTTTGAATCCTTATAGTATTTACAATCAAAAAATGAATCTACCAGTCAGATAATGCTACCTGATTTAGCCAATCATAAAATATATTAGCTGTAGGAAAAGGGGCTGCATTATGGTAAAAAAATAAAAAATAAAATAAATAAAATTTCTTTAAAAAATAAAACCTATACACATTGTATATAAGTCTTTACATTTGTGTAAATGTATGTGCTCTAATATTTATCAGATGCATATAAGAGGTTTCTTTTATAATTTTTTTTTTAAATAGGAAAGAAGAGCAATAAAAAGACAGTTGTCCTAGAACAATCACCAAATCTCCTGACAAGAAAACATTGAAGACAATGTTGGCAAATGCTAGAAACGACGTAACAAAATTACAAACACAGCTTGAAAGTACTTCAGCTGAATTGAACTCTGCTCAAAATACCCTCCACTCCACTCAAAGTATTGTAAGCGACAAGAAAAAGAAATTGATAAATTTGAGACGACAGGCAAATAGGTTGAAAAAGAGAAACTGTCAACTGAAAACTATTATTGCTGAGCTGAAGAAATAAGATCTAGTTGCCGATTAATATGTGGATAAGCTCGGAAACATATCACAAACTACCTCAACTCTCATAAAGAACATTTACGATAAGAGATTGAAAGCGTTTTCAATTACTAAAATATATGGATTGATTGCTGCGAAGAATCGCGGTGGATTAGTTTTACCAGGAAACGTGGTCGAAATTTGCCTATTTTGTGAACAAATTTTTCGCGCTAAAGAAAAAGAGAAAAATCTGTTAGCTTTAATAGAATCCTGGATCTCTCATTTGCTAAAAAAATGTATCGGGAAACAATTTTTTTCTTGATGCGATCATTTTTTGGTCGACGAATCTCACTAATCACTACTAATTAGATCGATAGAAGTTTTGTACTTTCAAACTAGAATTTTCCATCATGTAAAAAAATTAATGAAGATCTTCACATGAAAAAAATTAGAAGTACTAATAATAAGCATATTCTTTTCAGTGGCCAGTAATAACTGTTCGTGTTATTTTAACTTGCCAGTCATTTTTTTTTTGTAAAACAGTCATGTTGTTGTTGTAATGTCAGTTTTGCAATGAACAAAATAATTTTAAATATATTGTATAATTTGATTTTCATGGCTATTGTTTATTTATATGGTTATTTCCAACTATAAAGAAACGACAGTAGTTATGCGAAAGTGTAGAACTAAAACTAATTGTAAGTAATAAATCAAAGATGTAAACAGAACACCTTGGTACGAGGGTGTGGCTGTGGTGGGGATGACCCGAGCACTAGGGTGACACAGTTCCCTTGCCTACTGGCCTTGGATGCCGCTTCTAGTCCTTTATGTGTTCTGTGGATTATTTGATGGGGTAAGTGCAAAAATAAGCAACTCCCAGAAATCATTTTACTCTTGAAATAAAAAAAATAAGAGAAAAATACATACAATACAATTTTATATTTTTAACTCATTCAACTTTAAACAACACCTAGATCAACAGCTTGAACTATGAAAATTCCTAGAGATGTTATCTTCTACAGTAGAGCACTCTAGTATGTTAGGTTTGGAGGGTACGAAGTTCTGTCTACATACAAAAAATGGCAGTTGATGTAACAAAATGACAATAGAAATTATGGTGGACTAATGCACTTACCCCACCTTACCTTATATCACAGGTTTCACATTAGTAGTGCGGGTCAGGGTGGTTACTTGGAGACATGCTTGTGTAACACGGTACCAGATATATCGTCAATCCTAATTATATTACACTATTCTTATTAAAAAGTTTTCTCTTTTATGTGTATTCTTATTTATAATCATTTATTTATATGCTCTTCCCTAGAGAAAGAGACCCAACTTAAAAAGTGTGTTTTAGTCAGATCCAATATTAAACAAATAATTTGATCAAAATATCACTGTTAATAATATAATAAAATTTAATTAATTAAATAATAGTATAATAATAATGATAAAATCATAGTCACATTCTTGTAAAACTGTCCTTTTAACTGTAAGTGCAGTGCTTCCCTGATCTGCCTCTTGTGATATGCATTTAAGCGACTATTCTGGCTAATTCTCCTGTACTGAACCCAAGACCCTTCATGAGTGGTACAGGTTTTATTATTTTTTTTAATAAATATTTTTACTTATTAGTCCTAATGGTACCAAACAGACATTCTTTTATTTTTTAAAGATAATTAGACATTATTTTATTCTCTCTGCAACATAGAGCTAAAAGAAATGGACTATAATTGTTCTTTCCCTGTACCTATTAATTGTTTGATTGATTTTTGTTGACTAATATTAAAAATATTTTGATTTTATCAAATTATCTACTTCACTGGACAATATAATTGCATGTTTACCTTATTATTTATTTAAAAATTAAACTAAGTTGTTGAACTTAAAGTTTTTAAATAGTCAATATTGATTTGTTATTTATTGTTTTTAGTTATCAACAAAGTGCTCAGTATTAAGGTGGCAGTAGAAGAAAAAGTAGTATTAGTAAGACCCCATTGCCTTTGTAAAAAATCATGAAAATGTGATTTATCAGTCCCAATATCAAGGCTGTTTTGTATAAGTTTACATTTTCAAATACCTTTTTAATAATATTTATACATAGCCAGTCACCAAACATATTATTTTTTTGCTGGAAAAACAAATTACATGAATACTTGAAGATAATCTTAAAAAGAAAATAGCTGAAAAGATAACTTTTTTATTGTTCACTGATACTTCATCACCTCTAAAAATGAAATTTTTTCTGGTAATTCTGGTATATTTTATTAAAAGGGTATTTGAATTTTTTTTGTTGGCTAATAACAGTTAATTAAACTTTAATTAAAATCAATAATAATTATTATTTAAGATGTTAGATGTTTTATAACATCATACATATGTTTATCTGATTTATGATTAGCAAAAATAATATAATTGCTTATGTATAGATTTTATATTTGAGTGTATTTTAGTGAATGTTAAAATTAACAATAATATAATAAAAAAGAATGTAAGAGTGTCTAATATAATGAAGACCGGCTGACATTTTACCAGAAAATGTAAAAAGTTTTTACCAGCACGAGAGTGTAAAAAGTAAAAGTACTTGTTTAGGAAGACAAGTATCTGGTAGCACGTCAAGATGACAAGTAAAAAATTCTAGTCTATGGTAGTACTCAGTACAAAGGTAATAGGTATGAATGTTGTTACTAGTACTGAAGTAAGTATCTCGTACCTGTTACTTCTGAATATCGGGAACATGTACGCCATTCAGTTAGCCCATAGCTGTTACAAATTAACAGGTCCAGTGTTTATGAACCACCACTAGTAGATGCCTCCTAGTGAAGTGGACAAGGTTTAACTTAGGTTCAGTTGAAACTTATCTTTTGACAAATGTTATATCTGCTACAAATGTTAAACAAATAGGAGTTATGTCAAATAAATACTTAAGGATTCTGTCTTTTATATATTTATAATTTGTTATTTACACTTCCCTGACATCAGAAACTTTATCAGGAATTAACATTACTGGTGGTTTAGCATTATATTAATTCTGATTTAACATAATATTAATTCAAAATTGATTAAGTGTTTTATATTTTGATATTTTCTTATTTCTCATTTTAATATTAGAAGGTAAACAGAAGTTAATATTACTTTGAACAGGGATTTAGAGTTTCTCCGTAAATCAAGAAGAATAACCTTTCCCCTCGAAAAGTAGTGACTAAAACACCGTAATAAATCGGAAGAAGGTTAGAATCGATAAAAGGTATTCTGGGCGCGCATAGGGGTCGGGGACTGGTAAGCCAACCATTACCATATATATATATATATATATATATATATATATATATATATATATATATATATATATATATATATATATATATATATAGGTGTCATTAATATATAGGTGATATCTGCTTAAGAAGCAAGAAAGAGGTAGGAATTTCCAAAATGAGTTAGCAGAGGCTTAATACAAATTTAGCATCACCAGCTATCAAAATTTATGAAAATGAAAACAAAAATTTGATGCTTACTTTTTCCTCCAACTGTACTTTGACTATTATTTTTTACAGGAAGTTCACTGAGTTCTTCATGTTCTGTTGTAAAAGTCTGTACTTCAGAAACTGAACCATTTTCAACAACATATTTTGGACTAACTTCAGCAAGTTTTGCAGCATTTTTCCTTTTTTTCTTCTCTTTCTGTTTTTCTTTTTTCTTTGCTTGTTCTTTTATTTCATTTTCCTCTAAAAGGAAAGTATATATTAATAATAAATTGAATATTGATATATACTCATAATCCAACTTAATAATTAAACAATAGTAACAATAAGTTTGTTGTTTATTAAAGCTTTAAGGTGAAAACCCTCAGGGTCATCAACGCCTGAATTACAATAAGTTAAAACCACTTATTTCATTAAATCGTAAAAAAATCAACATTTGCCTATATGCATATTTATATGCCTATATAACTCTGGTTATAATCCAATTTAAGAAACTTAACATCTCAATACCTCATAAATTATCTTATGTAAATAAGCAGAAAGATCTGGATTTTTTTTTTTGTAATAGAGACCTCCCAGAAACACCAAAAAGTCTTTTTCCATATGCTTTTTTAAAACAGGGAGTATTGTAATTGATGAATATTGAATAGGTCTAAAATATGAATTTATATTCACTAAACTGAAACTGGACCAAATGGGCATTTTTTTTTATTTTGTAATAGAGACCTCCCAGAAACACCAAAAAGTCTTTTGCCACATGCTTTTTATATCCATATACCCCATTAAAAAGACAACTCCAGATAACTTTTGTATAGGTGATGCTTGTAACTCCATATCTGTATATATTCCAATATTCCAACACATTTGGCAACCATGGGCCTTTCAGTAATACTATAGTATAATAATACATTAATTCAGTAATACTATAGAATAATACTATATTATTCATCTTTTAAATAAAATTGCCATTTTTCTTCACAACAGGTCACTATGAAACCATTTACCAGGTATGCAAGTTTAAAATGTCGTTTTAATTCCAATAGAATGCGCTCTTAGCCTATTGAACGATTTGCTTATCTCTAAACGCTATTTTGTTTGTTAGTCATTTGTTTACAAAAGTCAGTTGTTTTTAAGTCGTTTACGTGGACGTATCATACCTTTCTTTGGTGTTAAAAATGTCTAATTTTAAGCCAAATAAAGAGCATTTGCGGCATGTCATGATTTTCTTATTTAATCAAAAGAAAAAGGCATCTGAATGTCATCGAATTCTTGTTGAGACTTATGGCGATGTTGCTCCAACCGTCAGGACATGTGAACGTTGGTTTCAAAGTTTCAAACGTGGTGATTTTGATGTTACTGATCAAAAATGAGAAAATCGACCAAAAAAGTTTGAGGACTTCGAATTGCAATCTTTATTAGACGAAGACAATACCCAAACCCAACAAATGATGGCAGAACAGTTGAATGTCACTAGGCAAGCCATTTCCGATCGCCTGAGAGCTATGGGAAAGATTCAAAAGGTTGGAAAATGGGTTCCACATGAATTGGACGAACGACAGATGGAAAAACGAAAAACTGTGTGCGAAATGCTGCTTTTACGCCACGAAAGAAAGGGTTTTTTGCATCGAGTTGTAACTGGCGATGAAAAATGGATTTATTTTCAGAATCCCAAACGAAAAAAATCATGGGTAACGCCAGGACAACCATCCACATCGAGTGCAAGACCGGATCGTTTTGGGAAGAAGATAATGCTGTGTGTGTGGTGGGGGATCAGAAGGGAGTAGTCTACTACGAGCTTCTCAAACCCGGCGAAACAGTCAATACCGAGCGCTACCGACAACAAATGATCAATTTGAGTCACGCATTGATCGAAAAACGCCCAGAATGGGCTCACAGGCACGCCAAAGTCATTCTTCAGCATGATAACGCTCCTGCACATTCAGCCAGATTGACTAAGGAAACGATTTCTTCGCTTGGTTGGGAACTCCTACCCCACCCGCCGTATTCACCTGACCTGGCGCCTTCTGATTATCACCTCTTCTCATCGATGGGACACTCATTGGCGGAGCAACACTTCAACAATTTCGAAAACGTACGAAAACGGCTCGATGAATGGATTTCAAATAAAGATGAAGCATTCTTTTGGAATGGTATCCATATATTGCCTGAGAGATGGACAAAATGTGTAGAAAGCGAGGGTCAGTACTTTGAATAAAATATATTATACTTTTTTTTTAAATTACTGTGTATATATTTTAAGAAATAAACGACATTTTAAACTTGCATACCTGGTATTGAGGATAAAAACATAACTGACATTCTTTACAACTAAATGTTGGTGTGGAAACTAGTATAATAAAAAATATAAATGTATGTTATATTTCAGAATTATTTAAGTATCTAATTATCAGTACTCAGCAATTATCAACTTTGCTGATAATTGTCAACAAATAATAAGTTAATTAAGTGGGCAAGGTAATCTACATAATTAATGATAAAAAATATGTATGTGTTAATATTATAAAAATTAATGAATTGAAAAGAAAAATATTTATTATTACCGAACAATAAAATAGAACCAAGTCTAAACAGATGAAAAATAAACAACTCCCTTGATATTCCAATAAATTAGAAGTGTATATGAAAACCTAAATTATGATACATAAACATATTTAATGACTTATCTCTTAATTAAAAGGTTACTATTTATCTTTTGAAAGTGGTCAAAAAACAAAATAAACTTTTAAGCATTATTTAGTGCTTAACATCACATTCTCATTAATGCCATAAACTATTGTGTTGTCACACATGAAATGTCCGATTTTTCTTTATAGAGGATTAAAACGTTGCCTGTTGATTCCTAGCAAAATATTTAATATCTACAATAAGTACTTGTTAATCCTCTATTTGCAAACTGTTTTTTTTTTCTCCCTAATTAGGCATACAGATTTTAGTATAATTTTTGCTGTGGCCATGGAAACACACAATTTCCGAACTTTTTTTTTTTTATGAGTACAAACTCGGTCATTGCGCTGTCCAGACAGCAAGAAATATTAATCATGCGTTTGGTGAAGGAAGAGCTAATGAAAGAACCATCCATCATTGGTTTAAAAAATTTTCCTCAGGAGATTTCGACATAAGAAAATCTGCCCCGTGGATGGGAAAAACAATTGATTCAACATCATACTGCCAAGAAATTAACCAAGTGCATCAAAATTTGATCATGCAATAGCCTGTACTGGTAAACAGGAAAGGACCTATCCTTTTTCATGATAGTGCCTGACCTCATGTTACATTACAGACAGTGAATAAATTAAAGGAGTTGGGCTATGAAGTCTTACCACAACCCCATATTCTCTTGATATATCCCCTACAGACAATCACTTTTATCAGAGTTTGGACAACCTTTTGGGAGGAAAATTCTTACCAATGATTTAGATATTAAAAATGCATTTTCTAAATTCCTTTCATCAAGTGACTCAACGTTTATCAAATCTGGGATAGAAAACTTGGTAAGCCGTTGGCAGAAGTGTATCGAAAATTATGGTAGATACTTTGAATAAAAAATATGTTAGATATGATCTCAAATTTTTAATTTCTTCCTGGTTAAAAAAACGGTCATTTCATGTGTGACAGCCCAATATATCTGACAGATTTCTTCAAAAATTATTGAGATACATTTTACAGGTAAGAATTCAAATAGATATCTGCATTAATATTAGGAGGTAATACTACTACAACTAGTTTTAAGCATTTAATAAAATACATACAAACATCAATTACTGTTATACCTATTTGTTTTTGACGTTGTTGTGTTTTTAAAACTTCAGTACTTATTTCTTCATTCATCATGCACGCAATATTGACAACATTTTTAGCAGCAGCTTTACAATCTTGAGCATTTAAACAAGGGCCTACAAAATGTTGCCAGTGAGGTTCTAAAGGATTATCTTTCATATCCAACCATCGGAGATTTTTAAGTTCAGCAAAGCTTAACGGCAAAGTTACTATCTTGTTTTTATATAAGTCTAGGTGTTTCAAATTGACAAGAGAACCAAAATTTTTTGGAAGTTCTCGCAGTTCATTTCTAGCAAGATCAAGCTTCACTAAATGTGTAAGTGATATGGCAAATGATTTCTGAAAGCAAATAAAATTCTTATCATTGGATGTCAAAATCTTTCATCCCCTCCTAATTTGTAACTAAAATAATAATTTAAACTTACACTTAATGTAGTTAATTTGTTGTTCGATAAATCCAAGCTAGTTACTTTAGGGAAAGCTGCCTAAAAAAATTTAAATCAGAATCAGAATAAAGGGAATAAAACAAGTTAATAAAGAAATTTAACTATAAACATTTACAATCTCTTTAACGGGGACTTCTTGCAAATCATTTAAACTAAGATCGAGGGTGTCATCTGAAATATAATCTTTTAAATTCCACTTTCTAGCCATTATATACGCCCCACTTACACGTAAACACTATTCACCGGTTATCATACTTTGAGTGGACTCCGTAAAACATCGATGCTCAGTGACATATATCGATTATTTAGAAGATGCTTTTAAATGTGTACCTCTAATTACTTGTGAAATAAAAATTATATAACCAATCTAGAATAATTATATATTAAGCAGGTTTATTAATACATATTGGTTAATTATATAGACAAAGGTCTTATAAGCTGTTTTTAGAAATGTTTCAATTAATTATTTCCTAAACTAAAATGTTTAATGAGCCAGAACAATATAACAGAATATTCTGAATTGATCAATACCTTGAAATCTGTAGTAGTTTGATTTTCTTTTGAACCCTAAATAACAGAAACATGATACAGAACCTCAATGTGGGATATCTATAACACGTTCTAGAGGTGGGCAAAATAGTTCCTTTTAGGGAATTGTAGTTCCTTTTGAGGTAGTTCATTATAATGAACTAGTTCAAATGAACTACATTGTTCATTTTTTTTGAAAAAACATAGAAAAAAAGTTTCATCGTAAATGTTATATTTACAAAACTAAAGATTATTAAATTGTGTGTCTAAAGACATCCCTTAAGCTGAATTTGATTAAGGGGTTTAGCCACAATCAATTGTCAAACAACGAATTTTGCACACTTTCAACAACAGTTAGTTTTGGTCATGTTTAAGAGTCCAAAACACAGAAATGGCTAATCCAATCAATAAATGTTATATACTAAAAGTATATAATTGCACATTTTGTGCAAGATAGGGTTTTTAAAGAAAACATTTGCCCATTCATACTCTGAGATATGTCAAAAAAAACAAAAATTGTTGGTTAGATTTGGATAAACTGTGTTAAAACTGCAAACAAATCACTATTAGTACAGAGAAATTAGCTTCGAACCTTGAACTCTAAAAATTAAAAGGTCTGACTGCTGTAAATTGTTCACCACACATAGCTTTTTAGTTAGGTTTGCTATAAAAGCGTGGTTTTCTAGTTTTTTTAAAAACTGTAATTTTTATTCTTGATTTATTTCAAGTATAAAACTTTTCAACGTAACAAAAAGTGTTAGGAATTTAGGACCATTAGGGAAAAATAAATAAAAACAAACATGGTATTTACTCAGTCAATAGGTTAAATTAAAGGAAAATATCAAGTCCTTGGAGTTGATACGTACTGACTTCGATAATCTAAAGAAAAACTGAACTGAAAAGAACTTATGGAATAAGAGTTTCGCAAGGTTTTTAAAAACAGCAAAACACTAACACAAATAGAAAGTAGACACTATCCATAGTAGGAGCAAATTGGAGGTTACTTTGAAATTGAAGACACGACAAAACACGATTAAACCCGAAATGAGGAACTAGCTTTAACTAGGAAATTAGCTTAGGATTGTTTACATCGAAATACCTCCCCGCCTTGTTTTTAATAAATGTATAAAAATCCCTCTTAAAGTGAATTTTGTGATAACCAAGTCGGTGTTTAGCGTGCAATAAGTAATTTCAAACTCTTTCAAGACGTGTAATGTAAATAATATAGTCGTAATTGGTAAAAGAAACATTTCAGATTATTAAAATTTAAATCTTTATAATTTTTATCATATAACTAGCTGAAAGTACCCCGCTCCGCTACGGTTTAATATCATTAGGATGAAGACAACTTAAATTAGTAAAAGTTAAGCTTAAGGTTGATAATTATTATTACTTAAATAAACCTGAACAATTCCATTCTTAGAATAATTTCAATAAATAAATTTGACAATTTGCATAAGTTAATTTTATATTATTTTGATAGCCCTCCAGTGAAGCTTCGAGGCAGCACTACCATCTTACCCAGCTCTGATACCAGACCATCAGCTTTTCTTATGGCATACTTTAAGTGAATATAGTCTTAACTTCTCAACTTTTTTGAAGAAAGTTTAGTCTTTCTGTTTCTATTTTTGCGTACATACCAAGCATAAATCGGTTGAGGAGATTACGAAATTAAAGTAAATAAGGTTCTTCACCTCCTCGCTCCACTAACATTTAGGCGTAAAACTCAGCTGCAGACAGTTTTCTTAAGTGATGTATTGGAGTTTGGGTCACGCTGGGGGATGTTAATACTGTACCTTTCTTCTCCATGGTAGAACATGATACGATACTAAAGAGAATCATACACTTGGTAGATCGATTGATTCTTATCTGTTTTTTGTCCCTACATCGAACTGGCCTTACATGTCATCACCAGAGACCAGAGAACATAAGTCTTTTAACCTCCTCTTTAACATAAGTCTTTTAATAGCTTCTCTTCACGAAACAACTCAAACTTGTAAGTTGTAAGTAACCTCTGCAGCTACCATGAGTTCACAGAACGTACCAATATTATAAGGTTTCGACATCGATCGTATTTATGTTTGTTCACAACTATAAGGAATTTAAACGGTGGTCAAAGTTTGCGGCTTAAAGATCTAACCTATTTTTTAACTTAGCTTATATCCAAATACCATATGATAATTAATCTTTTATTATTCACCCAATAAAAATTGAAATCGCATCTTTCGCAAATCAGCCGCGATCCAGGCCGATTTTTTTAAATTCCTTTCTTATCGTGCACCTACGGCCCTAAAGGAATCTACATATCGAATTTCATTCCAATCCGTGCGGTGGTTTCTGAGATTTCGTGTTAAGTGAGTGAGTGGTATTTGACAAATATATAATAGATAATTGTCTAAAAAACGATTTTCTGTGTATTTTAACTATGCTCATAATTAGTGTCTTACCAAAGTTATACACAGTTATTGAGAGACTAATGTTCAATTTTCGTGGCAATTTCTAATAGTTTATCCTTTTAAGTAACTTATTTGATCTATTACATAATTATATGTCTTACTATTTGTTTGTGACGTCACACTGCGGCATTAATAAAAAAAAGATCAGTCTGTCGTCAGAAGATCAGTAAACCATATAATATTGTAATTTTTTTCTGTTTCACAAAGATTATTTCATTATTTAGTACTTTTTGTTATCTGGATTCATTTTTACATGTGGTGAGAGATTGAAAAATGTTGTATGCAATTAAAATAGTATATCCATTGCCCATTACATTATTTACATTCAGGTTTTTACAATTAAAATTGATTACGCAAATAATGTATTAAGTATTTGCAAAAGCTACATATTAAATTGCCATATAACTTTCAAATGTCTTGAACATTTTCCCGAGTTTTTCAACTTCCCTGATTTTTCCAGAGATTCCCCTAATTTTTGTCAAATCTTGAAATTTTTTATATTTTATTAGTCTGATATATTTCTAGATTGTTGATAAAATGTTTTAACTATTCTACAGTCACAAAAAAAAAGGTAAATAGTTTTGGCCAGGTTTTCATGGGATTTACAATCCTTTGTAAGTTGTTTTTGTGTTTTATATTTGTGTACTCGTATATAAGTCAATAAACACAATATCTTTCTTGGCATGATTGAATTCCAAATTCCACAATAAACTATCCAAGCTAAGTAAATTGCTGGCTTTGGTTTATTTTTTCTTTAAAAACCTTCCTTTACAGATTGGCGAGTTTGGAAAAAAAAATTCAACACATCAGCACTATGTTATATGGATTATATATACTAAAGTTTTCTTCATATTGATGAAGTATAGTTGCCTGTTAAGTATATAGAGAAGTAGATAGTTGGGATCATGCCACATGCTACCAACAAAAAGTGTAGTCTACTTGAATTTTTAGATTTACAAATTCATAACAATATTCCTCATTTTAGATGTATTTTTTCTTTTACTTTCAATTATTTGCAGCTATTGTTGAATTAAAACATTTAATTAGATTTTTTTTTTGTGGTTATTATACCTGTGATGTGTCCTGGTTACAAATGTTACAGCTTATACGATTGAAGCGGCATGGTCCTTAATCCACCTACTCACTGATTAGGAATATACAATTTAGAGTGAGAATCGTTGAAAAATAAATCTGGTACTTGATGGGTTAAACAAAAATCTAGATCGGTTTAAAACATTTTATTATTTCAAATAATTCATAAATTGCTAAAATAAAAATTGTATAAAATATAAAAACTGCTTACAAAATGGTCAACATGGCCAAAATAGAATTAGTAATCTTACCTTTTAGATGCCAACTAGAGTTGATTAAATAAGTAAAACACAGAGAAGTGGGTTCTCTGCCTATGAATCTCTCGGGCCAATAGGGGTAATAACAGTTAGTCAAGGAGCCGACGACACTAAACCTGTCATGATAAGTCTGTCAAAAAAATCAATGTTTATCTGAAGATCATCACTTTTCGTGTACAAAAAACCAATGCTGCCGTTTCCAAGATGGCGGCAGCGAGCAAAATAAGGTACCACAAGGCCGTTTTCAGGAAATAACTGCTGAATCTTTTTTTCTCAACGAATGTTAATGTTTTTGGTGGTGCTGAAGTTTGCTACCACGGCAGCCGTCGGCTTCATACCCAAAATAGCAGTTATTGTCGGTTTTGTTTTTAACCTATAACGAGACAACAAAGGGTTTTTCGAAAAATATTTTTATATAGTAAATTTTAGCAGGATTTAGTGCGTACGAAATAAAAAAACCAAACCGAAATCGGACCATCTTTCGCGAAGCTGTGGGGATCGAACAAATAGATCCCAAATTTCATTTTTCCATCTTAAAGCTGGGTAAATTTAATTAGATATTTTAACTTAAATCCCGTGAAACAACCATTCCAGCCCACTGAACATCGTACTGGCGCGGGAATTATACAAGATTTAATCACAGTTTTATGTATGGAATTTATTATTACATTTTTTTTCAGCTATGTGATGAAAAAATGAAATTTGGAATCGGACAAATATCTGTGCCATTTGGGAAAAACTAGATAAGTCGATTTTTATCGAAGGAATACTTTGGGCAACCCATATTGATTTCCTACACATAGTGTAGTAGTAGTCAAATCGTAATGCTAATGGTATAAAAGGATACCTATTTACAGTACGATTCGCCTAATTTTACACTATGTGTAGGACACCAATATGTGTTGCCCAAAGTATTCCTCACGACTTATCTAGTTTTTTCCCAAATGGCACAGATATATGCGGAGTTACAGCGAAAAATGTTTTAAAAAATCTTGGATTTCTCAACAGTATGGGGTTTTAGTGTGCTAGCATGTGTAAGGGATTTGATTCAAACCTCATATATAGTGTCTGATAGTAAATTTATCCATCTTTAAGATGAAAAAAAAAAATTAGATCAGACAAATGGAGTCGGAGTTATAACCAAAAGAGTGGCGATAAACATTTTTTCGCGGAGAAGTGGGACTGACTGCAAGTTAGCCAATCTCTACATGTTCCCGAGGCCACAGCTTCGCGAAAGATGGTCCGATTTCGGTATTGTTTTTGTTTTTTTATTACGTACTAAATCATGCTATAATTTATTATATAAAGACATTTTTTGAAAAACCTTTCGTTATCTTGTTATAGGTAAAAAACCGACAGCAACCCCTATTTTGGATATTTATAAATCCGAAGGTATAGACCAAGCAATGGGAGGAAAGTTTATGTAATGTTTAATATTATGGATTTTGATTTAGTGAAGGTAGTGAGTGATATTACCAACTTTGGTTAGTTTTATCGGTTTTGAAGCTCTGGATTTAGTACTACTACTAAAATTACTAGTACGTACAGGAAGGAGAGGAAGGCAACTAATTTGGTCTAATTATCTGTTAGTTGGTTTGTAGTTCCGACAAACGCCATCCTTAACCTCTCCGAGCCACTCAGTTAGTAAAGATGTATTTATCCAGGCTGACGAAACATTTACTGAGGCAGTACCATCAACTTTAAACTCCTCATCGAATTTAAGTAGCTTTGAGATCTCTGGATGTAATGATTAAAAAAAAAATTAAAAATAAATAAATTATAATAACAGTTATGTTGCTGTTTAAATTACAAGGATTTACAAAAAATGCCTACCTAAAATATATATATATTTTTTTTTGTTTTGTTTTATATATATATATATATATATATATATATATATATATATATATATATATATAGTTTATCAAAAACTGGTTACGAAATCCGAAAACACTGAATAATATCAATTATTAAAACATGATTTAAAATCTTTTCTTCAATGTTCTGTCCTCATTTATAACCAGTAACTATTATTCATGATATGGTATTGTTGATTAGGAACTTTTTAAATGCAGCATATAAAAATCATCCAAGTTTCATGAAAATGTTAAACATAAATAAAAAAAAAAAATTGAAAAGTTAATGGAGCGAAGAACTCTCTCAGAGAACTTTTATTTTGTTTTATTTCTATTTTAAAAAGCAGCGTGGGTGACATAACAGCCTGTGAAGCCTCGTGTTTTCTACCATTAAAGGGTAGATTCTGTGCCACCTAGCTCTTGCTTTCTGCTTTTCTTTCAATAGTATACGAAGATGTGACAAATTACTCTGGAGAGAATTGTATATTTTTTTTTTTGAGGTGTTATATTGCTATTGCGTATTGATGTCGTTAGTATTCCTATGGCAGTATCAATGTCTTGTTTTGTCCTAAGTGAAATTTTTAAATCTATTTTCATTTTCAAATCAAATCGAAAACTGTCCCAGTCCACCCGGCCAGTAATCAAAGAGGGATGGGTGGGTTTAGGAACAGAAGTTGAATGCAGGGAAAGTAGTACCGGACTATGATAGGATGAAAGGTCATTTAGGGATTTTATTGTGAGCTGGGATGATGATACCTGGGAAGTGATGAATATGCCGAGGATATCGGGCCGTTTTTTGAGGGATGTTGGCCAGTATGTAGGGTTCATAGGTGGAATGATGAAATATGTATTGGATGTAGAGACTCGGGATAGGATGCTGCCGCGGGAGTTAGATGTTCGACAACCCCACCGTTGGTGTTTAGCGTTGTAGTCTCCTCCTGCTATGAAGCGAGGTCCTAGGGATCGGAATAAGGATTCAAGATGATTATAGGAAAGGGGAATATTTGGACGGCAATATACAGTTGAGAAAGTTAAATCGTAAGGGCTTGTTGATATTATCACCATGGCTGATTGTATTTCTACAGTTGGAGTGGAAGGGATAAGGATACTAGAACCAGCATGTGCTGTGTTGTCTGGATGGTCTGATCTATAAGTGATATAGTCACGTGTGATCGGTTTGTGAAGTGGGTCTCCGTCAGTAACGCATTATCAATGTTGTCATGAAGAAATATGTCAAGTTCGTCTAGGTGGTTATGTAGTCCATTCGCATTCCATAAAATGATAGTCAGGAGCTTTGTGCTCATTGTGGAATATTGAATGGGACTTGATAAAGGACTCTGGTGAGGAGTGAAATGAGAGGTGCGATTGTTTCTTTTAGCTCGGATAGGAAGGATGAAAGGATGTTATTGATATCTGCTGGATTTGTGACAAGATTTCGGGGAGCTGTTATGGAGGATTGTATCTAGGAATGCTAGCTGGGATTCGGACCCGTCTTAAAAACCCACTTAAATAGCTTTTTAGGATTTCATGATTTCATTTATTGCTTTTATATTTATAAATATAAATATATATATATATATATATATATATATATATATATATATATATATATATATATATATATATATATGGTAACGGTCGGGATAAGAGGAGGCAGCTCCTACGCCCGCCGAGAATACCTTTTATCGATTCTTACCTTCTTCCGATTTATTTCTGTGTTTAAGTCGCTACTTTTCGAGGGGAAAGGTTATTCTCATTTATTTACGGAGAAACTTTAAATCCCTGTTCAAAGTAATTTCAACTTCTGTTTACCTTATGATATTAAAATGAGAAATAAGAAAATGTAAAATATAAGACACTAAATCAATTTTGAATTAATTTTATATTAAATGAAAATTAATATAATGCTAAACCACCAGTAATGTTAATTCCCGATAAACTTTGTCTTGTGAGGGAAGTGTGGTAAGAGCCACATTGTGAGGGAAGTGTGTTGTGGGAAGAGCCAGTTTGGTGGTGTCACCGATCCGAACAATTACCTTAGGAACTTATAGGGGACCGAAAAACTAAGACAAAAAGTCC
The DNA here is from genome assembly GCA_003667255.2 of Euschistus heros. Lineage (NCBI taxonomy): Eukaryota > Metazoa > Arthropoda > Insecta > Hemiptera > Pentatomidae > Euschistus > Euschistus heros. Next base: position 1,210,844 of record RCWM02000078.1, on the reverse strand, counting down.
TTTAGAGATTTGCTCGTTCTTGCTTAGTTTTAAAGAAAGTCGCAAAAAAACGAAACAAAACAAAAATGTTACAGGTAGCGATTATTACCTTTCAAAGTTCGTCGGGCTAGGCAGTGAGATATGTAAACACTTAATGTTATCCTTTACATTCTTTTATTTGTTTACATTTTGGCTTCTAGGATTATAATTCCTAAATCAGACTTTAGTCAGTTACTCAGATATTTTTGTGTGAATAGCATCAGCCACAATGCCGCATACATATTCTATTGTTGAATACGCTGATATGTTTTTTGTGTATGGTTAACTTTTAATAGACTACGAGAGACTGGGTCATTCTTAATACGTAATGAAGGCGACCAATTCCAGGCAGCAGTAAGAGCAGATTATCGGAGAAGAAATTGTGTGCAACGCCACTTCGATAATTATCCTGAGACTAATAACCGAAGAGCATCTGCTGCATTAGCAATATCGCGGCAAGCAATATGGCGAACTTTGAAAGGTGATAATCGCTAACCATACCATCTTCAAAAAGTTCAGAATTTATTATGTCAATGGACCTCAAGATTATGTCAAGAGATTGAATTTTAGTAACTTGTTTCTTGACAAAATTCGCGATGATAATTTATTTCCATTAAAAATTATATGGACCGATGAAGCTACCTTTACAAGAGGAGGAATTATTAATCAAAAACATTAATAATGTATGGGCTCTTGAAAATCCCAGAGCTATTAGAGAGAATAGGTTTCAGCATGAATTTGCTATTAACATTTGGCTTAGAATTTGGAACGGATTACTGGTGGGACCATATTTTTTACCTGGAAGATTGAATGGTATCACATTTACACATTTTTTGGAGAACGACTTTTCTAATTATTTAGAAGACATTCCCCTCATTATAGCAGAGTTGCTCGAGCTTGGCTAGATATAAATTATCCACAATGATGGATTGGACGTGGAGGAGTAGCACCTTGGCCACCCAGATCACCTGATATGACACTCATGGATTTCTTCGTATGGGGAACCTTGAAGCAGAAAGTTTATTCGGTGTCAATCAACTCAAGGGAGCAATTAAGAGACCAAATCATAGATGCTGTGCACCAAATATCATCAGAACAATGTTTAGCTGCAATTTATCAAGTGAGTGCTAGATGTAATGCTTGCATTGGCGCAAGAGGACAACATTTTAAGCAATATTTACATTAAAAAGAACATAACATAAATATAAATGTAAATAAATAAGTATAAAAATGAAAACTTGTTTTGTTTATTTTTTTGCGATTTTCTCTAAAACTAATCAAAAACGAGCAAATCTCTAAAGGACTTTTTGTCTTAGTTTTTCGGTCCCTTATAAGTTCCTGAAGTTTTGCCATTTAAATTCGGGACACCCTGTATAACAAACTTAATGGGACTCAATGGCCGAGTGAGTTGGGGCGAGGGTCTCATCGCGCTCATAACCCGGTCGTGTGTTCGAATCCCACCTGGGTGGGTTAAAATTTATTACGTGGAGGATCCTCGAAATGAATCTTGACCTTCCCACCCAGGCTAGAATAGGACTTCGATGGAAGTCTTGGGCCAAAAAAAACAAACTTTATGAAATAACGACACTGTTGGAACCTCAATGTCTGTTAAACTTATACGTTTAGTTAGTTCAATGTTAGTTTTGTTTAATCTTATTTTAATTACTAGTTTGAGAGTAAATGATAACCTTTATTTTATTAATCTTTTCCCCTAAGTTTAAAAGAAAAGCATAATGAGATGGAACGAATTTTTAGCTGTAATAATATTTTAAAAAATAATAAGGGGATTCGATGGCCGAGGGTCTCAGCACGTCTGAAGGTCGTTGGTTAGAATCCCATCTGGGCGGTTTAAAATTTATTTCGTGGTGAACCCACGAATAAATCTTGACCTTGCCACCCTGGCTAGAATTGGTTAGTAAGTAACCTGTAGGATAACCCGTCCTTCCTGCCCTAAGTGGAGTGCATATGTAATGCAATGTAAATAAATAAGTATAAAAATGAAAACTTGTTTTGTTTCTTTTTTTGCGATTTTCTCTAAAACTAAGCAAAAACGAGCAAATTTCTAAAGGACTTTTTGTCTTAGTTTTTCGGTCCCCTATAAGTTCCCGAAGTTTTGCTATTTAAATTCGGGACACCCTGTATATTAACATATGATATATTTTACGGTAGGGAATTTAATGCTGTAGAAGTTTGATCTTGACGATTTTCCTCTAAAATGAACGATTGAGGATCTTAAAGACAAAAATATACGAAAAACATGAGTAAACAACAAATTATCAGCTTTTCGGAGCCGGTAGCACGAAAACTTTCTAGTTATTCGTAAACCTTACTGGCCTGGAGTTTCGGAGTACCAATTTTTATTCTGAAGAGGATCCCGCTTATTCACAAATTCGCTTAGCAACAGCAAATAATTGTGAAGCCCAGTTAATCATTATCATCAATAATAACTGTTTTAAAATTACAAACTATTAAACTTGATAATAAATAACGTTCAGTAAGCACATAGCGATTTAAAAAATATATAATTTAAATCGATAACTAATTTCATACTGTTCATAACTAAGTTCAGTCTGAATGTAGATAGATCAAGCTTACGCCACCTTTATTAACACATGAGACAATGTGATAAGGAAATGATAAGAGCTGCCTGTCAGGAGATTAAGTAGCCTCGCATTTAAAAAATGGTATTTGAAGAGACTAAAGAGTCCTGAAACAAAGGCAAAATAAAATATAAGATATAAGAAAGGGGGGAGACCGAAGGATAAAACTCAATTTCCCCTAACTAGGGAAACACAATAGATCATAGCCCAGTCGATTTATACATCGAAGGATACCAGCCTAAAATACATGTTTTTAAATACAGCAGTAGATACTTGTACATGTTTTTAGTTGCAAAAGATGCAGGTAGATTCCTGCCAATTCTCTCACTCACTTTTAAAACCAGCAATCCAATTTTTTCAAGTCCGATTTTGTAATCTTTTCCCGTTTCTTAAAAAAATGTTGGTCTACAGGTACAGTTTGGATATCAAGTTAAAGCTAATTAAATTTCCTTTAAATTCTTTCTTCAAGAAATTTTTGCAAAACCAGTACTTTTGTTAGCATGCGGTCGAGAACATGACTCAACGGAAAAATTTCAAATATTGTGAAAAATCACTAGTTTTTGGAGAACTGTATTTCCGCAACCAATTAATCTACATAGCTGCGGTTAGAATTAAATTATCACACATTTAGTAGTCTTTAATATTTTAAATTCTATGTCAAGCAAATTTACATGTTTTAGAGATATAAATGAAAAACGAAAATAGTGCTAAAATTCCGCGGTTTATCGAGTTCAACGAACATCCCACGTGGTTTTGAGGTTTAAAAACTTGGATTTTAACTATCCTTATGGGTCATAACAACATATTAAAAAATGGTAGATATATGCGTTTTTGTGAACTTGGCTTATTTTAGTAGGTATTGATATATTGTTATGACATAACAGAGAACCGTTTCGACGTTGTTTCGTGTTATGCCATATCAGAGAACTATTTCGTCGTTGTTTCGTGTTATGTATGATGACATAACACGAAACAGGTTCGGCGAACATTGGGCGAAACAGTTTCGTGTTGCGTGTTATGACATAACACACGAATGTGTAGAGCCGGCTTAAAACTGTTGGAATTGGACAATATTTGAGTATGATGATCCATTTAGGCTTCCAAGCACGTGTGCTTAGTTTCGTAAGTGTATGTTTGTCCACGAAAACTAAAAGTCATATCGAGATGATTCTTTTTGATTTAAGTTAGGTACCCTTTAACTTAGGGAACTGTTAAAGTTTCATTAAATCGGTCCAGTGGTTTCAGAGATATGGGTAAATTCAGAAAATATAGGTAGGTAGTTGTATAGTTATTATGCTCTGTAAATAATATCTATCTCCTGCTAAAAGGATAAAATCTATATCACCACGTGTCCAAGATGAAATGTCAGTTAAATTCTTTGCAATTATAGCAACTCCAGCCATAGATAGCAGTTTTCCTTGGGAACTGGCACCGAAATTAGGATGGCCTTGATGCATCGTACCCCTACAAATTATTATTACAAATCTGTTTTGTAACAAAGCATTATTACAAATTGTTGTTACAAAACTATAAAAGTTATTACAAATCTGCTTTTGAATTTTGTTTTCCTTTTCCGTAATAATCAAAAAATGTTATTGTTTTCCTTTTGCGTTCACTGGCTGTTTCTAATTTTGTATACCTATCTCTTGAAATGGGTATCTGAAAGGAAGGAAACCAACTGAATAAAACTGTGAATTTATTAAGAGTTTAACTTACAAACGAGATAACACTAGCGTCCCTACTTACATAGACAATGCTCACTAGATTGATGCGGTGAAAACGCAAATGCCTTTTCATGAATAATTTCAAATAAGACTAATAATAATAAACATAAGAACATAATAATATTAATATGTGGGGAATTACAAACAACACTATCTACCAATTTAAGTCGGTTTAATTTTTTTTAATTACTTTTTATTCCAAATTAATGAATCATAATTGATTATCTGGCTTTCTGTTGCCATAATAAACCATTCATGAAATAAAAATTATTTTATTTTTTTATGTCGGTTTGCTATAAAGCGTGTTTGTTTTTTTTAGTTTTACTAAACTATAATTAATTTTCTTAGTTTTTAGTCTCCAAACGATTATAATCAAGTTCGAAACAAACTTATATAATATGAATTATAAACTTAGAGCAATCAAGTTATACAATTAATCTTGCCAGAGCGACATCTCTTCTGTATCTGTTGGTACCATAAGCATTACCATTTATATTATCCAAATATCTTTCATTGGTAAGAATTTTTTATCGGTAAAGAAGAACGAAATTTACCGACGTCTCGTGAATGGTATACAGTTAGCAGTCAGACCTTTTTATTTTTGGAGTTTAAGCTTCAAAGCTAATTTTTCTGTTCCGTTTGAGATTTTTTTGCAATTTCAGTAACACAGAATTTCCAAAATCAACAAACTCTTTTTGGTTTTATTGACATATTTCAATGTAGGAATGGCCAAATGTTGATTTTAAAAATCCTATCTTGCACAAAATCTAATTATCTACAACTTTTAGTATATAACTTTTTTTTGATTGGACAATTTATTTTTGTGTTATATACTCATAAACTTGACCAAATCTAACTTTTTGAGAAAGTTGGAAAAATTCGTCGATTGTGGATAAACGCCTTAATCAAATTCAACTTAAGAGATGTATTTAGACCCACAATTTAATAAACTTTAATTTCGTAAATAACATATTTTTTTATTGAAAGCATCTTTGTACATGGATTTTGCAAGTATCTGAAAAAATATTTTTGATATTTTATTCTCAGGACCCATCTTGACCATATAAAAATATAAAATCTACTACTTCACTTTTTGCAAGGCAGACGCCCCCCTAATTTGACTGGACTAAGTGAGAACATTAGCATAAAGTTGTATTGTCATTGGTCCTTGACATGTGTGCAAACTTTCATGTTAATCAGATTGCTCGAAATTGGAGAACATTACAATGAAAGATTCCATTACATACAGGTCAAGTTAATAAAAGCTTATTAAAAAGAAAAATGTTGTACCTATAGTGAAGCATGGGATGGGTGTTTGGTGGTTTGAGAAAATGTATCATTATCTGGAGTGGGAAAGAGTGTTGATTTATAAAATTACAGAAATACTTCTCTACCTTGACATTCTAGGAAAAAAACATAAAATAGTAAGGTTTGAGAATCGATTGCATTTTTCAAAAAGATGACAACCAGAATTATACACTTTAACTTGTGAAAGAATGGCTGCTCTATTATGCACTCTCTCAGTTGCATACTCCTCTACAGACATGCGATTTAAACACATTGACCAGCTATGAAGTAAGATTTTGTAAGAAACTTTTCCCTGTTTAGATGTGGCAAAGCTGAAATTCTTATTCACCACTCCCAAAACAGCATGAAAACAAATTGAGGAAAAAAAAATTAAAAATAATTTTTAAAGGATTTAATATTTTTTGTAATAAACTTTTTTGTTGATTTTTATTTCTTCATTTAATGTAAAAAATTTAAAAATATACATACAGAAATAAAACAAATTATGTTAACCACAAGTTGTTTTTATTTGTTTTTCTGTTAAACGAAATATTTAGGCAATTGAATTTCTACATGTGGGATTCCGTGTTGCGGCTTACTTCACATTTGACTGCTAAGTTACAGCACTACATCAACACACTCAAGAGCCTGAATAGCTTATTTGATAATAAAAAATATAGACATATTATAGACTTGTACTTACTACTCAATCAGTTTTCATCAGTTATAACTATTTTAATCAGCTATATCATGCGATTACCATTTTTCTTAATTGAACATTTCTGGGTCTGCTGTTTACTGTTAAGGTTACTGTGGAAGTTCACCAAGTGTTGGTAATACATTAACACACACACAAAAAAAAATCATCTTTACATTGTAAGTTATTAGATTAAAAATTAAATTGCATTAAAAATGTTTTTTTGAAGTATTGCAATGGTATCATAGTAAATCTTTTTACATTTGAATTTATTTCAAGAAATATCAGTATCGGAAATTACATCAGTCTGCAACCAATCATTGAGTCTTTAAAATTATTAAGACCTGCAGTCTCATCTTATGCTGATCCTTTCCAGTTGTGGCTATTTAATAATTCTTTCAAGGGATTTTATAATTTTCAAACATAAAGATATGAAGGAGTCCAAAAGGTACTTTCTAATTAAGAGACTTATTTAACAATTATTAGTCTATATTTTGATTAATTGATGAACTGATGTTATATTGAATCTAGTTTTATTTGTTCATTCTAAATCAATATTTTATGCAACACAATCAGATTTGTTAAGTGTTTTTATTGTAATATTGTAACAACTGAAATAAAACTAAGGAAAAATGACAAAATATTCCATTATATTTTATTTTATTCATCCTTATTTAAAAAAATATTATATCACCTTATTTTCTTCTTAATTTATTTATTTTTTTGTTGAAATTATTTAATTTTAGTTTCTCTTTTCATTATTTGTATAATGATTTTTTAAAGTTTTCTTTCGTTCATTTTTCTGCTTTAAATTTATTATAAGACTGTATAATGTATTTTATTTATCACAATATATAACTATACCATATAATTTTCCTATAATAGGCATATATATTAAAATATGATTGATATGTGGTATACTTAGAAAGAGAAAGTGGCAGGAGATAAATGACTAATTCTGGTGTGTGGAACAGATGAATTATTATTTCTAATTGTATTGATCCTTCTTTATTAACAAGCATATATCAACTAATTCTGAATTCTTTACTATATCTCCATTCCCTATAATGAACAGAATTGGATATACCCTGGAATATATAAATCTAATTAAATATTATAGCAATAAACACTATTAAGGTTTTGTTACAAGAGAGAGAGAGAGGTGAATGATAGTCAATTTACGAAGTGATGACTCAAAATTTTACTGTTATGTTAAAAATATTTAAATAATTTTTTATGTATTTTCATATTTTAAAAAATTTATTTATATACAAAATCTGGATATATGGAAGAAAATTGAATGTAAATCGCTTGTGATAGCTTATAGAACAGAAAGTGGAAATTTTGACAGTGTACCTATTGATTTTTGTATCGGTGTTTCCCTCCTGGGGTGTGGCTGTTTCCTAAGTTAGTCAATAGAGGGCAACACAATACTTCCAACAATTTAAGAGTCGATAGTAACTTTAAAAGTTTTTCAGCAGCTATTTGGTTCGTTATTGAATTTTAGTTGGTTTCTTTAACCACAAACATCTATCTTAGCAATAATAAGTGAAATGAAAAGGGACTGTTATAGAGGGATTTTCTTGTTGATAGGTTGGCTACCCTTGTCCGAGAGAGGGTTCTCCGAATCAAAGATGGTGTGGGGCCTGTGCCAGTGAACTTGGTGCTGCCTGTCGGTTTATCTGTTATCCGGTCATGACACCTGGTCGAAACATCTGGTGAGTAGTGCTTATGTTCTGCTGTTTCTATTAAATTATACTTTATTTAAAGTATTTTTTTAAATATTTAATTTTTTTGATTAAACTTTAATGACTTTTTTTAACTTAGTCTTTTGCTCGGTTTAAGATATTTCAGTGATCTGTTGTATGATTATCTTATCTATTTTTCTTGTCTGTCTTTGGTGTTACTGAATGGAAAGTAATTTTGAAAATATTTTTATCTGACTTATCATGTTAGTCCCTATTTATATTTTATGATTGTATTAATTTAAGATTTTACTATGGGTTCATAAGATATTTATTCATTAGCCATATCCTTTCGTAAGATATTATAAGGTAATGAACATATCTTTAGAAAGGTTTTATGTTCCTAAGGATATTAAAGATATCGGTGGCTTAGATCTAACTAGTCCAGTTCCATTGTTTCCTATCTGGTGTACATATTCGGGAGAAGATCCAAGAGCCGGGTGTGGATGCGTCCCGGAGTTATGGATTTCTGTTGATTTTTTGTTGTGTGCTATGGGGGGGGGGGGGGGGGGGGGGCCCTCTAGGGATGGAATCGGTTTTGCCACCCCTTCTTCAGCCACGTCTTGATGCTACATTTATTTGATCCTCGATTTTCTTTCTTCCGGTTTTCATTTTTGGGAAGATGGATATCTTTTTAAATATTGGATTAAAAGCTACTTAGTAGAAAGTTTCTTCATTTCTACCAGAACCTTATTTTTTTTCCTCTCAGTTTAACCATGAAGTGATAATATGGTATGAAGTGATAGCTTAGTTTAATGTAGAGTAATGTTGTTGAATAAGAAGATGCGGGAATAATTTTCAGGATGTTTGATTACTAATAACCCAGTCGATTTATAAATCGAAGCTCGTAAAAGCGCATGTATCTACTATTTTTAAACATGTTGTTTGGACCCGTAAGGGTAGTTAAAATCCACGTTTCCAACTCCCTAAACCAGGTGCGATTTTTGTAGTATCACTCGAAAAACTGCGACATTTAAGCAGTATTTTAATTTTTTCGCTTCTATCTTGTAAAGTATGTAAATTTGCTTGACATAGCATATTTACAATATTTAATTAAAAATGCTATGTCAAACGAATTTACAATATTAAAGAGCACTAAATTTATGGAAATTTAATTCTAACCGCAGCTCTGTAGATTAATTGGTTGCGGAGATACAGCTCTCCAAAAAATGCTGATTTTTTGAAATTTTTGAATGACAAAATTTGAAATTGTTTTGTTAGAGTTAAGCTCTCGCCCGAAGACTGGCGTAAGTACCGTTTTCACAAAAATATCTTCCGAAAAAAATTTAAAGGGCATTTAATAAGCTTTAATTTGATACTTTAACTGTACGTGTAGACCAAATGGTTTTCTCAGAAATAGGAAACGATTGAAAATCGGATTTGGTTGAAAACTCATTAAACGTTACACATCAACAATGTACCTAATGAACGTATGGTACAAAAGTGATATAAAATAAACAAAATTTAAAAAATCGAAGGAAATGAGAGGATAAAACATGTAGGTAGTGAGTAAAAGTATGTGAATATAGTTAAATGACAGTTTAAAAAGTAAGTAAATAACAACTAAAATTAATGTGGAGATAAGTTTGGTAGGTACAAACCTAAAATATGAAGGAAATTTAATTAGCTTTAATTTGAGACCTAAACCGTTGCTGTGGGCCAAATATTGTTTTTTAAGAAATGAGAAAAAGTGAGGAAAATGGGAATATCGGATTTGGGGAAAAATTGTATGGCTTGTTTTAGAAGTGTGTGAGGAAATTGGTTGAAACCTACCACTTTTGGTAGAAACCTACCAAGTTTCTTTTTTAATTTGGAAATATTTAAAAGTATCCAGTTCTGTGTTTAAAAAGATCTATTTAGACTGATGCTCAGAGGATGCTGCGAAACAAAATCATGATATCTGGTGATCGCGTTTGCCTCTCTAATACAGCAACATCAATCCTCTATCATCAAAGTTCCTCCAGGAAAATGAGCTTACAATATGAGGTGGCTTACAGAAAGCTCTTCGGCCCCACATTATCAGGATCACTTATTAAGTCAAATTTTTACGTGTTTCGTTTAATGATTTTTCCTCCAAATCCGATTTTCTCATTTTTCAATCTCTTCTACTTCTGGTAATAACCATTTGGTCTACAGGTACAGTTTAGGCATCAAGTTAAAGGTTATTAAATTTCCTTCAAGTTATTTTCTGATGATATTTTTATGAAACCAGTACTTTCGACAGTATGCGGACGAGAACTTAAACAGAATCCAAATTTTGTGGAATATCACTATTTTTGGAGAGCTGTATCCCTGCATCCGACTGTTCTACTGAGCTACAATTGGTCTTAAATCACTAACTTTTAATTTTATGAGGATTTTAACAATTCTTAATAACATATTAAAAAATATTAGATCCATGAGTTTTGGTGAACTTTGCCTTTTAATTTATTTCAAATGAGTACAAGTAATTGACTTCAAATGAGTTCAAGTGCATTAAGTTTATTTCTAATGAATAATCATATTTTAAGATTAAACTTTCAATAACATTCAGTTGCTAAATTTTTATTATTATTTTGGTTTAACAAGTGGGTTAACTTTTGATCGTCATTAAAAGATTAGTATGAATTAAAACTGGATAGATTTCAAAATATATTAATTTACAATCGATCAATGTGTCGTTTGTCTTCAGCTTGTAGTAGTAATGTAGGAAAGAACATTTGATGTAGGAGCAAGAACAAGAAAAATGTAGGAGTAACATTTGAACTTTTTGAATTTTTCATTACAATTAATTATTAGGTATAAGCGGTTCTTGTGAAAGTTCCCCATCCTTTAGTTTTCAAATGATGAACAGACATTTATAGAACTAGTCATACAAGAAATTATTTCATATATTGAAATATGAACGTTATTCAGTCAGTATGAGCTTCTGGTATATGAACAGCTTATAAATAAAATATTTGCTAGAAATTGAGGCTTAAACGGTTTTAAATATAATTTATACAACTTCCTCAACTGCCTTCTTTGTATGGAATCGATAATCAGTCGAAATTTTCTGCTTACCTTGCTTATTATTAGGGGCTCTCTACTGAGTCGTTGAAGAACTTGTTGGTGCATGTTATTGTTATTGTATATGAAACGCAACGAATTTCTATAAGAGTTCTTAACATCCTGTGCGATTAGCCCGTCAAACATCCAAGTTTGGAAGATTTTAGACGTTTTAAAAAAATTGGTTGGTACTAAAAAGAAATCTACAAAATGTAATGAACTTATTACATGATGGATAGCTAACTATCGGTGTTGGATTAAATCTAAGCTAACCTATTTCTGGATACAATTATTCTGTAACTATATGATGGATTGGCGGTTAGGGGTGGTAGGGGTGGTTCAGTGTTTCATGGATAATTACTCATTAGATTTGTTCTAATAATAAATTTGAAACATTAAAGAGTGTATTAAATTTATATGCATCAAAGCGAAGGAAAAATGAATAAAGTAAATTTATTTAAAATTTTAATATTGTATATTTAGTTTTAATATATCTCTATCAAATTCTACTAAAATATATATTGTTGAGGCAAAGTTTTTTCTGAAGCTATTGTTTTTATATGAGTTTTGCTACAAAATTGTGAAAACGTTATTTATTTTAACATATTTCGATTAAACTTTTTTATTGATTAAATTTTACAATACGCCAAATTCAACGGCATTAACTAATAAGGATGACAGTAAATATATTGATACTATATGCACAATGAAAATAAAATTAAATATAATAAATAATAATATGAAATAAATTTAAAATTGTAATAATAGAAATAAATTAGTTACAATCATACCATATATAGAAGTAATATATTAATATTAATTTAGAATTAAGAAGTACTATTTAAATTTCCTGTCAACTTGGTTCATTGACCTTAATCACGAGATAGGATGAATCATTTGTGGCCTGTATAGATTCGCTAATCAATAATCTCTTTTCTTTGTCCGCTTTGTAATATTTTAACTAATCACTAATTAGCTAGTGATTTGTTTAATTGATTTTCTAAATTAATTACAGACTATTTTAAATCTGATTATTTAACACTTTTTAGAAATAAATAAGACATGACTAAAATATAGTCAGATTGCGAAAACCATTTAATTGAAATACAATAAATCACTATTTATTGCCTCCATTATTCTATTTAAATTTTTAAAACTTATTAGTTAAACACCATGTCAGTCTGTGGTTACAGGATTTATTGAATGTTTGATTATTTTATTTTTTATGGGCAAATTTGTTGTTGAGTATCTCATGAGTTGATTTTATTGTTTATTATAAAAATTTAAAACACTGTTGTCGAATGGGGTCTGTTTCGGTAAACGCATGCAGATTACTTTTTCGGTAATTATGATTACTCATGTATATGAAATAACTCTATATGTTTGAGAAATTTATCATGTAACCTAATTATAAATCCTTATTAACATATTGTTTCATTCGTGTTTCACAATAAATTATTGCTAGACTAAACTGCTATATGACCTGGGACAACAATATATTCTGATTGCTGGAAGGCCTATATGGGAATAAAGCAAATGTGGCCGTCATGAGTGACAAGTTTTCTTTTTTTATTGTTGTAATTTTTTTCTTTTTTTATTGTAACCTGTCATACTTTGTTATTATTCATTATATTGTTAGTTGTTTAATTCTTCCACTTTGAATTTTATAACCTCCTGTAAGAAGAACATATGGTAATTGAATTAACACATGGGGAGGTTACCCCTTTATGTAATACGCATGGAGTTATAGGCAAGTGGAGGGGGTTTACCTCTTAATAGCCGGGGCAGGTAGCCATTTTGGAGTGCACCGTATTATCAGTATAGCCGCTTATCAGTTCAAATTTTGGTTACCTTGGCTTTATACTGCTGTTATTATTTTATTTTAGTGATTTATTTACTTTAGTGGTTTCTTATTTTATTTATTACGAACCCTTTCAATTGCCCTAGCCCAATGAAATGCAAGTCGCCAGTTGGGCATAGTAGGCGTGGCCGGTTAATGTTTTGTCTCGCCCCTCACGGAACAATATACGGGAAAGACCTCTCCATAGTACTATAACTCCATGGTAATACGTGTCGGGTTTACAATTGCAGTGTGATTATTTTCTCTTTCCAGTGTGCTTTCTCTTAATTAATAAATCTCCTGATGATAAATTTCTGTGTTAATTTAATCTGACTCCAACTACCAGAACAATGTTGTTAACTATTCAAAAAACTTGGTTGACTTAAACAGGTGCTCGTACCAAGAGGGTGGAATCACTTTAGGCTTCAGTCAAATGAAGGAACAAAAGAGAATGTGAAACGAGTAGAAATATGTTAGATTCTTATTTATTTGAATTCATATGGAGAAGGTACGAGAAAGAATGTTTGTTTACTAAGAATTTACAAATTACATATTAGAGTTTTGTTGGAAACTATATTGGAAGTAAAACTATCTACAAATCAATATTTCGACACCTTATATTTCATATATTTAATTACAACACACTAACTTTTTATTCAACTAATGAACACATGTGGTAATAAGGAGGTTATAACAATTTTACAAAAGCACTCAGTGTTGCCAGCTTCCTACATCTACTACCCCCTTAGAGGTCATCTCGCCTGATTACTGATTTCATTTTGAACTACTATGAATCAAGTAAAAGATTAAACTACATTAAGTTGTCGATCTCTGTTTTAAGGCGATTATTCCCTATGTTCGTGGACCTCCAGGTTTAGGAACACGGCCGTTCAGCAAGTGCTCCGCTGTTAACGTTGGAGGAACAACACATTGCCCGAGTTAGTTGCAAGTGCAACCTACATGCTTATTAATTATTTGATTGAAGATTATAAAAGACTTACTCATTTATTTTGGCGAGCAAAATTTCATGAAGAGAGATATAGAAATAACTTACTGTTTTGCATTAGGTCTCAAGAATTAAGTGGGCACTACACAATTTTTTCACGAATGTCTTCCTCAAACTTCGAAAACCTTTTTATCTTGATAGCACCGTCTCTTCAAAGAAAAGACACTAAGTTCCAAAAGGCTATATCGGTTCAGTATAAGCTTGCCTTAACAATGTGATTTCTGGTCACTGGTGATGGTGTTACTAGTTTGCAATATTTGTTTAAAATTTCAAAATCTCTTCCTTCGAATTTTTCTTTTTATAATTTGAATATTTAGGATTCAATAATATGGGCTGCTTTTAATAAAAATCATTAAGCTGTAGACATTTTTCATCTGTCCACTCCATTGCAAAATATGGTTGGATAAGCGTTGCCACAAGTCCCGGCACACCGGGACTTGTCACCGGTATATAAATTCCGTCCCGATCTTTCCGGTGGACCCATCATATGTCCCAGTCCGAGAATATACAGTAATTATGGTATATTTGGTTAACCTCTTCAACGGCGTAAAATTATATCTTCGATATAGTTGTAGTGCATTCTTATTTCTTGAAGTGATCTTTGATGTTAGGCGTCTGCAGCTTCGCACCTCCAAATCAAAGGGAACGCTGTCTTGTTTGGTAGCATTAAGTTAGCACTCTTTATTTTTCATACTATATGCTCCTAACTCCTTTTAGATTGTATGTATTCGTTGTTAAGTTCATACTACACCCAAATGTTATTCAGTTAATATCGACAAAACAGAAATCTATACGGACGGTAGTAAGGACAGCGAGAACGTTGGATGTGCATGGTTATTTAAAGCTCAAGATGGCAGAACCATAGAACATCAGTATAAACTAGAATCGTACTGTTCAAATAACCAAGCCGAGAAATTTGCTGTTTTGAAAGTTACGGAATACATAATTAACGAACCTCAAAAGACTAACACACATATTACAATACATACGGACAGTAAAATTTTAATAGAGTCGATTAATAATACAGCCATACATGACTATTTGACTGACCTAATCAGACGAAATTTAATAACCATTAAGAACAAAGGGAAAATGGTCTCTATAAAATGGGTTAAAGCACACTTTGGAATTGAGGGTAACGAAAGGGCCGATTACCTAGCCAAAGAGGCGGCTAAAAGTAATTTGTTACCTTCGTATAACAAAGTTCCATTATCATATATAAAGCGGGACATAAGTTCTGATATGGTTAAAAAGTGAGACCAATTGTGGGTGACCTCATCAAAGTCACCAAGCTTACACAGATTTATACCTCACATTACACACAACAATTACAAACACATACAAAGTAACAACTACAAACTAACACAACTAATGACAGAACACGGAAACTCTAAACAATATCTCAAACGATTTAACATAATACGATCTGACATATGTAATGAAGACGGACAGACTCAAAATTTCAGACATGTACTTTATGAATGTAAAGCATTTGAAAGACACAGGTTTAATCTAGTAAAAAATATTATTCTCAAACATGGAACATGGCCAGAGACAGAACAAAATTTGTTCTCTAAATTTAAGACTGACTTACTCACGTTTATAAGAAAGATCGACTTTGACAAACTGACAAATGATGGGCAGCGAAGGTAGTTTCTTGTTGGCTTTTGTTTTGTTTTGTTTTTGTTATTTCTTTTCTTTTTTTTTTTTGATTTTTTGTTTAAATATTTTTGTTATATTACTACGTTATGTACGTTATGCTAAACTAATCATGTTAACTTTTAATAACATTGTAAAACATGTAGTATGCCTGTAAGGCATGGAACATGTTAATATACAAATAAACGGTCCTTATATGGGGATACCATATAAGGAAAAAAAAAAAAAAAAAAAAAAAAAAAAAAGTTCATACATGCTGCGTACGTATAGTTATTTTGTTTTGTGTTCCCCTCTCGCGATGTACACATTGTAATCTATCGAGTAAATATATTATGATGCCAAAACTATTGTCACTTCTCGGATAATTTCACGAAAGAGTAGTCGTTCATTAAAAGGGGCCGACATGAATACGAGGCTCACAGGAATAATATGCAGCATCTACATTTCGGTAAGTCATAGTAATAAGACTTCAATACACGAACACATCAAGTCAAATTCACATACATCCAAGTAATTAGCAGCTTTTGAGAATTCAAACTAATATTGAATATGATAACATAAAAAATGATGCTCAGTATTCAAATTCGATAAAAATATTTGATGAAGAAACTGGTAACTTTTATAGAAAAGCTCTGGAATATTTGGAAATATTTATAAGATTTGAAATATTTTCTTTGATGAATCTGAGGGCCCCTTAACAATGACAGGACGTAGAAAAGACAATAATCTATTTAGAAGAAAAGGGCTTTGTTATAACAGATTTGAAGAAATATTGTACCTCCAGAATTTCATAGAAAAACGAAATGATAACGAAGTTTGGACAAAAAAGGATTAATGTTTAAATATACATCATAGAACCGAAGTGTTAGAGAGGAAAAGAAATTTATTTTTGATTTATCAATATTTATTCGCCATCCCTGGCCATAATGCGAGTTTAGCGAATCTTTTCCCTGGTAACACAATTGTGTTGGTTGTATTCAAGTCGAAAGAACTGCAACAAGGAGCAGTATTTATCCTACAGGTTACAAAAACCTTTCTAAAACCTATTTTATGGAATATCAACATTTTTTCTTGGACTCGCCATAAAATAAATGTAAACCCTTAGGTTTTTCGCATTTTATCACCTCTACCTCAACTAGATAAGTTTAAACTCTAAATAGTTGATATTTAATTTTTTTTTTTTTTTTACACTTTACATTAATAAGCATTTTACTTCAGAATACTAGTCTGCTTGCCTCTTTGAGTCTCGGAAAGCTATTTGCAGGGAAGCTAGAGATAGGTGCATGCATGCCTACTTTTCCGAACTTTAAGAGTTTTGTTTTCTTTACTTATAGTTTGTTCAAGATACAGTGGTGTTTGAATCTCTTTATTTATAGTCTAATCACCTGCTTACTAAGTTTTCTCATTCCCTATCGATTAATCATAATTTCAAATTTTTAGTGTACAGTTTTATTTTTACTTAATTTCTTGGTATTCTAAAACAGATTTAATGAATTCAGAAGTCATTCAGTTAATTATATTATATTTTACTTTTTTTTCATAGCACAGAAGCTTTATAAGAACCACTACAGTGGACTTTGGTTATGTAGTCATTAAAAGAAATTAATTAAATAATTAATATCAGTGTTTTTGTTTCTTGTAAACCTATTAAAAATAATTATATATAAATACCATTTTGGTATTGTCGGACAGAACTTAAGACCAAATTCGTGGAATTTCATTCATTTTTTAGTAAAAGTGCTGATAACTTGTCAAAACTTAAAAAGAACTTCTCATCAGTAGCACTTCAATAAAAATTCTACACTAGAAGGTCTCTGGGCCATCTTTTTTTCAGACGCCTTGTAGGATTATCGGGAATGGTTTGGAAAGCAAGTTTAAAAATTAGGAGATTTGAGTGGTTATGGAGCTTACTATGAAACGATAGTTATCTGGTTTGGGCTAAATCATCAACATATGGAACATTATGATCTTTATGGATAATTTTATTGGTGACAAAGTTAGGGGCATTGAGGATTTTGGATTGGATACGAGATGAATTGGATGCTTTTGTGGAGCCCCAAAGCTCAGCTCCTTACGTCCAAATAGGTCTAATCACAGTTATGTATATGGGTCTTTTGTAATTAATTGGGAGTAAATATCTGTAAATGTTGAAGTAGTCAGTAACGACGTGCTGTTTCGTGTCGTTTTAGTCTTGTATGTGGATTCCAAGTTAGACGTTTGTCCAAGTGGAGTTCTAGGTAGCGGATCTGTTGAACAGGGATTAGTGGAATATCATTTTAAAATTAGGAATTTTTTTTCCCCAAATCAATAAGAAGGTAAGGCATATTTGAGATTATGCGAAATTTCTATTTAATTGTTTTTTAATATTTTTTAAATTTTCTAAGTGATATCTTTTGAGGTTAATAGGAGGAGTAGGTGCGAAATCAGCCGATTATTTTATCTAATTTGAGACTTATTGCATTGTTAATATACTTTATCATTGGATTTGCCTCCATCATGGAGTATTTAATATCTGCCAGTCCAAGCAGCCAGTTAGAGCATGCCTTCAATCGACGGACTACAGTGGTTAGTCTATTGAGCTATCAAGTTGTTTGCTTTTCTTCTCTTTTACAATTCAGCATCCTTAAAGTAAGCATAACCTCTTTCTTTTTTTCTTTTAAGATATTTCTAATATTCCATTTCATTATATCGGTGTCCCTGTAACATATATCATTGGATCATTGGATATATTTATTTGGTCATTTAAACAAGAGATCTGGATTGGTTTTGAACGATTTTATTATTTCTAATGATTTGTAAACATTTAATTTTTAAGACTATTTACTACATTTACGGTTTCTCTCCCGACCTTTGTTGAAAAATTGGTGGTTATTTTCTCTTAAATGGCAAGCGGAGTTGGAAATCTGCGGCTTATTATTATATACTCATACATGTTCTGTTAATATTTGATTTACTGATCATATAATAAAAAAGAAAATATATATATATATATATATATATATATATATATATATATATATATATATATATATGTACTAATTATAATTTAAAAAAAAATAAGCATTCAAAGTTCGCCATCTATACATTATTTAAGCAAATCTAATATAATAGTAATAAATTTGGTTCTATTAATTTTTTTGCTCAGTCAATAGTTTTAGAGCGGTGGGGTATGGAAAAAACGTCAGATTAAACTGAATTAATTTAATTTTATGACATTAAAATCGGTTCAGCGGTTTGGCCACATTCAGATATTCATAATTTTGAAAATAGCTTTTTCTTTCAACTTTTTTTTCATGTTTTTTTGGAAGCAAATAAAAATAAAAAATCTGCACTGGATTACTCATCTTTTTTTTTTTTTAAATTTAAAACCTTAGTTTTTTTGAACAGTCTAGGAATAAACTTTAAAACTGTGATGAATCCTTTAAAATCGATTGGTTTTTCACAAGGACATTAAATTTCTAACATCCGATTTTTTAGTTATTGCGGTCGATACCTATTGTCCGGTAAAGTATCCGCTTTTCAGACGTTCTCACTCACTGCTCACTATCAAATTTTTAAAGGTCTACGAAAAATATTTTGATGTTTTATTTGTTCTTGACTAATTTAAGCTTAACGATTTTTTTCTTTTTTACCATTAAAAGATAACTTAAGTTCGAGTTGGAACAAAAACTCTTGATACGACGCCCCGCTGGCTGCCAGATCTAATTACAAGTAACGGGGTGATGTGAAATCGATGGACCTGTTGTTCCCTAACGGGATCACATCTTCCCTAAATGAAATCATCTCATTTTCCATTCCATCTCTCTGGTCCTTATATTTATGTAGTTACCTGTGATATACTTTCATATTTTAGTATATTGGAGTTTATTTGTATAGTAAAATTCTTAATTTTTCATGTCCTTAAATGTACTGTAGCTCTAAGATTCTTTGTATTCACTGCTGCATAAGCATCAGGACAAGAGGTCCAAACTTGAAAAACTATCTCCAGCCTCCCGTAGATTGAGTTAACAACGAATTAATATCCTTTCGCTATCTTAAAACAGTTAAATAGTCGAATATTTTAAAAAAAGTGTTCTTTTAAGGACCGCCATCTTAAAACCGTTAAATATTTTAAAACAGTATCCTGGAGGACAACAATGGAGGAAGTTATCCTTCGAATAACTTAAAAAACCGTTAAAACAGCAATCCTTAAGGACGTAAAAGCTAATTCTAATTGTGGATGGAGAGAGTGGCCAAGGATGTCCCTCGGCCTCAAAAAATCGTCAGATCCTGGCAGATCTGTAAAACAGTGAAACTGTTCTTTTTACTAACAGATATGGATTTATCTTTTAGGATACATTTATCTAAACTATATCTTTGTGTTTTTTTAGGTTTTACTAGAATAATTGTTTTGAAGAATTGTTAAATTTGTTCTAAAATACATGAATATGTTTTATTTATAAATTGACAAGTTTTCAAGCTGTCCTTTAGTCTTCATATTAGGTCCTCTGATTCTAAGAAGACCTTTTCTTTTTATTAATGTATTTGATTGTTCGATGAAATAATTTTTTTAGTTTTATAGGCGAATACATATATCGGATAAATACTTTATTTTTTGGAAATCTTTAAAAATAACTGAAGTCTGTGATTATCATAAAATAAAATAGATTTTTAAGAAACAAATTAACGATTAATGATTGATCATGGGACCTAACAAATGCTTCTATCGTTAGCCAACTTTTTTAATTTATTTTTTGTTTAACGTTGATATTTGTTTCTAATAATGATATACTTGCATTGTAAACGCCCTTTCTGGCAGTTTTTCTGTTTTGTTTTTAACACAAGTGTATGATTTACTAATACCATGATAAAGAGACCCTAAAGAAATTATTTCTACATGTCTAGTATTATTTACTAAAAATGTTTAGAAAAAGGTATACATTTTGATTTCTGTATCATGGATGAACGAATTTCACTTTTTATTTATCACTAACATGAATTACATTTTTATTTCCCGGCAGACATATGAATTTTAACTGAGGAATTTGGTCATCTTAGATGATGCCAATTTCATAAGCATTCTTTAGTGCTTTGTAAACGTTTTTTCATTCAGTTATTTTTTTTTTTTCATAATTATAGATTTAAGAATAGAACATTCAAAGAGAATCAATCTTAACTGTTAATATTATTTATTTTGATTTGTTTCAATTATTCTTTCAAGACTAACTGCTATAATTAATCATACTAAATCTTCTTAAATGGCACGTGGCTTCTTATATGGACGCATTTGGTTTACGTTGACCGTTACACTGATGCATTGCGTGGAGAGCGGGCTTTACTGATTTAATTGATTTTGCATCATTACTATACAATTAATAAAATTTCGATTGTCGGTTTATCAATGTGAGTTATCAAATATATGTTGTATTCAATATCACGTAGTAGTGATCGATTTTTGGGTATGAGTTTCCAAAGCCAGTAAGGCAAAACCCGCGGTACATCACGTAGTAGTGATCGATTTTTGGGTATGAGTTTCCAAAGCCAGTAAGGCAAAACCCGCGGTACATTACCCCATTTCCCGCCCTTCACCTTCTGGGCTTTGCAGCCCAGATTAAATAATCCAATTACTTTAACAAGTTTGAATTTCAAAACAGGTCGCGGTTTTTAGTGTGCTGGTATGGTTATTTACGAAACTTGATCATAACTTTATATATAGGTTCTTATAGTAAATTTAATGAGCATTCAGATGAAAAAAAAAGAAATTTCGGATCGAACAATTAGTTTCGGAACTGTAGCCAAATGAATGGTGATATAGGTGTTTTCGCAGAAAAGTTGCGACCCTAGTCAAAGAGTGTTGAAATGAGGGGTGTAGATTGCATGAAATATGCGATAATTTCTGATGTCACAGCTTCGCCAGGAGCAATTAGAAGGCAAACCTACTAAAAGTCTCCGAACCTGGAGGTTGAGCTAAGGTTGGGGGGGAAGAAGAGAGGTCCCAATTTCGTATTTTTCGATCTTATCCCGAAAACAGTGGACTCAAGAAAAATATGCTACAAATCGGAATTAAAGCTAATTGAATTTCCTATAAAATTTATTATATATATATTTGTCGAAATTCCAACGGTTTTCGAGATATATGTTATTTAAAATCGATAATTTTGGAAATAAAAAAATGTTTACCTCACTTTTTGTCAAACATTTGCTTCAAATACCAGAAACGTATATACGAAATTAAATTAAATTTAATGCTCTACAATTTTGATTATGTAATTTTTTCTGAGGAACGATCGGGGAAGGTACTAGAAATAAAAGTATTACAAAAAGTGAGGTAACATTTGTTTTTTTTTTCCCCGAAAATCACTGATTTTCAATAACGTATATCTCGAAAACCATTAGAATTTCGACAAATTTATACATAATCAATTTTATAGGAAATGTAATCAGCTTTAATTTAGATTTGTAACATATTTTTTTAGAGTCGACCATTTTCGAGATATAGTCAATGTCAAAAATAAAGTACGAATGTTTTTTCGGAATCAAACGTTTCAATAATGTTTTTAATAAATTTATTCATACAGCTAGCTAGCCGTTTTCTGATTGTAAGCTTGTAAATATCAATATATATTCTCTCAGCAATTTAGTCACCAAACAGAAAAAAATGAATAAAACGGAATCATAAGGGGCAAAATATACTTATTTCGCAGTAAAGGGGTTTTAAAACGTACACACTCCCTTTTGCGATCAAATACCTTATTAGATCCATTGTAATATATTTATAAATATTTTCTTTGTCTTTGTACCCTTCGTGTTTGTTGACCAAAACAGGGGCCCGAATAGACTAGAGAAAAGAGGGTATGCGGAAAATAAATAATTTTTAAAAAATAAATAAAAATAGTATTTACGAAATCAAATTTTTCCCCAAAATTACTTCTTATTTAAATCAAAAGGTTTGTAATGAATTACTTCTTATGTCTAACCGTTTTCAAATGTTAAGCAATAAAAAAACACATTTTTTCTGCAATTCAGACCCCGGGACGTAAAAAAAATGTGGGAAGTTTCTCATACAAAAAAGCTTGCAATTATTTATTATTACCTTTACTTTGAGATTAGGGTTTTGAAGGAGGAGAATAGTCAAACAAGCCTATACTGTGTGTGATATGTCGAATAAATAAGAAATGAAACTACTCTTGTGAAACAATTAAATGGATTGATCAAAATGAAAAAAAAAAAAATTCAATTTCACAAAGAAATGGTTGTAAACATCTTGTCCTACCAGACCATTGTTGTTTGAACCTACGATAGTATTAGAAATGTTGATATTTCCTTTGATCCTATGCCGTCTAGGGATTTCGCGTCTTTTCTACCTTATTATAGAAAAATGAGTTTTATATCTCAGGAATACGCGCGGCAGGAAGGGAAAGAAGGAAACTGCCTATTTAAACTCATTCAATTGAAAAATTCAATAACTTTTTGTACTCATCACTTTTATATGAAATCAAAAAAAAAAGAAGAAAAGTACTAAATCTTTTTGATTTGGGTATTAAAAAAGTAAATAATTTTAATGAATACAGCTCATAATATAATTATTCCTTATTAAGAATAAGCAACATTTATGCAAAAATAATATATCATATTTTTCATAATATATATATTTTTTAATGTGCAGTAATATAGCATAAGTAATTTTAATTTTTTAATTAGTAATAGGAATAGATAATACTTAATCGTTTGTGGATTCAGTTTTTTTTTCAACTAGTTTTATATAAATTAATAATAAAATAATGTTTTTATTTATATCCTTTTCCCGTTATATATGAACAATGTTACAATTCTAGTCAATAAAATCATCATTGGGAAAGTGAAATAGAACAAAAGTTGTAGGACCTCCAAAATAATGCTTCATTGAGCGTCTTTATAGTCCAGTAAAATAAGACTCCAAAAGGCCGTTTTGAAGAAAAAACTGTGGAACTTTTATTCTCAACGGATCTTTATGTTCTTTGGGGTGCTAAATCCGAATCTGAAGTTTGCTACCTCGGCAACCATCGGCTTCATATTCAAAATTGCAAAAAACCGCCAAAAAAAACCATTATTTTTGTTTTTCTATCTATAACAAGATAACGAACCTTTTTTCGAAGGAAGTCTTCAAATATTAATTGTAGCTCGAACTAGTACCTACATAATGAAAAAACGAAATCCGAAATCGGACCATTTTTCGCGAAGTTACGTTATTGGGAAAAAATGGAGAAATTGTCCAATTTGCCGTAAGTCCCAAAGCTCCGCGAAAACACGTTTGTCGCACTCTTTTGGCTATAACTCTGAAACTATTTGTCCGATACAACATTACTTTTTTTCATCTTAAAGCTGATTAAATTTACTATAAGAATAAATTTTTAACCAAACTCCGTAAAATGTACATGCCAGCCCGCTAATAAAAACGTACTATTGTAAAATCCTAGTGTTTTTTTGGCACATTTGTCCCTCTAACTCCTCAAATATTTGTTCGATTCCAAATTTCTTTTATCTATCTCAAAGCTGATTAAATTCGCTATCAGATGCTATATATGTAAATTATATTAAATCCTGTAAACCACCCAAGCTAGCACGCTAAATGTGTATGTTTAGGCAAAATATGTAAATTATGACATGTTCAGTAGACTGGTGTGGGTATTTCCCGGTGATAATTATAAGTTAGATATATAGGAGCAAATAGTACATTTAACCAGCTTTTAGATAAAAATATTAAAATTTTGGATCCGACAAATGGTTTTGGTGATATAGCGATAATGTGCCAAAACAACATTTATTTTACAAAAGTAAGTGATTTTCAGCGTGATAGCTTGTGTATTTCAAGAATTTTGATAAAAATTTCATATATAAGATCTAATTGTAAATTTAATCACCTTTCAGATTTCAGATCAAAAAAAACATTTTGAATCGGACAAATACTTTCGGAGCATTTGTTAGACTTTCTTCGAAAAAAGCTTCGTTATGGTGTTATAGATAAAAAAAACGAAAATAACGGGGTTTTTTTTTTTTTGCGTTTTTTTTGCGATTTTGAATATGAAGCCGATGGGTTGCGGTGGTAGCAAACTTCAGATTCGGATTCGGCACCCCAAAAAAACATAAAGATCCGTTGAGAATAAAAGTTCCGCAGTTTTTTCTTCGGCAAACCCTTATTTTACTGGACTATTATAGGAGGGTAGGGAATCAGTGTTTATAATCGCTTATCCTCTGCCATACTTCTAACGTGATTTTTCCTAACTTTTTGTACTCATCACTTTTATATGAAATAAGTAAAAGTACTAAATCTTTTTGATTTGGGTATTAAAAAAGTAAATAATTTTAATGAATACAGCTCATAATATAATTATTCCTTATTAAGAATAAGCAACATTTATACAAAAATAATATATCATATTTGTTCATAATATATATTTTTTTAATGTGCAGTAATATAGCATAAGTAATTTTAATTTTTTTAATTAGTAATAGGAATAGATAATACTTTATTGTTTGTGAATTCCTTTTTTTTTTCAACTAGTTTTATATAAATTGATAATAAAATAATGTTTTTATTTATATCCTTTTCCCATTATATATGAACAATGTTATAATTCTAGTCAATAAAATCATCATTGGGGAAGTGAAGTAGAACAAAAGTTGTAGGCCCTCCAAAATTGGGCTAGAGCATGTCGTTATACCCGCGGCGGAAGTTGGGGGATCAGTGTTTATAATCGCTTATCCTCTACCATACTTCTAACGTAATTTTTCCTAATTTCTTCTTATATTTTGATGCACCCCGCATTTTTAAATATATTTACAATAAGTATGCAGTGGTTTTGGTTATATAGTTTTAATTATTGTTTACTTTTATAATTTTTCGAAATTTTCATTTCGGATCGTGTAAATTCTATTTTGAGTTCCAAAACAACCTTTCGATGGAAATCTTATTTTAGATTTGTAGTTTGAGGCTGCTATAGTCATGATAGATGTAGATGCTACCTGAAAAACAAAACAAAAACATTTGCATAGAAATTCGTATTTATGAGTTTCGGCCGATGTTGTTCGTATAATTAAAATTTTGTTTTCGCCAATATTTATATTTTATTATTCTATACTTGCCTATTAGTTGACTTTTCTTTAAAAAATAATAAAAAGTAGTTTTTTTGAACCTAAAATTGTAAATATCACATATATGGCCTTCTAAAATAGATTCATCAGATTCTACGGAAATATGGAACAAAAAAAACTTTACAGAACCAAAATCGGATGATGTGTTGAGATTTGAGGAGGAATCTAAATTTTGTTTATTTTGGCACGCTACGTGGTGGTAACATTTGGTACTACAGAGGGGACATTTAGCCTTAAGATTCACTCTTCAGTTACCCACTGGCGAAACCAAGGGTGGACGACCGAAACGAATAATTTTTTTTAGTCGATAACTGTGATTTTCATTAATATAGTCTCCAACACCACCCATTCCTTGTTTTTCAGTTTAACTAAAACATAAATCTCTCTCTCTCTCTCTCTCTCTCTCTCTCTCTCTCTCTCTCTCTCTCTCTCTCTCTCTCTCTCTCTCTCTCTCTCTCTCTCTCTCTCTCTCTCTCTCTCTCTCTCTCTCTCTCTCTCTCTCTCTCTCTCTCTCTCTCTCTCTCTCTCTCTCTCTCTCTCTCTCTCTCTCTCTCTCTCTCTCTCTCTCTCTCTCTCTCTCTCTCTCTCTCTCTCTCTCTCTCTCTCTCTCTCTCTCTCTCTCTCTCTCTCTCTCTCTCTCTCTCTCTCTCTCTCTCTCTCTCTCTCTCTCTCTCTCTCTCTCTCTCTCTCTCTCTCTCTCTCTCTCTCTCTCTCTCCTCTCTCCCTCTCTCTCTCTCTCTCTCTCTCTCATATATATATATATATCTATATATATATATATATATATATATATATATATATATATATAGACCTTAATTTGATATATATATATATATATATATACTGAACTGTATTTATGTTGATACACTCTTCATTTAAGAAATTTTTCCGATGTACCAAAATAAGACTTGCCACAACTATCTTCACACGGAATTTCGTAAACAATATTAGACTGTAACTCTAACTTATCCGTATCTTTGGTTTTGGTGAATAATTTATTAATGGTTGAGTATTTTTGAATGTGACCGTGTAGTCAGTTTTATGGTTATTTGTGAGTGTTTTCCTGAGCCTTTCTGATAGTGTTTGTATATATGGGATGGTGTTATATCTTTTATTTCTATTTTCTTGTTGTTTCTGTTGAGTATTTGTTTGTTTTAGTAAGTTACAAATGAGTCTATGTGGATATCCACTTATTAAAAGAAGGTCTACTACTTTATTTCCCGCGATTTGTTTATATTTTTCTGTAGATAACTTTATTGCACGATTTATTAAATTTTTTGCGGTGTTGATTTTATAACTTTTGGGGCATTGACTAGTATAATGTAAATATCTTCCGGAATGTATTGGTTTTTTTCCACCATTCTGTATCTATTATTCCATTAGGGTTTCGAATTAAAAGTAAGTCTAAAAACGGTATTTTATTATCGTATTCAAATTCCATAGTAAAATTTAGTCAATTAGAAAATTTATTAAATTCGGCTAAAATTATTTCATGTTTATTGTGTTCTGTAGGTTAGCATTAAGGATATCATCTACATATTTGAGTAGAAATTGAATGTTAAAGGGGATTTTGGGGTGAACTGAATCTAGGAGATCCTCTAAGTATATGTCTGCTAAAATTGGAGCGATTAGAGATCTCATAGGGCACCCATACATTTGAATATAAAATTTTTCATTAAATTGGAAATAACCCCTATCAGTACACAGAGCTAATAATTTGAGAAATTGGTCTTTAGGAATTGGTGTGTGAGTTTGAAGTTTATGCCAATGTTTTTCGATTATTGTTTTTACTTTAGTCGTACAAATATTAGTAAATAACGAGGATGCGTCTAAGATATTGGTTAGGCATTTAAAACACTTGTCCACAGATAAATATAATGTCAAAGATTCATTTGAGTTTCATAATAAAATAACTAATATCCGGATTCCACAAGGCTACAAAATAGTTTCAACCAAGGCTCCTGGTTGCGCCACTGCAGTTACCCTTATACAGGGTTAAAATAAGGGGACAATGGGAAACAGTTTATTTTTGGTATTTTTATTATTGACAGAAATACTTTTTACATGGTATCATAAAACTTTAAAAATAGTCAACTTATTCATCATAGAATACACTGTTTACTTTTCGTTCCAAATAGTAGTAAATATCAAATGCTTTTATAAGATGACAGGGGAAAAACAAATGAATAAATGACAATAAATCAGAATAAGAAATAATATTATGAGCTTGATCACGATCGTAGTCTACAGCTGTGGCGCACTTGACGAGCGAATTCTCTTTCAAAAGGCCTGACAAAGGCCGGGGAAACATCTTTTCAAGAGAAGTTGTCAATACAGTATTTCAGGCGGGAGCAGGCCCCAGCCGGCTGTGGAAACTGATACAGATCTTGTAAAAATAAAGTGTTTGCTGAACTCTCATGTCTTTACACATCTAACCCTTCCCTTTTGGGTTGGGTAATTTCTTATATAATAAGGGAGCGTAGCTGAGATGGTTCTGCTCTCGCTTAGCATGTAAGAGGTACCGGGATCGATACCCGGCGCCTCTAGTGTTTTGTTGTTGCTCATAACTCCTTAAATATTTGTACTAACTTTATTTTATTTTTGTTTACTTATTTTGAAACCTTCTAATTTCAGGATAAGGTCAGAGTTATGGTTTTGTATATTGACTTCGTCTGCTGATTTAATTTTAGTGATTATAATCCAACGAAATGGATGTTATACTGAAATAATCTTTTGGTTTAGAATTAAATAGAGTTTTTATACTATACTATAAACCTTCAAATTGTTGACACTACCAGCAGACTGTTATGTAGTAGACTTTAGTCTATCGCCCTTTCCTTGATTGTTATCGATTTGCTAGTTATTATTATAAGGTTTTCTCCCTCAGTTATCGTTGCACTTCTACAGTATTTACTCTTATTTTCTCCTTTTCGATTTATAGATTTTATAGGAAGAATTTCGTCAGGATTTAGTAATGGTTTCCTGTATATAATCGTCTTGGGTAGATATTTGCGTTGTATTCATGATTATAACGGCAAAACCTCTAATGACTTAGTTTATCTCTATTATATTTGATAGATAAATCTTATAATATTTAACATACATTTGAATACAGTAGGAAAACGAATACAATATAAATACAACTTGAAATGAAACATTAGGAGCTTCAAAACATTCAAAAACCTTATCTTAATGTTTTTAGTGGCGATTATCATTCATAAAATTTTATTATAATGCTTTTATACTATACAACAATTATTTAATATAATAGGCCTTTAAATTTTAGTCATTTTTACATTTAATCTACTTGCAACACTTTGTGTTAACTTCTCTTCTATAAAGAACTGTTCTTTTTCAGTCAACATGTTCCAGAAATAGGTATCCCCTCAAGAATACCAGATATAAACAAATGAAAGTTCAAATGAAAGAGTTCAGAAATATATAAATCAGAGGTATTTATTGAGAGATGGTGCCTGCTCTGAACAACTGTGATGCTATCTGTTCGGTTTCTTGTTTACCTTAGCTCTAACCCCGTGGATGAGTCAGTCTGGGGCTTGCTGAGGATATCTTGACTAAGGTTATCTAGAACAAACAAACTTGGCTGTGTTAGCTTCTAGCGCTTCTATTCCGTTCCCCTCCCATCTACATTCTGAAATCTAACTTATCCTATTCTTTACTGTTTTTAAATTTTTTTATTTAGTTAAAATATCTTTTTGGTAAAAACCATGCACAACCAAATAAAAATCACTTTCATTTTGACTAGCGTCATCAATTTGAAGAAAAACGTTTAGAACCAACTTCTTAATAGTGTTAAATGTTCATGAATTTTACTGTTTAAACAAAAAGTTAAATTTTAAGTTCACATAAGCTGTTCAAACATCAGAAAATGGTTAGAACAATCATAAGGAAAAAATAATATAACACATGGTGTCAACAAGGGATAGTAGATATTATTAAATGCCTTATACAGAAGAATTTATATACGTTTATATTTATATTAGATACGACTTAAGAATATTGAAAGACAATTAAATGAATTGTATGAATTTTTACATGATTAGAGGATTTTTGATTTCATATTTTGAATTTCATTAATACAAAATAAGATTCTGATTCAGTGCAGTGGCTATGTATTTTTTTTTTTTTTTTGGCGTGAACTTAAAATAAGACTTCCAATGTGAAATCTATTTGATTTAATTTAAATTTTTACTACTTCGGATTATCCAATTTAAACAATTTATTTTGAAATATTAACATCCTTTATCTTCCAAAAACGCAGTAGAATTCCGCTAATCTGGAACCAAATCGTCTATATGATTAATCAAAAATTAAATATATAAAAAAATATTAAATTAAATTTTAATTACAATAAATATTTCTATGTATAATTTGAAACTTTGAAATCGTTGGTCACAATGACAACGAAAATCAAAAGAACATTGCAGAAAATACTATTCATGTTTCCATTACGTACTTTATATTGTTTTATATTTAAGTATGGTTCCCTATTACCTCTCCTTTCTTTTTAAACTCCATAACCATTCAAATTCACTAGTCTTTCAACTTGCTTCCCATTCTATGCTTCCCCATATGGGCTCGGGACCTTCTGATATAGAAATTTATTTTGAAGTACAACCAGTGGATAGTTGCTTCACAAGCAATTGTTATGTTATTATGAATGTTATTATCACATTTACTAGATGCATTTTTTTTTTAATACAGTTGTAAATTTAAATAATTAAACTCGAGTGCAAAAAAAAAAAAAAAAAAAAAAAAAAAAAAAAAAAAAAAAAAAAAAAAAAAAAAAAAAAAAAAAAAAAAAAAAAAAAAAAAAAAAAAAAAAAAAAAAAAAAAAAAAAAAAAAAAAAAAAAAAAAAAAAAAAAAAAAATCGGCACATTTTTAATTTCATTAAAAACATATTACCTAACAGAATAATGTTGAGATTAAATAGCACACATATAGGCAGGGGCCAAAGTGATAAAATTACAATAATCCTTTGCAGAATCCTCTCTAAAAATAACTAAGAATGGCCCAAATTTATAGACAAACATTTTACTTGTTAGTCTTCAGTTCTCTAGAAGAGTGCAATAAGCACCCGTGTGTAGTTTTTCTAATTTTTCTAATTCTACCCAATATAGTGTTGGATGCCACGGTAGTCGCTCAAATCGTAGCGTTAATTTAGGACGGAAGAAGTCCAAGCGATACGTGGCCAGGACTCTCGGGGGACCGGAAACGACGGTTTGGTGGACGATCCAGAAGTACGGGGAGACGAGTAGCTACTCGTGGAGGTTGGGATCAGGTCGGCAGAGAGTAACAAACCAATCTGACAATAGATTTATAAAAATGAAGACTCTAAGGAACCGTTTCCAGACACGTGTAATGACTTGCCACCGGCTTCGTGTTGCTCGAGGTGTGGATTTCTCCGTGCATGCAATAGATAGACACCTGGCTGATAGATCTACACTCTAGTTCCTGCTATCGGCCCTCTCCTCACTGTAGTTCACAGTGGAGTTCGACTCCGTTTTGCTTGAGAACATATTGCCTGAACTGAAGCTGATTGGGCCTCTATTCTCTTTTCAGATGAGTCTAGAATTGGCCTATTTGCTTCAGATGGTCGGTCTCGAGTCTGGCGAAGATGAGGACGCTACGCTAAGTGCAATGTTGGTACAGTACGGTTTGGAGGAGCGTCGGTGATGATGTGGGAAGGGATTTACTAAGAAGCGAAGACAGACCTCCATGTGTTCCGAAAGCCATCCCTCAATGCACAAACTTACATAAGAGACATCCTTGAAGACTATGCGATCCCTTTTGCGCCGTTTACAGGCCCTAATTTTATGTTTATGCATGATAATGCACGGCCAATGTTGTTTGGGCCAATGTTGATGAGGACAGTATCCGAACCTTGGAGTGACCAGCTCGCAGCTCGGATCTCAATCCTATAGAGCATCTGTGGGACCATCTTAAGGAGGCCATCCGACAGCAACATAACCCTCTACAAGCCCTCCAAGAACTGAGAACTGCCGCAGAAGAACAATGGGAGTAGATTCCTCAAGATCCTGTGGCCAATATTATAAGGAACAAGGAGCATGCCTGCAAGGATGCAGGCTTTTATTCAAGCAAGAGGAGGAAACACACGATGTTAAAGGCCATTAATTGGCCATAGGCCATAGGCCATTAAAGGCCATCTTGCTTATTGTAAACAAAGTTTAGAGTTTTTATTTTTGTTATCATTAAATCAATAAATGTTTTGTTTTTTTTGTTTGATTATTTAAAAAAATTTAAATTACATGTTTTATTATTTGTCCTTTTGTGTCATATAAACAGAATATATCCACTACATATATAAAAAAAAAATTGGCAAATTTTATTTAGTTGTGAAAGGAAAAAAAACAAACAATATGCGAAAATTCAAGGTGCGACGGTTTTTTTGCACTCAAGTGTAAATAAACAAAAAAAAGTATTGTTAAGAACATTAGTGATTAATTTTGTTTTTTTTAATTCTTTATTTTTACTTTATAGTGTTAATATTTTGTGGTTTCTTGTACATCAGTGCATCATATACAATAATATTTTTTTTTTTGTAATTTGTATTGATAATAAGTATTGAAAATATAATTAATTAGAATGAAAAAGTGTATTTATGAATCGCTATGCTAAATATTTTGCAAAATGCGTGTGGGATTCACCGCAAATCGCATTTAATCAGTATAGGGTAATGTCCCATCTGGTCCGGATTATTGGGACTCTAATGTACCATTGGAATTCAGGTAACACCTTCGGTTTCTTAGTTCTTTTATGTTTGTTCCGGAACTGTAGATTCGGACGGTGGGAGAGAAGGATATGGACTCAAAAACACATTGTATTGTTCTTTACAATTTATAAATTGTTTCATCAGTGTAAGGAATCTTGAAGTTATTTATTTGTATCCCAGTTGATACTTTTCATTTTATGGAAGGGTTTCTTTATAGACGCCAAGATCTTTGGGCCCTTCAAGCCCCTGGTTCTATCAACATATTGCACTTGAAATATTCAGGTGCCTCCTGGCTGCCGTATCTCTTGGGGCTGATGGTGGTTTTAAAATCGACTTTGTTGAGCTAATGGAGTCATCGATGTTCTGCTAAGAGTCAATCGTAATTTTTCCTTAAAGTTTTGTTCTTTGCCTTTTATCTTTCAGCATCTATCTTTTAAATAGGTATAATTGTTCAAATTATACTGTAACAAAAATGAATATAAAACACATCATCATAATAATCAGTTCATACGTTGACAACTTTCATGATTATATGGTTAATAGCTTATATAAAAATATATTTAATAAGAAATATCAATAAAAGTAAATTTAATTTAATTGATTAATATAACTTTAATGCGATTATAAAAACGATTCAACTGTATGGTACTAATAGATTACTGAGAGAAATTTCTCAGGATTTATTTGACCAGGACTTATACTTCTTCGGCTCAGTCCGTTGCTGATTCATAGGTTTCTCCATTACGAAGTATATGCATTTTTACTAAGGAAATGCTTGTTTCTTTTTATTTTTATTTAAAAGGCGTGGAAGATGTTAAATATGAATTTAAACATTTTTCTAAAAAGAAAGCGCTATCGCCATCAGCAAAAAAAATAAAAAATAAAAATTAAAAAAAAAATAAAATAAGATAAAAAATAATTAATAGTGAAGGAAAGGTTATAGTTTTTTAAAAAAGATTTAATACCTGTGAATAAGTGAGGGAAATGTACTGTTTATAAATTTTATGGTTTACAGGATTAGGTTCTAAATGGATGTAAATGGATTCTGATAATAAACGTTTACTATTGTTGGGGACAGTGGCAAAGATAGATGCTTTTTCGAAATCAAAGATATGATTTAATGATAAGGAATGTTCTGGAAGTTTGGAGGCGGAGGGATTTTTGGAATAGATGGAAAGTTTGTGTTGGGAGCTGCGGGCTTTAAGGTGATTTTTGGTTTCACCAATATATGATGAATGGCAATTAGGAGAGGAACATGGTATACGGTAAACAATATTTGATTTGAGTTGGAGAGAAATAGGATCTTTTAGGTTGATGTAGATGTTTTGAAGTTTATTCTGTGATTTAAGGCCTAGACGTAGGTTAGGGAAGGTTGAGCGAAGAGAGTTTTGAATGTTATGCAGGGTCATATAAAGTGAATACTGCTAAGTAACTTGCTGTGTTTATATGATTTCAACGCTTCTTAGAACTCACCGTGAATCAAAGTGCGTCACCTCACCGGGCTGGGCTTCAAATTGCGGCTGGCCTTACCGCTAAGTTCCAGCTGCAGGAAGTAGGTCATAATATCGAATTTCCATTCTCTCCGCATCTTAACATTTTACGTATCATAAATTACGAAAAGAGCAGATCTAAATAGATTTGCACTTTTAATGATTCATCCTGATTTATTAAATAATCAATCACAATCTTCATCAATTGGTCTGTTTATTGTTTAATAAGTGGTGGACGAAAATAGATAACAGCATATACTGTGTAATTCATTGCAACAAAAATGCATTTAATGATTGTATTGTTGACTGTGAGTTTTTAATAAGGAGATGAAATGGTCAGGGGTGCAGTCAGGATGAATAAACACGGCCAATTTTTAAATGAAAAAATTATATTTTGGCGTGCCAACGTTTCGACCTGCCTTGCAGGTCTTCATCAGGGCTAAAATAACAAAAATTGGATGTGACCAAGATGATACAAACATTAAAAAAAAAAAAAATAAATAATAAAAATAATTTAAAAATGAAAAAGAAACAAGAAAAAATATCTGTAGTTAATTAGATAATTGAATACATAATAGAAGCAAAGTCTAGGCAAAGATCAAGTTGTAATAAAATAATTAAATAATTTAAATTGAATAATACAAATTTTAAATTTTGTAAACTAATACAATGTAACAATTTTATTAACAAATGTTTTTAATAGGAATTAAAAAATAAAAAGGTATAAGGGATCTATATGAAAAGGAAAATGGTAAGATAGAAAGGTAAGCAAAATAATAAAGTTGGCATAACAATAAACGAAGGAAGAGGTTGGGGAAATATGAGAAATTAAAATAAATAGACTTACTGATATAGTCTAAATGAAGGCTTGACTAACAATGACTGTTAAAAAAATAAAATCAGAGAAAAGGGGGAATAATGACTTGCAGAATGTAATTAAGGGTGGCAGTGGCTAATGTAACATATGAAATGGGGCGCATGGTTGATAAAAACCGAACTATTTTTTTATTTTTATTTAAAAGGCTTGGAAGATGTTAAATATGAATTTAAACATTTTTTTAAAAAGAAAGCGCTGTCGCCGTCAGCAAAGAAAAAAAAAATAAAATAAAGAATAACAAAAAAAATAAATAAATAAAATAAAATAAAAAATAATTAATAGTGAGGGAAAGGTGATATCTTTTTAAATAAGATTTAATACCAAGGAATAAGTAAGGGAAATGTACTGTTCATAAATTTTATGGTTTACAGGATTAGGTTCTAAATGGATTCTGATAATAAACGTTTCTATGGTTGGGGACAGTGGCAAGGATAGATGCTTTTTCGAAATCAAAGGTCCCGAAATCCCTTCCTTTCCTTGATCTTCTAATCACTAGAAATCCTGACCACACTGTATCCACTGATTGGTACACAAAACCTACCTACTCTGGCAGACTGTTAAATTTTCATTCTCAACACCCTTATCATCAAAAAATCAATGTCGCCAAGAACCTCATCCATCGTTGCCTCTCCCTATCTGATCCCCAATACCACATGACTAACATACTACGTATTAAACAAATTTTCCAATCTAACAGTTTCCCACTTAACACCATCGATAAACTGCTTTCAAATTACCTCAATCATCCGACCCCCAACCAACCCTCTTCATACTGCAAGTCATTATTCCCCCTTTTCTCTGATTTTATTTTTTTAACAGTCATTGTTAGTCAAGCCTTCTTCTAGACTATATCAGTAAGTCTATTTATTTTAATTTCTCATATTTCCCCAACCTCTTCCTACGTTTATTGTTATGCCAACTTTATTATTTTGCTTATTTTTCTATCTTACCTTTTCATATAGATCCCTTATACCTTTTTATTTTTTAATTCCTATTAAAAACATCTGTTAATAAAATTGTTACATTGTATTAGTTTACAAAATTTAAAATTTGTATTATTCAATTTAAATTATTTTATTATTTTATTACAACTGTATCTTTGCCTAGACTTTGCTTCTATTTTGTATTCAATTATCTAATTAACTACAGATATTTTTTCTTGTTTCTTTTTCATTTTTAAATTATTTTTATTATTTATTTATTTTTTTTTTAATGTTTGTATCATCTTGGTCACATCCAATTTTTGTTATTTTAGCCCTGATGAAGACCTGCAAGGCAGGTCGAAACGTTGGCACGCCAAAATATAAGTTTTTCATTTAAAAATTGGCCGTGTTTATTCATCCTGACTGCACCCCTGACCATTTCATCTCCTTATTAAAAACTCACAGTCAACAATACAATCATTAAATGCATTTTTGTTGCAATGAATTACACAGTATATGCTGTTATCTATTTTCGTCCACCACTTATTAAACAATAAACAGACCAATTGATGAAGATTGTGATTGATTATTTAATAAATCAGGATGAATCATTAAAAGTGAAAATCTATTTAGATCTGCTCTTTTCGTGATTTATGTTACGTAAAATGTTAAGATGCAGAGAGAATGGAAATAAATTCGATATTATGACCTACTTCTCGCAGCTGGAACTTAGCGGTAAGGCCAACCCGTTGAGGTGACGCACTTTGATTCACGGTGAGTTTGTAAGAAGCGTTAAAACCATATGAACACAGCAAGTTACTTAGCAGTATTCACTTTACATGACCCTGCATAACGCAGCTTTTATAAGTATTGATAGCTTGAGTTTTTATCTTCCATAAATTAATTGAGATGTGCGAAATCTTTTCACAAACCGTGCAGCTTACATGAAAACAAAATGTACTTCTCTACATTGGTGACGGGGTAACCGAAAATAGTTGATTGAGGGTCATATATATAGTCTAGGCGGTTAAGCATATGAAAACTGCACCAGCACCGAATGAAGAATTCTTACCTTGTTTTTGTTGCTCTTTATCTTAAGTAACCATACACCTAATCTTACATCCCTGACCCTTTCGGTAATCTCTAAAAGTTTAAATTGTACATAATCATTCATACATATAGTACATAATTATTCATAAATAATATATATTTGTTCATTAGTTAGCTACTACTTGTTAAAATAACAGAAGGGTCGAATTGGTGGAACATAGCCAAAAAAAAAAAAAAAAAAAAAAAACTAAAAAAAACAAACTAATTAAGATATTTGGATGTTATAATGTATTAGGTATCTAAAATTCAATCATTACCACTATCTTCTTCAATTTAGTAATTATATTAGTCATATAAAACATGGAGTTGAATATTTCAGTTGGTTTTATAATTTTTGATTTATATCGAACATGTAGTATAGAGTATAAACTGTCTTTACATTAGTACAGAATCCCGCTATTGAGAAATTAAGTCGAGGTGGAAATTATCTTAACTAGTCTAATGGATTTTCTAGAACTGTGTGAAACTGCTTTAAACTTCCACTAATTCGACCCTTCTGTAATTTTAACATGTAGCTAACTAATATCCAAATAAAATATATTTTTTTAGTAGGAGTTAATTCAGAGATTAGTGTAAATATAAACTCGTTTTTTACAGTTTCCAATATCACAAAAGCTCTAGAAAAATATATTATATCTAGGTGATGAATAATTGTGTACAGTTTAAATTTCATAACGATATCTTAAAAAGATATCGAGAAAAGGGTTGTCATCCCCATTATTCCCTTACCGATGAGGTTTGCGATTCAAGATTAGATGTATGGATGGCTACTTTAGATGAAGAGCGACAAAAACATTTTAAGAATCCTTCATTTGGCGCTGGTTCAGTTTTCATCTGCTTAACCGGCTAGAGTCTTTGTCGTTATTGAATTCCTTAGTTAGGTAGAATTCCCCATTACTTTTTCTTTTCTCCAAGTGCAAATGATTCAATAGTTTTATCTTCATCATCAAAGCTGAAACTATCGTTTCGTCTTCACACTCATTTTCCGATTCAGATTCTGTACTGAAATCCATCAGTAGAAGTTCAGCCATTGCGCTATACTATATACTGCTAGGCATGCTAGCCATTTTAAAACTGCTTAGTAATAAAACTGCGTTTTGATTTACGCTGAGCTCACCAACTGTTTTTAACCCCGCAGAAATTCACTGTCAGTTTCTCTGCGTCACAAGGCTGCCCTCAACTAGTGGCCAGCTTAAATCTTTGATCACCACATATCGTTCTCTCAATTGAAAACAGGAATGAGTTAGGAGTAGATCGTCACCTTTACTATTTGTTAAAGTAAAATAGTCCTGCAAACGTCTGACAATATGGGCATGCAATAGTGGCACAAGTCAAAAAATCATTTTTTGAGATAAGGGGGTATAAAGTTATCATTGCTAAGGAAAATACATAGGAAATGCTTTCAATACCCTTTCTATTAATTTTTCCCCGTTCTTTTAAGATTAGATTACTTTAAATTATAATTGGTTTTGGTAATACATATTCGGTTAGAAGAGATATTGGGCATTGAATCTTTGGTGTCGATTATTATATTCCATTATAATTAATTTTCTATTATGGCAATATTTCAATTTTTAGACTACGGAGAGCGAGTTGTTGCTTGATTTACTGCTCCTTGGTAGGCATAATTTGTTTCAGCGGAAACCAGTGATCAATGTATGGAGTGCAGTGAGCTAAGGAGGATTGATGAAGGACTAAGATTAACTACAGCTCACTCAAGTACCGTCAGCAGGTTAACTTGAGCTTTATACATTGATTAAATTAATGTAGAGAGAGACGGGTTTAAATTGTGTAGTTTGGAATTAATAATAACAATCAGTATTGTTTTTTTAGGGGCGAGGACTTGAAATCCTTGTGTAATAGAATTAAGAGGAAGCTCATTCTGTGATCCGCCAAGAATTAATTGTCAACTCAAGACAATTAATAAAGACGCAAAACCGGATTCGATCCGCCTCATAACAAAAGCTGCCTATTAATAAAAACATAAATAAATTATTGAGTAAACAAACATCAGGTATTGTTATAAAGAGAAAATTTTAAATTGATGCATTTTCTTTCAAGCATAAAGTTATCATTGCGTCTTTGCGATTCGTTCTTGAATTCCCAGTTTTCCAGACTTGACTTTACCCTTCTAAAAAATATTAAAATACACTTTGTTAATTGTGTTACTAGTAAAAGCTCATTAAACCACTTAAATTAATTCATTTTTTTAACATACCCCAAAAGCGTGTTTTTTTAAAGTCTGAAATTTTTATTAATAAATAAATTATTTAGTTTTTTTTATTGAAAATATATTGTAATCCTAAAGATTGTAGTCCTGAAAATTCTAGTATATAAAGTTAACACAGAAATTTCTTGATGAAATACACAAAACATATTTTGTTTAAGTATTTATGACCCCAACCGAGTGAAAAATTAAGCAAAGGATACTATTCTGTTAGAACTTACTCTGAATTCGAAGTAAGCAATAGAAAAACTAAAAACCACATTGATGAAATCTGTTTCGTATTAACAGTCTGAGCACTGTAATATTCATTTTTGCTTACTTATAAGTAAAAGGTAAACCAAATACACTTAGTCCACTATCGATAATAAAGGCATGTGCTTAGCATGTAACAGGAACAGCGGAAATACCCATGATTCAGGGTTAAAAGTTCAGGCGGTTCTCTCAACATTCTAGCTGGTCTTGCGACGGTACAACAGTTTCATTTCAATGGTGAACAAAATCATTTTATTGTTTTACTTGGTTTCGAAATTTCATTAGTTATTTTGAAATTTAATCAATTTCATTATCAAAATGTCACAACCTAATGCCATGTTTTATGTTTTAAGCTTATCCTTTTTATTTAATGAGATAAGCTAGTCTAAGGGTAAAATAATGTGCCTCAGTTATGATGATGTGCGAAATTTTAGATTGCATACGTGGAGAGAATTTTATTTTCATAGCCTAAATGCTGCTTATTTGTGCCACATCATTTTCTAATTTAAAATAAATGTTGATGTAGTCCTGCCACTAGGTGATGCATGTAGTCTTTTCCACTTTAAATAACAAAGACAATCTTTTTAAACACATTTATGGACAAAATATTACGGGACCTTTATTTCGTGGAAAATTATTAGAGTATTATTTAAGTTATTAAATATTATTATTTAATTATTATTTAAGTTTATTTAATATAAACTTGTGCTTGTGAAAACAGCACATAAGGTATGAAATAGAATGTGTTAATAGTTTTGTCAATTACCGCTTCATTTCTCTACTTATTTATTTAAAACAGTAAAACATTATCTTTAGTAGCAATGGCTGCGTAGTTTCTCATTATTTGCTTTCCCGCGAATATAGTAGTTCATATTTTATTTTTAAAGTCCATGTTCTGAGTCATCTTTAAGCACCCCTTCAGCAATGTTACACAAGCAGGTCTCCAGCCCCTAGTGCCCCCAGTATACCTTTTATCGATTCTAATCTTTTTTTCCGATTTAAGGTTTTTTTCCTTAATTTAAGGAGAAACTCTAAATCCCTGTTCAAAGTAATATTAACTTCTGTTTACCTTCTGATATTAAAATGAGAAATAATAAAATAATGAAATGGAAATAAGAAAACATCAGAATATAAGACACTAAATCAATGTTGAATTAATAATATATTAAATCAGAATTAATATAATGCTAAACCACCAGTAATATTACTCCTGATAAACTTTCTGATATCAGGGAAGTGTATATAACAAATTATAAATATAAAAAACTCAGAATCCTTGTTGAAAGTTATGATGTTAATTTCTGCTATATTTTCTCAGCGGAAGTGGAAATAAGAAACTATGATGAAACCTGTGATATTCTTTCTCACATTTATTTTTAGATTTATGTGTTTTATTATAATCAGTCTCACTTTGGGACAATAAGTAATATTGACGATAAAGAATCCATTCAAAAAATATGTATACTGAAATTTTATCACTTATATTTAAACAACAAATATAAATATAAGAAACACCAAATCCATGTAGAAATTAATCTTCTTAACTTTTGTAAAAATTTAACACATTAGATGAAAAAAAAAAAAGAAAACATAAATTTTAAAAACACTAAATCCTTTATTAAACTCATGTTGTTAACTTCTGTTTCACCTTTTTACTTTAAAGAAGACTAAATATCAATATAACACACTAAACAACACAATCCAAATTGAAACTGTAGAAGTGATTGTTTACATGTGAGGTTATAGGGATGAACTATCGATAAATGTAAACTCGAAGTGAAGCATAAGGATTGAATTGGTTGGTGTAGCGCTGGTCAGGTAGGTTTCATGGAGACGCGCTTGTGGAATGGTACCGCAATCTTATCAATCAACTTACAGGATGAGAGACTGGGCAGTTATGTATTAAAAAACATTGAAATGTTTAGCAAACAATCTGGATATGAAATGAATCTTAAGGATTAAATTTGTAATTTTAGTATACAGAATCGTGGAACTGAAATTGATGAGTAATTCCGTGTCCAGCTCTTCTCCGGTGCATGTTGTGTTCCTTTTTCATACTACTTTAGTAAAAAATTAATTGTTTTTATCTTATTCACTTATTCGATAACAAATGAAAAACAAAAATTGATGAATAATCATTGGTGGAAGTTGATTGTATGACTATTTAAAAAACGGTGAAACATTTCTGACGGACGTTCTTCGCTCAAGAACAGTTTGCATACTTGGCGTGTGATCAGTTTCGTTCGTGAGTAACGAACACATTTGATTGCCCTCTGTTTCCGTCTGAGGAGAGAAGAGGGAGGGATAAAAAGGACTGACAGGGACAGTTCTAGGCGAGACGTTCAGCCAGTAAGGCGTCAGTGTCATAGCAACACATATTTTTGTATTTGTTGTACGTAGTGTAGTGCTTTGAATAACCAGTCATTACAGCACTGTCAAAAAGGTAGGATTCGCCTCATTAAAATTTATCACCGATTTTATTTATTTATTTCATAATTTAGTCATTTTAATTGATAAAAATATTAAGTAGTGGTAACCGATCCTTTTAAGACATATGGGGACTTAGTTCATGACATTATAAAAAATCAAGAGACCATCTACATATCTTATGTGCTAAAGCATGAAACTGAAACTGATTTCATGTTCGAATCGAATCTAAAGAGTAATGAAACTGACTATACTTTCATTTGAAATATCCAAATTTCTCGGACCGGCTGACGAAATAGATTTCTTACTGAAGTTGGAACCTCCATAAAATTCCATTATTAAGTTTTTAATTAGTTGGTTTTAGAACCATGCCTTATCCGATGAAAAACATGGCTAAAAGAGACGTTTACTTGAAATTCAAAGTTTTCTCATCAATATAATACAATTGAAAGAAACACAAGAACTGTTATAACGATCTTGGAATAAGTCTTTGAATACACATTTCAAGCAAGCATGCATTTGAAATTGAAATTTCACAAGTTTAAAAACCCTTCCAGAATACAATACTAAAGGTGGGTTTAAAATGTGATCAAATTTTCCGTCTGTCCAAAAATTAGTATTTGTTTTTTTTTCCCTTCTGTAAAATTTTGAAAAATGGACATAACGTGTTTTGATTTTAAACTACTGTTTTATGAACAAAATAATTAGTTAACAAAATAATAGAGATTAGTATAATTATGGATTAGTCTCAAGAAGACCTGAATAATTAAAGTTAAAGAATAATGTTATTGGTGTTAATTTATGCACATATTTAGTTTCTTATTAAATTAAATAAATTTGCTTCCACAGCACTAGTGGCTTTCATGGTGATTGTTATTAACTTTTTTTATAATGTTTTTATATTTACTTTTCAAACGAAATATAAGTGAACTTAATTAGGGACTGACCTCCGAAATAAATCTCGATCTTCTTACCCAGGCTAAAATATTATAATTCAATTTATAAGGACTGTAAAATCCAACAAACAAACTGAACAAGTTCATTATCTTGACTGTCAATGAAATATAATTATTGTTGTAAAAGGTTGGTGTGGTAACGTTTGAAAATGATATGTTTAATTGAGGTTTGAATTGGAATAAATAACTCTTAGCTTAAAATATATAAGATTAATTGAGGAAGATGACGGATTGTTGCTGTGAGGGTTTGTTGTTGAGTGGAGTGGGCCTCTCAATAAAGAAGGAGCCTTGTGTGGCTGCACCCTGCCCGTCCTTTCTGTTAAGGCTTAGTTTTTGTTCAAGTGTTTTTAGAATCATTTCTATAACAAAATTTTAAATTAAAATATCAGTTTGCACAAATTTTAATAAATAAACTTACGCATGTTAAAATCCGGCATCTGGCTTACTAATATTGGATCAATCAAAGAATTTTCGGTTTGCTTTATAATACTATCTTCTACCCCCTCAAGTATCTATCCCTTTAATCAGCAATGTACAGTGTTCATCTTGAGTATGTCTTCCGAATAAGAAGGTTCAATACAATTAGAATTGATGAATTTTTTTTATTGGAATTTTTTATTAAAAGACTAGTTTCGAATGTAAGATATTCACCATCAATTCTAAAAACTTGCAAAAAAATCAGCGATTTGGTACACTGATTATATGAATTAATTTTTGAAAAAGTAAGGGAAGGAATCAAGCATGTTGACACATGCCTAATGAGGGAAAGCTTTTCTTTTTCTTGAAGCTATTGGTTCCTATGATAAACTAGTTAAGTTACTTTTCCAGAACATGAAACAATTGGATAGTTCCCTATTTTAATAGGTTGACATTGTTCACTTGATAGTTACCTGTGCAGATAAATAATGTTCAATATATTGAGAAAAATATTATATTGTCAGTCGAAAAGATTTGTCAAAGTGTCTGAAGAAATTTTAAATAATATTGAGGAAAGGTTTAAATGTACTGGGAAATGCTCTTTATGTTTATTATGTGTTTAGTTTTCTTTATAGAACTATAAAACGGATTAAACAAAGTGAAATTGAAAATAAATAGTATAGTGGAGTGGCAGTAAATGTTTAAATTCGCTGATACGATAACTTTATATTTCCCACTGCTATCGGCTAGGTGGCCATTTATAATCCTCGTTTCTTGGAATCGGTTTGAGATAACACTATCATAAGTTTTCCAGGACCGCAACTTCTTGGCTCAGCAGAACTTCATATGACAGCTCAGTTCTACCTAAAATAACATTTATTGTTGCTATTTCTAACTTAAACATAAGTTCAATGACCTGTCAAATAGAATGGAATTTTTCAAATTTGTTTTTCTAATATATTTAAATCTTAACGTTTGTATATATTTAAAATTAATAAATCGACTTAATGTCTTTCTTTTCCCAGTCTGCTGGTATTCCTCATGGCTGTTTCCTATGTTCCATCTTTTATACTGTATGTGAAGACATCAGAATTCATGATGTCTCCTATGATATCTAACTTTTCAAAAAAACATTTCCTAATTCACTGGTTTCTCAACTGGCTTTCCATTCGATTCCTGATAAGGCATCTAAAAAAAGACTTACCAGATCTAATGATGTATGATGATGTAAAAGTTAGTTTGATAGTGTGGCGTCACATGGATAATCGAACTCAAATAACTTAACTCTTATCGTATGAATTTGTCCTAAAGAAATTTAGTATTGCTTTGATATTTACAAGTGTTGGTTTCGATTTACCTTTTTTTTTTGTGTGTGCGTTATTTCTATTACAGATACGATGTATTAATAATGAGGTTAATGCCATTATGTTTGAACTGGAATTAACAAGATTGATACTATAGACATTATCGATCTCAAATGAAATCAACAATATAAATTCTGAGGGAAAAAACAAAAGAAGCTCCATTTAATTTATAAAAATGATATTACTTTTTTTAAAACTTTATTTTTAACTCTATTTTTTAATAAAACTTAATTGGAGCCTACCGTTTACTGCTAATTGATATTAATTAATATTAGTGGTAGCTCTAAAATTGGTGTACTAATTTTTATTATTGTTGTTTGTTACTAATCAAAATCAGTTTTTAGAACTCCGAAGGTCTTTCACTATTGCCTTTATTGAACTGAGAACTATAAG
The DNA here is from genome assembly GCA_003667255.2 of Euschistus heros. Lineage (NCBI taxonomy): Eukaryota > Metazoa > Arthropoda > Insecta > Hemiptera > Pentatomidae > Euschistus > Euschistus heros. The sequence goes on along the minus strand of RCWM02000078.1, from coordinate 1,165,943 downwards.
AATCCGTCAAAAATTGATTTTCCTTAAAAATGAAGTAAATAAGTTTTAATTTCATCCCCTGAACAACGGCTTTCAAGCACTGTCAATATCATATTTATTCATTAAAAGTAAAACTATATTTTGTTTCCGTTATATTCTCATTTATGTTAGCTATTTATTACACTGGGCAACAAAAACATAGAAATTGTTTGTTTTTTGTGACTAATTTGTTGTTTCTAAATCAATTTGAAATTTGTTATAAATATGACAATGTTTCTCTAGCAGCTTTTATTTTCGAGTTATAGTTTATTAACCTTATTTATTTATTCAAGTATTTTTACTTAGATTTACAATGTTTATTAGACAGTAAAATATATTCTGTTGTTGTTTTCGATATGCGTTCGTCCTGGCGGTGTCGTGTGCTTAATCCAGACTGTTTTAGCTATATTTGTGGCGAATATATATTTGAAAAATATCGATAACCTATATCAGACTTTGTAAAAACTGCATATCATCAATACTTCAAAATAGATTTGTACAATCAGGACAAGCCATGGGTTCCTCATATTGTTTGCCAAAAGGTGTTGTGTGTGTGTCTACGGTTCGGTAAAGAGATCTAGTAAAGTTCATGACTTTACTTTGTTCATGATTTGGCCAGAACCTCAAAACCATCATGACGGCTGCTACTTCTGCGGTGTGAACATAAGTGGAATTGACCATGGAAATCGAAGTAAGTGGTCATATCCTAACTTATTTTTGCTTAACGACCTCAATTAAAATCACGAGAGGTACAACCCAGCATATCTAAATTCTCTGATGATCCAAATCTCTGTGAACGCGAACAAAATATATCAATTGATGACACTGATTACAAATGTAGCCCTTCAGAATCTCAACCATTTAATCTGAAAGAACTAAATGACTAAGTGAGGGATCTGAACTTACCGGAAGAATCTTCTGAAACTTTAGCATCTCGTTTAAAAAGATAAAATTTGCTTACTCCCGAAACAAATATCACTTTTTATCGTACCCTAGGAAAGAATCTGTTACCGTATTTTTCTCAAGAGAAGGATTTAGTCTTTTGCAGATGGGTTTAAAAAACTACAAGCCTAGGAATTGGCGTCTTTTTATGGACTGCAGCAGAAGAAGTTTAAAGTGCGTTTTGCTCCATAACTGTAACAAGTACGGATCCATACCTATTGCATATTCAACGACTTTGAAAGAATACACAAATATTTCTAAAGTTATGAAACAACTTATGTATCAAGACCACAATTAGGCGTTTAGTATGAGGATGAAGTGATGGTTTCATTTATTTAAAAATTCGGGTCGAGCTGAACATATATACTACCGTGGCTAAATATTATAACTACAGCTATTACATTACTCCATAGAACGCCTGGATGAACTTTCCTCCTATCACAGTCCTTTAATTCTAACCCCTTCCGTCATTTCAATCCCAAAACCTCCTCCCCTATCATTTATAAGAGAGCCATTAAACTGGAACCTCTTCCGTCAAATAATATCCGACTCTATAGACTCCAGTGTATCCCTAAAAACCTCCAAAGACCTTGACAATGCTGCTAATTCCTTCACAAACATGACCCAACATGGGCTGCATCCTCACCTCGTTCCCCTCCCTGAGTTCGAAAGAAAAATCCTTTATCACAAGATCTACTGGACCTTATCCAATCTAAACCATTGCCATGCCACAGCCATTTGGCAAATAACCAGGCATCCAGATCGGAAATCCTATAATTACCTTACCAAACTCCTTAAAAAAACATGGCAACCTTCAGATCCAAATCCTATAATTCCTATCTTTCTTTACTCTTCTCTTCAGATAACTCCCTTTGGACTAACACTAGAAAAATCCTATAATATCAATATCAATCATCTTCCAGCATATTTGTTCCCAATCCTAAATCTAATCCTAATCCGACCCACTCAACAACGCTTCATGAATTTCTTGATTCACCGATTTCTCTCTCCTTGTCTCCTAAAGTAATATACCCCTCACTCCAGTTTGGATTCCGTTCTAGCCATTTCACTATCTAACAAAGCCTGAGAGTTGTTGACTACATATCCTCAGCACTTGAAAGCAAAAAAAATATTGTTCCAGCGCATTTCTGGACATAACGCAAGCTTTTGAACGGGTATGGCATCCCGGTTTCCTTTTTAAGCTCAAAGCCCATTTGTCGCATTCACTATTTCTAGTTCTTAGATTCTACCTCTCTAACCATTCCTTTCGAGTCCTCTGCAGAATGGAATACTCTAACTGCTACGCAATAGAGGCTGGTGTTTCACGAGGTAGTGTTCTTGGTCCAGTTCTATATATTCTCTATGCTGCAGATTCCCTAGCATATGCAGATATACCACTCCTGAGACTTTCCTTTGCAAAATTTGATGATGGCACTGCTATCCTATCATCCTATTTAAATCCTTTAATAGCTTCCTATAATCCCCAAAACCACTTATCCTTGATTGAAGACTGGTGCGACGATCGGCGGATTAAAGTAAATGAATATTAATGCACCAACGTAACCATAACGGTCCGCCGAAAATCCTGTCCTCCTATCAATTTTAATGGTGTTCCAATACCTAAACCTGATGCAGTTCGGTATCTTGATTTCTACGTAAACTTAACGTAAAGACTTATATGAACCCTGATACTCGACTCAAAAGGCAAGAACTCAACTAACGCTTCAGCCAACTGTATTGACTACTAAATAGTACATCCCATCTTTCCGTTGAAAACAAACTTCTCATATACAAAACCCATCATTGAATTTGGACTTATGAATTTGAACTCTGGGAAACAGCTAAAAAGTCGAATATCAAACGCATTCAATCCTTTCAATCCAAAGTCCTCCGAACTATAGTGAAAGCTCCTTAATGTGTTTCCAAAAAAACCCGTACCAATGATATCATACCATACGGCCTCGACCTTATACCCCATAAATATTTGAAATTTCGTAACCTTGCCTTCCATCCTGTCCCTTTGGCTCAATCATTATTGAGTTCAACTCATCCTGATAATCCCCCTTGTAGATTAAAACGGCAGTGGCCCCGAGATTCTTTGTGAACTACTACAAACTACTTTGTGAAACTACTTTTCCACCCAACCCCTAGTATATATGTATATATATAAGCTTTATTGAGAATTACATACATTATACAAGCACAAGTTCACAGTTTAAAACGTATTGCAAGCCTTCGTACATATATGACCATACGTACGACGAATAGAATGTCTGCTGAGGCTAGGTGGGGGTCCATTGTATATTATTAATGTATAGTATAGTTCTTTCCTAATTTAAGTGAAGAAATGTTCAGGGGTGCAGTCAGGTAAATAAACACGTCAAGTTTTTAAATTAAAAACTTTATATTTGGCGTGCCGACGTTCCTATTCCTTTTCTTTTTTCAATTATTTATTTTATTTTATTTTTCTTTCTTTTATGGTACATAACTTGTGAATGTAATCATGAAGTCGTCTATATTACTTTCTGCCCACATTTGTGGCAGATTGTAATAATTACTCAATAAATGTTTTTAAGAAGAACAGATGTCAGAGTGTTTAAAATAGTCAGTAATGGTCAAAAAGCTTTATTGACATCTTCCTCTGGAGTAGTAATACTCTTGTAAAGCCGTAGGATCTGGTATGATGGGCATTTAAACAAATTGCAAACGTGTTTGGTTGTGATACAATGTTTTGAGCGAAATATGAAAAGAAAGTTAGTGAAAGCATTGCTGGACACCAGTTGATAGGATGGAAGAAGGTTGACTGCAGAGTTCGCTCAGTTGAAGAAAACGTTATATGTAAAACACATTATAAGCCCTTTTTAATAAAAAAAATTCTAGTTTGCTCTACACGAATAGTTTTTGTTTTATTCAACAAAAAGTTATGATTGACTCAATATATTGATTGAATTACTTTTTATAATAATACATCCAATAAAAACATTTTCAAGAGGCTTTCACTCACTTGAAGAGAAAAAAAATTATGCCACTGTCATTTGCTTTTATTATTAATGATATTGAAACTAAATGTATTCCCTCCTTGAAGTCCTATTGGCTTAGAATTTGGCTGTTTCCTTGTATTCAAAGAAAATGGTTCATGTTAGATGAATCGCGAGACAAAGTTATACAGATTTGTTAGCCTTTATATATGATGTTAATGTTTTATAGTTAATCGCGAATAAGTTAAGATAGGCCGACTGCTATAAGTTATTATCTAATTTAGGCTTGCATTTTTTTAATAAGAGTTGTGCTACTCTCATTAGCCACGCATAACCTTTTAAACCAGGTAATAGCTGCAACGCTTCGTTCCGTATTCGTTTTCTGTAGGGAGTTAAAGGTTGAAACCGAGAATAACTCGTCCGTTAACCCTGTTGAAGAGCAGCGATGTGTGCATTATATATGTGGCCGTATCTCTCTCTTTGAAACACACTTCATGTAACATAAAAGAAGGCTACTGAGATATGGGTTCATCATAGTATGGGTTAATATTAAAAAACCTCCACTATTCTGTTAAAACTGTTGCCGATAGTTGATGATTTATTCGTATTCTAATGTTTTGTTAATTTTTTTTTCAGTGTTTTAACCTCCTCCGTAGTAAAGTAGAACCAGTAATAAACGTTTCCTGTGTCATATTTTAATAACAGGTTTCCTAATGAAATTATCCGAATGAGTCACATTAGAATAATATTAATGGAGGAAAAGGAGTAAATATGGGTATCCTCTTTTGTTTTTGATTTAAAGTTACTTTTACTTAAAAGTTCTGGATTTTTGTCTTTCATTAACAACTATAAGAAGTTTCTTGTTTCGGCATAACAATGATTAACAATAATTATTTCATTTCAAAAACGGCGATTTACAGAAAGCTTTCATAATAGCACCAGAAAAATTATTGTGTAAATATGGGTCCTCTTCAAAAAAGTCACCAAAAATAGTTTAAAACAGGATAAGAGTTTATGTATTACAGCCCCGGCACGAACTAAGTTCCCAGATTTGGGAACATTTTACCCACACCTCTCTGAGAGTGTCTTCAGAGAACTTTCCATCACAAAAGTTTTGATCTCTAACAAGAGATATGCCGAAGTTAACGGGGAAATGGGATCCATATTTACACATAAAAAGAGTGCCCATATTTACACCAACTCCTCCTAAGAAGATGGCCACTATAACATATAACCTAAAGGTGTGCTTCAAAAGGTAGCTTAAGATCTCCGCTTTCCAGATATCATTGTGAAAATATTTTTATATAAACATAAGAACATGAAACGAAAACGATTTTACGTGTCTCTCATAAGTTTACAGTCCAGAATTGTGAGTTATTTGCAGAATAACTCGCGCTATATCCACACTAGTTAAAAGAATGGTTCCTACTGCTCACTGCTATGTCATATTAGCAAATGGCTTCATAGACGCTCCTCGCCGACAGTCTATATCTCTCTTAGGTAGGGAGGGGTGCCAATATTTACACAAGTGCCCGTTTTTACACCTTTTCCTCTAATAATAATATCATAATTAATATTATTATTATCATAATTATATAATTATTAATAATAATAATAATTATAGTAATATTAATATTAATTAATAATATTACTTTTTTTAACATTGTACATGTTTTACAAGGACTAAGGCTAGTTAGGCTAGTTGCACACACACCGACTTTTTGCCGGCCGGCAAAAAACCGACCGATATTTTGCCGGTGCTAGTGCTTGCACACTCATCGGTTTTTTGCCGGTCAAACAATTAGTAGAATTATAATTTTATTTTATTCATGACTTTTCGATCTAAAACTTTTAACAATTTCTGATGAACAAATTTATATTGTTTCATTCGATTCAGTAACTCAAACAAGTAATAGCTTTTGTAATTATAGTGCATAAAACAGTAATTATAATGCAGTGGCAGGCGCCGGCAACTCACCGGCATTTTGCCGGCCGTCCAAAAGTCGGCGTGTGTGCAATGTTACTATTTGACATGTTCACTACTGAAATTTGGACGACCGGTAAAAAACCGGCCGTCCAAATCGGTGTGTGTGCTGTGCAACTAGCCTAACTCGGTTTCAAGAGTTTAACCGTCCGTCCGTTTATTCTCATAACAGTTATTTTAATGTTACTCAGTAATAAAAAAAAAAAGTAATTTATAATTAATATTATTATTACACTACCGCTTCAAGGTCTTCAAGAGTTTAATGTGAATTAGTATTAATATTATTATTAATAATTATATAATATTATTATTATTAAATGGTTGTATCTATTAATGTAAATATATACCTATTAGAAAAACATGTACCATTTATCCTTGCTTTGATCCTTGATCTAAACTGAGATTATACGTGGGTCTGGGGGTGTCGCCCAGAAGTCATAATACAACCATGATAAACATAAATCACAGGCCGCAATTTTTTTTTATGTCTTATAGAGTTGACTAGTACCAAAAAAAATCTCTTATTTACTTTGTGGCAAGGGATCAGCATTATCCCCTGTACTATGGAACGTATTAATTAATACCGTTTTGGAAACAGACTTACATGAAAATACAACGTTACTATCTTACGCAGATGACTTACTATTGCTCATAAAAAGAAATCTCCAATGACATCTTCAAACTCGTAATCGGATGCGTGTATATCCACCCGGGCACAGCGTTAGCAGAAATTAAACTCTTTATGTTACGGTCGTTTAAATATTCCAGAAACATAGCTAAAATTATAAATGATCTTACTTCACCAGTTATGATAGTTGGAGACTTTAATGTTGATGTCTCACAAAACCGCTCATTGCTAGACTTCGTGTTGCAATTTGTCATAGGGTCAATCCATTTCAAATCATCCAGTACGTGTTGCTCAAGATTTTTAATTATCCTGATTCTTTTATCATAGATTCCCTATGGGTAGACATTAACAAAACTCCAATTGAAAAAAATTTACAAGCCACATTTTTTATTTGACAGCCATTTTAAAATGATGATTTAATGAATTTTATGAAAAAACGGGGTTTGCGGAAAAGTTAATTGCGAAGTCATTTTTAAAGATATCAGAATGATTTAAAAACTTACATTATTTTAATTGTCTTATTATGTAAGAAAGGTATTCAAACTCCTTCTCAAAAACACGGGAAAAAATTTAAAAATCGTTAATTTTTAAGGCCATAAATTTTTAGGATGGAGAAGAGACTCACAAGTAATATTTCATTTCTATGTTGAGCACTTGTAATGCTACCAGCAGCATATGTTTTAGTCTTGACAATGTACTCCTTTTTTCTCTACGGCTTTTCAAAAATGGCTGAAAGCAGGTTTTTGCCAATTTTCATGGATCAATTTCTGAAAAGGGACTGAATGAAAATAAGTGAAAACTTTATCAAATGTTCTTTACACTAAGACGAATTCACAACAAAACAATTATGACTGAGACTCAACTATGTTTTGAGTTATAGAGCTTTGAATTGTGAATGAATCAAGCAGAGTATCTGGTCCAGGACATTCTGAATAGGTGTCAAGCACACCTTTTTCATTTTCAATATCACATACGATGAAAGCTGTAAGGTCTTCATAATTTGCATTAAGCTTTGCTCCCTTTATCGTAAGCTTTGTGTTTTGGTGATGCTTGCAAACACATACTAGAGTCCCTGATGAACCCTGAAGGTCTTAGAGTGTAAAACATAGATCTACCAATTTTGTAACCCGGACATTTCTGTTTATATATGCTCTAGAGTTCATTTAGTCAGAGGAGAATAAACCTTTTCTGTTTCTGCACCTTGACATTGTCAATCACGGTTTTTTACCATTCTTTTTTACCAGGGCATAAGTAACTATTTTCGTAAAACTCATTAACCCAGTTAATAAAAAATAGCTTCACTTATTCTGTTGCCCTGTCTTTTTGTAAGATGTGGTAAGATACTTTGAGCCGTTGCTAGCTGCCTAGTTAACTTTACTATGTATTCAGATGCACCAAAGTCCTCAACTATTTTTTTCTTAGACTATGAACTTGGCAATAGACTATATATTTTAATTTGTTCATCTTTACAAGCACATTGAATTTTTCTTTCAGTTTAGTAATGAGTATGTCATACTTACTTATTGAAGTTTCTGTAACATTTCAATTCCGAGTTTCTAAGTCATTATAGAATGATTCATCTAATTTTCGCTTGACTGCTGTCGTAATTTTTCAATTTCTTTTTTTTTTTTTTTTGCAAACTGTCAAGCTGTGTTATATTTACATAAAGGAGATAATTTCAAAGTTTCATAAATGGATTCAACTTGATGCAACGGATTCTCCTCTACTAATCCAAAAGGGCAAAGAAAAAATTTACAAATATTTTTGATGCGCAGGTTGGACATAGGGCCTGTCCACGAATTAGTTTAATATTCACATTTTTACTCTTGAAGATAGCAATGAAGATTAAGGGATACCCCCTCCCCTTCATGTCACCACTTGCAGAGACATGTAGGTACAGGAAAGATGTAGACTGTGCAAGCAGTTGGACATGGAAGAGTTCAAATCTAAACATGTAAAACCCACATTAACTTGTTGCTTCATGAGAACTGATGTGTCAGTTGACATTTTACAATGGGTTTTAACTTACAAATATACTTACATATTTTTTTTAATTAATGGACATTTTAAGTGAAGTATTTCATTTAAATATAAGCTTAGATCATTATTTTAAAACCCTAAATAGTAATTTATAAATTAACCGTAATTTAAACTTGTCAATTAAGATAATTTTAAGTCAATAGTTGCTAATTTAGCATTGTACGAGTGTATTAAAAAGGTAGCGTTTTTATTGAAATTTACAGCTCTCTAACTCAAAACATAGTTGAGTCTCAGTCATAATTGTTTTGTGGTGTATTCTTCTTATTGTTAGTATAAAGAACATCTGATAAAGTTTTCACTTATTTTCATTCAGTCCCTTTTCAGAAATTGACCCATGAAAATTGGCAAAAACCTGCTTTCAGCCAGTTTTGAAAAGCCGTAGATAAAAAAGGAGTACGTTCTCAAGACTAAAACTTATGCTGCTGGTAGTATTACAAGTGCTCAACACAGAAATGAAATATTACTTGTGAGTCTCTTCTTCTTCCTAAAAATTTATGGCCTTAAAAAATAACGATTTTTAAATTGTTTCCCGTGTTTTTCAGAAGGAGTTTGAATAACTTTCTTACATAATAAGAAAATTAAAGTAATGTCCTTTTGAAGGCCATTTCATGCTGAACACACTAGTTTTTAAATTATTCTGATATCTTTAAAAATGACTTTACAATTAAATTTTCCGCAAACTTATTTTTTTCATAAAATTCACTAAATCATCATTTTAAAATGGCTGTCAAATAAAAAATATGGCTTGTAAATTTGTTTCAATTGGAGTTTTGTTAATGTCTACCCATAGGGAATCCATGATAAAAGAATCAGGAAAATTAAAAATGTTGAGCAACAAATTATATTTGTATTAGGTGATTTGAAATGGATTGACCCCATATATTGAAACTTTTCCAACAACGTTAGGTAATACCTGTATTGATTTAACGTTTATCAGAAATCTCGATGTATCTTGTTTGCCATTTGTGTCATACTTTTCGTATCACAGACCTATAATTAATAAAGTTACCAGGTATGCAAGTTTAAAATGTCGTTTATTTCTTAAAATATATACACAGTAATTTAAAAAAAAGTATAATATATTTTATTCAAAGTACTGACCCTCGCTTTCTACACATTTTGTCCATCTCTCGGGCAATATATGGATACCATTCCAAAAGAATGCTTCATCTTTATTTGAAATCCATTCATCGAGCCATTTTCGTACGTTTTCGAAATTGTTGAAGTGTTGCTCCGCCAATGAGTGTCCCATCGATGAGAAGAGGTGATAATCAGAAGGCGCCGGGTCAGGTGAATACGGCGGGTGGGGTAGGAGTTCCCAACCAAGCGAAGAAATCGTTTCCTTAGTCAATCTGGCTGAATGTGCAGGAGCGTTATCATGCTGAAGAATGACTTTGGCGTGCCTGTGAGCCCATTCTGGGCGTTTTTCGATCAATGCGTGACTCAAATTGATCATTTGTTGTCGGTAGCGCTCGGTATCGACTGTTTCGCCGGGTTTGAGAAGCTCGTAGTAGACTACTCCCTTCTGATCCACACCACACACACAGCATTGTCTTCTTCCCAAAACGATCCGGTCTTGCACTCGATGTGGATGGTTGTCCTGGCGTTACCCATGATTTTTTTCGTTTGGGATTCTGAAAATAAATCCATTTTTCATCGCCAGTTACAACTCGATGCAAAAAACCCTTTCTTTCGTGGCGTAAAAGCAGCATTTCGCACACAGTTTTTCGTTTTTCCATCTGTCGTTCGTCCAATTCATGTAGAACCCATTTTCCAACCTTTTGAATCTTTCCCATAGCTCTCAGGCGATCGGAAATGGCTTGCCTAGTGACATTCAACTGTTCTGCCATCATTTGTTGGGTTTGGGTATTGTCTTCGTCTAATAAAGATTGCAATTCGAAGTCCTCAAACTTTTTTGGTCGATTTTCTCGTTTTTGATCAGTAACATCAAAATCACCACGTTTGAAACTTTGAAACCAACGTTCACATGTCCTGACGGTTGGAGCAACATCGCCATAAGTCTCAACAAGAATTCGATGACATTCAGATGCCTTTTTCTTTTGATTAAATAAGAAAATCATGACATGCCGCAAATGCTCTTTATTTGGCTTAAAATTAGACATTTTTAACACCAAAGAAAGGTATGATACGTCCACGTAAACGACTTAAAAACAACTGACTTTTGTAAACAAATGACTAACAAACAAAATAGCGTTTAGAGATAAGCAAATCCTTCAATAGGCTAAGAGCGCATTCTATTGGAATTAAAACGTCACTAGTCATCCTAGCAACCATAACTTGCCTATCGGAGCCGCCCCACCTTGATGACCTACAATCTGATAGATCTATATAAAGGGCCAAATATAATCTTTATAAGATGCAATTTAAATACAAGAAGATGGTTTCCTTCCTGCACATTATCTCAAAAAAATTCTCACATATGATATTTTTAAGAACTAATGAAAGTTTATTTTTTCCCAAAAAAATGGTAGTATAAATCAAGTACTATCTTAGATAATTCTCTTTAATATATTAGTTGCCTCTTTAATTTATTTCTGTAACTCTCAAGCTACGAGATTGAAGCTTTTTTTTTTACCGGCATTTTGCTTTATATTTTACTTCTTCTTTCGCTATTCCCCTTGAATGCCTCTCAGCGTCGGGGAGCGTTCAGCCAGGCCTGCCATCCCTCTCTGTTCCTCTCTAGGGTTCTGATCTGGAGTAGATCCACACCCCTCTTTCGGCAAATCCTATCTATATATTCTATGTAGGGCAATTTTGGTGTTCTTCGTGGTCTTTTACCATCAGGGACATAGTCTATCGTTTTTAGTGGATCCGAATGTACGAACAACATGGCCGAACCACTGAAGCTGCCTGCTCTCGAGGGTTTCTGAAATTGCTGTAACGTCTTTTAGAGACATATTAGCTGTCGGCGTAGCTATGTTTCCATGAGAAATTTAACTATCACTCGTGTATTAACTCCGAGGTTGTTGGGAATACTCCAGGAACACCAACCTTGAAATCGCCTTGGTTCTTAATTGGGTTTTAGAAAATGTGGCGGCTGAGCATTAATGCTGACTAAATCACCTCAATGCTCAACCTAATCGTTGGTCATGAAACATTAGGGGCGGGGCGTTGCAAACGAAGTTCGTTACCCAAGCAACCATCTTTAACCAAATATTCCAGGTTTGAACTTCGGTGTAGGATGGAAGTAATTCTGTGTAATTAATTTACCACCCCAACCTCCTAGTTAGGATACCTCGTTTTGCCGAAACGGCAAGAAAGGGGTGGTGAAAAACAAAACAAAAAACTTTCAATTAAAAGGTTTTCATGTATTGTAGTAGGTTTATTTTATATAGTAAATAAATAAATCTGGTTTAGAGCCTATAGTGATCTCTGTGATAGATTTATATTAATAATATGAATCATAAATAAGACTGGAATATTTCAAAAAGAAAAATACGTTTTATGTTATCACTTGAAAAGTATAAATCCAACTCACTAGGACAGCGTAACAACTGAAATGTCCTAGTGCCTTCATTAAAAGGCATTCATCTCGAGATCAAACGAGGAGAATTTCTCGGAGCTTTCCTAAAAGATCTGCCACGGTTGTTCCTTTTTTATTTTTTGTTATTAAGTTTTTGCTTATTATTATATTACTTATGTCCTTCTTTAATGATGAATATTTTGTTATCATAAAATGCAGCAATAATTTAGTAATAATAGTCCTAGTCAGATCGTTAATGTCCCATTTCTTTATGTTTGATTTAAAATAGTCAAATCTTCACTTGCATTGTGTATGTCATACTGTTAAAGGAAATGCATATATTTTTTGTGTTACCTTCTTGATCATGTTTTTAAATATTTGTTCTTATCTATCTGCTGTATATATCTCGTGCAAAATTAAATTTTTAAAATTTGTTTTTATTTATGTCAGGGGTTTATTTTAGTGGGTTCTTTGCTTTATGTTTCCACTGAATATCGGATTTCAGTGCTGAGGCTCGCTGTTGATCATATCTTTTTTCTCTTGTTTTAATGTTTTTATAGATTTTAGACCGCGTTGCTCTACCTGCCTATAGACGGTCTCATGTCGCAGTCATAGACATGTCGCATTCTATAAACGTCGTTATTTGTCTTGTGTAGCGTCCACACTATGATGTGAATTTCTCCGTCTCATCTTCGCAGTCCACCACGAAGGACACTGTTTTGTGTGGAATTAGTTTCCGCTTAGTGCTAATTACTAATGGAAGAACGCGAAAATGTATTAGTCGGCTCCAGGCTGAATAATGTTTTTATGTTGTGGATTTTCTTTTCCGCCACTGTTACAGTTAGCTTTGCAGCCAGAGATTCCAGGACCACTTTTCTTTTTACTCGGGACTTGTAATATCCCACCAACAACGAGCCCCGTGGTTTTAGACCTAAATCTTCAATTAGGTTTAAAACTTACGAAAGTTGTTTATTTTACAAGCGTGTAAAGTGCAATTTTTTCCGTCTGTGAGTAAAATAGTTTACACTCGAGTTAAATATATTATTTTTTCTGCAACCATTATTAATTTTTTTTTACTAATAAATTACAATGTTTGATTAATTTTCTTATACGATAAATCGCCATAGAATCATTTATATAAGGTCACCTTAGCACGGGTCCCAGGGATCTGGGCCCACCTGCTTCCCTTTCGGCGGCACTGCTGGTACGTGTCTCGTCTATAGACGCCTAGTATCGTCCACACATCAAAATGTTGCACAATATGTCTAACGCAATATCGTCTCTCATTCCTATCGGGAAACCTTAGTCTTGCGATTTTTGGTCTCGCTACGCAATGGAATTATGAGATGGAAATGGTCTATAGACGGACCGCGTCTATTATCCGAAATCGCGTGACATATCTTCAGATGTGGACTAAGCTTAAGAGACTCTTTAGTACTTCTTGATACTCGCAATAAGGCTCCTATTGCGTAGACATATACTAGAGGTTATAGAGCTTCATTTTATATAGTACTATAGTTCTACGTATTCCAGTTTTTTCTTGATTATTATTAATATATAAAGAAAGTCTTTATTTAGAATTTTTTTTTATTTTATTAATCATTTGACTTTATTCTGTATAATTTGATTGAGTTTTATATTTGTAATATTTGTAATGACTATATCTATTTTTTTTTTCAGGAAACGGAGTAGTGGGCTACTAGCAACTACCTTTTAGGTAGAAAGTGGAAGTTGGGGGGATTTTCTCTGACGTCATTTCCAGCAAATTCATAAAATGTTGCAAAATCTGTGATTTATCTCTGGGACTTAAAGACATCTGTAACTTCGTTTCCTCACTGCTACTGGCCACCAAATAGGATTTCACCTGGAAATGTGAGTACATTTATCTGACATGTTATTGAATTTGCATTTATTTAATGTTTGTAATATTGACTATTTAAATTTATATTTGTAGAAATATTTCCTAATCTTGCTCTTGCATCCATGATGTGCTAAAAAAGATTTCATTGTATTCATCTTCATCATTTTAATTATATAAATTAAGTGACTTGAAAATCATTTATAAAAGTTTGTATAACACTATTTATTTGTATATAACCCTATTATAGTAAATTATTAACTGGGTTTAGATTATATTTTATGAAGATTTATTTATTTGTTACACCATATTTTGGACGAATTCTGTGTCAGTACCAGATTAACGTGTTTGAGATGGCATGATACTTCGGACACTGCGCGATTGCACTACTCGCTTAGCCTTAAGACGCGCAGGTTGCAACGCAAGTTCTCTCACATCGCCACTTTGTCTCAACGACTGCGCCGCACGCCTGCCGTGCTGCGCGAGTAGCGCTGCGTACTGTCTCGTTCCAATATACGCCTAGCCCTGTATCGTGGTAAAATCTCTCTGGAAAAAAAATCAATCTGATTTCATAATTAAATTATTCATTATTGCATTTCAATGCACATCAATAACTAACCTTAAAATCTTATAACCTTAAAAATATTTAACTTTTATAATTTTTGCTAAATTTATTCTAATTATGTGGACATTGGAATGTAGAATAATTTAAATTAAAAATCAATTAATTAAAATTTCTGATTCCCTATTACGTTTTAATCTATTGGTTTTAAAATTGAGTTATATTAAGAATCGATTATTTAATTATAGTTGTTTACTTATTAAGGTTGTTTTATATTATCCGGCACGACACGTAGTGGACCGTAACGTTTCAGACAAGACATTAAGACATTTATCGAAAAGAATATTTGGTCGGAGCCGGACCGTGTCTTAAGGTGTCTTTTTTGTAGTATACTTTACTTTCCGACTCCGACAGTGCAGTACTGCACTGGCTATGCCCCGTTCTAGTTCTTTTTCTGTGTTTAAATTTGATTCTATTTTAGTTTTTTTTTTGCAAAACTGGATGTTGAAAAATTAATTTAGTGCGTAAGGAGTAACACATTGAACATTTTATATTAATACAAGAATATAAAAACAGAAATTTAACATATGCAATTATAAAAAAAAATCTAATCAGAACAATTTGTATAAATTTCTACTCGATGTTCAGGACATGTAGGTTTTCTACATTTAGTGCATGCTTTCTTGATTTTTTTTTTATCTTTTTGTCTTGGACAAATAACACATCTGGACTAAACCTAATGACTAAACACTAGTATGAAGTAATATACTATAAAAAAAGTCATTAAAAAAAAAAACTCCGCTTCGCCTGTGCTCCCGGTCCGTGCTGGAACCCGCTGTGTCTGATAATATAAATACACCATGTACGAGACGCTACGTGTCGGGCCGGATAATATAAAACAAGCCTTATGGTAATGGAATAATACTTACATCGGCCAAACCAAACAATATCATTTTATTCAATATATAGCTACCAATTAAAATTAATTAGTGTATAACAAATATTGCAAAAAACCCATAAAATGAAAATGAAAATATTAAACTTATTAAAACGAAAACAATGTTGAAACAAATATTTATTACAAATGATTAGTTTTTTAATTATATAATTAAACAATCGTCAATTTTGAAATTGTTTAAACACAAATATTTAAAATAGAACTCTTGACTGATTTTTTTTTGGTCACTTTATTAAGGCAATCAAATACAGTCCAACTTCTTCTTTATCTCTTTTGTTGACTATTTCGAATCTAACAGTTACTTCTACCTCTGATATAAGTATAAGTAACAGCACTTAATCACTCTGAATTTGCTGATTTTCTTCTTTAATCTTCATCATATAATTTTTAAAATAAATAATTTGAGTTATTAATTTTTAGTCTAGCTAGCAAAGCAGCACAAAATATAATGCATTTTGGAAGTTGAAGTGCTTTTTTTAAATTATTTTCTATAAAGTTGGTACCCTTACTTTCGGCTGAGCACGATAACCTCGGGAAGGAAGAAGCGGAAGAGTAGTTCCTCCACCCCTGCTGGCGAAGTATCGACCGCCGCCACGCCCAGCCCCAGCTCCCTCTTCCAGCTTCTAATTGTCTCTCTCGCTACTGTCAACGATAATTTCATTTTACCTGTCCCTTTAATGTGTTTGTTGTAATTCCTGTACGTTCAAGGTCGCCCGGCTGCCTTGAAAACGAAGTGATATTTTTTTTTTTAAACCTTTGTAAACTATCAAGTCATTACTTCTTAATTTCACTTAATATTATAAACCATATATATATATATATATATATATATATATATATATATATATATATATATATATATATATATATGTATATATATACAGGGTGTCCCGAATTTAAATGGCAAAACTTCAGGAACTTATAGGGGACCGAAAAACTAAGACAAAAAGTCCTTTAGAGATTTGCTCGTTTTTGCTTAGTTTTAGAGAAAATTGCAAAAAAAAGAAACAAAACAAATGTTACAGGTAGCGATTATCACCTTTCAAAGTTCGTCAGGCTAGGCAGTGAGATATGTAAACACTTAATGTTATCCTTTACTTTCTTTTATTTGTTTACATTTTGGCTTCCTTCCAGGATTATAATTCCTAAATTTGTCTTCAGTCAGTTACTCAGATATTTTTGTGTGAATAGCATCATCCACAATGCCGCATACATATTCTAATGTTGAATACGCTGATATGATTTTTTTGTATGGTTTCTGTAACGGTAATGCTTTAGAAGCGGTGCGGGAGTATGCGCGCCGATTGCCAAATAGAAGAGTGCCTAATTGACCAGTCTTTTCGTTAACTTTTTATAGACTACGAGAGACTAGGTCATTCTTAATACGTAATGAAGGCGACCAATTCCAGGCAGCAATAAGAGCAGATTATCGGAGAAGAAATTGTGTCCAACGCCACTTCGATAACAATCCTGAGACTAGCATCTGAAGAGCATCTGCTGCATTAGCAATATCGTGGCAAGCAATACCATCTTCAAAAAGTTCAGAATTTATTACCTCAAGATTATGTCAAGAGATTGAATTTTAGTTACTGGTTTCTTGACAAAATTCGCGATGATAATTTATTTCCATTAAAAATTGTATGGACCGATGAAGCTACCTTTACAAGAGGAGGAATTGTTAACTTGAAAATCCCAGAGCTATTAGAGAGAATAGGTTTCAGCATGAATTTGCTATTAACGTTTGGCTTGGAATTTGGAACGGATTACTGGTGGGACCATATTTTTTACCTGGAAGATTGAATGGTATCACATTTACAAATTTGTTGGAGAACGACTTTTCTAATTATTTAGATGACATTCCCTTATAGCAGCGGATTTAAATGTGGTTCCAACTCGATGGATGTCCAGCTCATCATAGCAGAGTTGCTCGAGCTTGGCTGGATATAAATTATCCACAACGATGGATTGGACGTGGAGGAGTAGTACCTTGGCCACTCAGACCACCTGATATGACACCTATGGAATTCTTCGCATGGGGAACCTTGAAGCAGAAAGTTTATTCGGTTTCAATCAACTCAAGAGAACTATTAAGATAGCGAATCATAGATGCAGTGCACCAAATATCATCAGAACAATGTTTAGCTGCAATTTATCAAATGAGTGCTTGATGGAATGCTTGCATTGGTGCAAGAGGACAACATTTTGAGTTGTAACTTTACAACTCAAAACATAGCTACCAACATATATTTCTTCATCTTCAGAAAAATCTCTTGTCCCTGTGGACACTTTAACCATCTGTCCACAGGTTCAGCTGGCAATGGTCTCCACAGGTACAACTGAACGCCATGTTGTGCGGATAGCTCTATCTCACTAAACCCATAAGTGATAACTGATATGAAAACATATGAAGTTATGATTTATTTATCGGAAAAGCCAATGAAATATTACTGCTTTGAAAAGTGTAGGTCTTAAAAAAAATTAAAATCACTGGTTGGATTGGTCAGGATTTGGAAGGAAATTTCTATGAAACTGTTGATCCCCCTTTCCCCACAATTTCCCTCTTCCCACTCTCTTTTTATTAAAAATGTCCACTTGTACAACTGTGCTTTAGGTACAGCACCTTCCCCTATATTTGGTCGATGATTTCTAATTTGTCAATCTAATTCAAGTGATAACAAAAAATCAGTTTTTAATATAGATACCTCGATTTAAAAATACATTCTCATTTCAAAAGATAATCCACATTGTAGAAAACTGACAGTGCAAAAAAAATCAATTAAAAAACAATAATAATCCGAGGAAGTAACATTTATATTATACAACATATAATATAGGTATGTAGTTAATTACAATTCAGAGAATGTACAAATATAAAATTCATTTCAAGAATTTTTATTTATAAGATAATGATTATAATGGTATTTCTACTTGAATTTCATTTTTCCTCGATATAATAGACCCTAGATGTTTGAATATTTGAATTGCTCAACGTGTTCAAACTTTATTCCGGAAATATCTACATTACTAAAATGTTCACCGTTTCTACTACTAAATATATATTTCGTTTTATCGGTATTAATTACTAACCCAATTTCGTTACCGGTTTCCATGAGCGTAGTAGCGTTTAGTTTTATAGTTTCCTCGTTTTCACCCAAAAGTACCAAATCATCGGCATAACCAAGAACCGGACATTTACCTACCACCCATCTCTAATCCTTTCCTCGTAAGCATTACCTTCCCAATGACGTATTCTAGCGCTAAGTTAAATAATACCGGAGAAAGAGAATCTCCCTCTTTTAAACCCGAACGTACCTCAGACTTTTCGGAGTAAAAATTCCCGATTCGGACTCTATTAAATGTTTCGGACATGCACATCTTTACGAGATTAACCAATTTCTTTGGTATCTCCAGTTCGATCAAAATATCAAACAGTTTCTGGTGGTTAATCGAATCGTAAGCCTTTTGGAAATCAACATAGAGCTGATGCACAACCCTTAAATTCTAATTTTTTCTCTGAAATTTGACGAAGGGAAAATATTTGATCGATAGTTAAACGACTCCGTCTAAAACTACATTGATAGTCTCCAATTATTTCCTCCGCGTAATCAGTAATTCGGTTCGTTAGAATTGATGTAAATATTTTATAATACGTCGGAACCAGTGAAATACCACGATAGTTGCTACACTCTGTTTTAGGACCCTTTTTATGAATCGGAATAAGTATAGATTCTATCCATTCTTCTGGTATTTTTTCTTTTTCCCAAATAATTGTTACTAATTGATGAATTTTAGAAACTCCAGCTTCTCCACACTCTTTGAATAATTCGGCAGGGATATTGTCGATTCCGGCTGCTTTATACGATTTTAATTTTATGATCGCTATATCAACTTCCTCCTTACTCGGTTCTTCTATTAACGGTTCCGCGCTGAGAAAAGATATAGGAAGGGAATTTATGTTATTTTCCGAACTTAAAATATTATCAAAGAATGTTCTGAATTTGTCTACTATGTCTACCGGATCCGCTGGTATATTGTTATTTTCATCCCTTATTCCTTTTATTATAGGCTCGAAGCGTTTACGCAATCCGTTAATACCCTTATACGTATCCCTTACGTTGTTTCCGATTTTATTAGATTCTATTTCGTTTATTTTGTTTTTAAGATAATCTATTTTTTTATTTTTGAGGAATCTAGAGGTTTCGTTTTTTAAGCTTCGGAAGTAGGAGACATTGTTCTCGCTCGGATTATTGAGAACTTCTAATTTAGCAGCTTTTCGTTTAACACACGCGTTTAAACATTCCTCATCGAACTAAGGTTTATTTTGTTTATTTTCAATACGGCCTAGATAAGAATCCCACCAGCTTTAATATTATCCCTGATACCTAACCATAAATTTTCGATATCCTCACATTCTTTGTCTAAAGCTCCTAGAACCTCGAATCTATTCTTGACTTCTAAGGCGAAATTGCTTCTTATTAAGGGATCTTTTAATAACTCTAGATTGAATTTATCGGACGATAAATTAATTTTATTTTTTTTGTTTATTAAAAGCTTTTGACGTTCTTTCGCGATGACGAGTTCATGATGTGACCCACATTCTGTCCCACGGTATATTCTCACGTTAGTTATGCTGTTTTGCCATCTCCGTTGTACCAAAACATGATCTATTTGATTTCGCGTTTGTGAGTCCGGTGATGTCCACGTATATTTATGAATATTTTTATGTTTAAACATTGTACTTTTGATTATCAAACCCTTCGATATAGCAAAGTTTATAAGTCGCGTTCCGTTTTCATTACTGTATTCGTGTAGACTATTTCTTCCAATAGTCTGTTGATATATTTCTTCCCTTCCCACTTTAGCGTTTCCATCTCCTAATATTATTTTCATACAATATCGCGGTAGTTTATCTTAAACTCACTCTCAGAAATCGCATTTAACTTCATCGTCACTATCCTCGGTTGGAGAATGAATATTAATTAACGCAATCTTGAACCACCCACCCTGAAATATGGCCACCGATATTCTATTATTAATAAATTGGACGTCCCTCAAAGCGAAAAGAAACTTATTCTTTATCAGAAACCCAGTTCCTAAACAATAATTATCGCTCCCTCCATACCAGATGCTAAACTTCCCTTCGGAAAGGTTCTATTAAGAGGTTCTCTTGCAATGCCACGATATCTACATCGTACCCCCTAACCTTGTTCGTTACCGATTTTAACCCACCCGCTGTATTAAGACTACGAACATTCCACGTCCCAATGCTTAAATCCCTAATTTTCAACTTGCTTCATAAATCCTCTGAAGTAGTTCCCACCCGGAGACCCTAACGGGGGACTAGTTTACTTCCGGATAATGAGTGTTTTACCTCAGAGAGATCCATGACTGGGGGTGTTTTTTTGAACAAAAGAATGTGTGAGTAGGGTGTTCAAACCTACGCCACACCCTCCAGCAAGCCGCCCTCATTTGTTGGTTTAAGTCCATCGGAACTTAAAAATAAGTTCCACCGACCATCCCCGGGACGCTCCCCTACGCGGTAATGAGATCTGCGCGAGGGGACAATAAAATAAAGTAGATTTTTATTAAAACTTTTGTACGTTACCTACGCACTTTTGTTCCTTTGCTTCAAGTAATTTTGTCATTCTATTGAAGTTTTCCTTGTGTGTTTTTTTGGTAAAGACCAATGTTCCTCAAAAACTAAATTAAGTTTATGTTAATAGGTAGTTTGTTGGTTTTTCATTTTTTATAAAAGCTATCGACATTGTTAAAAATATTTGTTTTTATTTTTATTTTTCATCAACAAATCTGGTGAGGAAGTAAACCTAATTGGCGGATTTACGGAAGCACTTTGCTGAAAAGTGATTTTTTTATGTTTTTCGACTCAGAACAAAAATAGAAAAACTTTAAAAACATTAAAAAAACAACTAAATTCGATAATTAAAAGGGTTAAATTGAATTAGACTCGGAGAGAAGCGGTTTTGAGGCGAAAATCATCTTTGTTGATAGTGAAATCGCTCATACGCTGAGTTTTGTAGCTATCATTTGGTCCAATAAAATTTTTAAATATCCACCAAAACGATCTCACTGCATTGCAAAATGTACAATACCTGTTTAAGTAGCCCCCGGTTACGATCTTTGTTAGTCTTTTACATGTGTGTGTGTATATATAATTTATGTTATATACGTTATTTTACTACATATAATGTAAAAGAAAAGCCTTTTAATATTAAGTTGGCATTTTCTTCTTATTGGCTCTTTAGATAAGTTGTTGGGCTGATTTTAAATAATCATCCTATTTATGATTACCTTTCTGGTACCTAAGCTTACTATCTTGAACTATGTGTAGTTTAAAAGGGAAAAAGGTTATTGGCCCTGAGCACCCTACTCGGAAGAGGGGACCGCCTCCATAGACCAGCCCTATCCGGTGGGGCTTCCTGGTGGAGATGACCCCGGATTGGGTTTGACTGTAAATGACATCAGCATAAGGTACATGCCTTCTAGAGTTAAAAAGGAAATCTACGTCTTCTTATAAGTGCATATTCAAATCGGTAAAATGTTTACATTTTTTTTGTTCCACGGAATTTATAATTAATAATAATAATAAAAAAAGGTAAATAAGGATGAAAAGATAAAATGTTTAAAACTAATTGTTATTCTACAAGCGCAAATATTTAAATACAAATTGAACTTTTTGGGAATGGATAAACTATTAACACTATTCAATATTTGTAATAGTTTGTTTCTGATAGAACCTTAAATTTGAACTATATTTTATAACTATACTCTCAACAAAACCATTTACGCTTTCATAAATAATCGATAACGCAATATTTCTCATGATATATAGACATATTGATAGTTCTTACATATGAAAATAAATATTAATTATATCAGGGGTTTGGATGAAGCAATCTTAATTTTAGAAAGATTGACTTCACTGCAAATAAACTATACAAATAGATTCCTCACGGTCAGAACTGATTTTTATGATAAATAATGTAAAAAACAATAGAAATAGTTTTACATTTAAAATAAAATCATATATAAGGGCTACAGAGAAACAAGATCATTTTTTTATAAGTATTATAGAACTATTTCATGTATTTTCACTTTTAAACAATAGCCATCACACGGATATTTACAAATTGACTGCCTTAGTTTGTTTATGTCATTATACTCCCTAGTTTTCCAGAATAAAAGCTATTATTATGTGGTATTATCAATAAATTTTAAAAAAATAAAGGGGACATATATTATTGATGTTGTAGTATAAGATGTGGAGCTAATAATATTTTCAATAGCCTTACTAGGTCGAGCTTATTACTAGTAAATGTTTAAGTTCTGCCGGAATTCTGGAGTGAAAAATTGAGAATACGTGACAAAAATGAATATTTTCAAATAATTAGTGTATGTTTATTTAATTAGCATTGCTAAAACAATCGATGGACCAATGAAGCATATAGCTGACTTAAATTTCCCACTTTATCGATTTAAAATGTAAAAATATGTACTTAATTTTTCAAAATATATAAGTCAATCTATACCCTAATCACCATTGACTAAAAAAAAATACATTTGGCTTCCTCATTTAGACTTCTGTTTTACCGCATACCCAAATACAATGCGGCCATGCTTTAGTGTCAATAATTAGCACTCGACGTTCTGTATTTATTATCGTCCCCATAAATAACTTTAATATCAAAGTATCATTCTATGATATAAGTTCTCTTTGTATATGTATAAATATATTATATAACTCAATGAAACTCTTTAAATCGTTATTTTTCGTGTTTCAGTTTTCCTTTAAGGAAATCCATGGCCTTATAACGTCTACTCTTTATGAACTAGTCATGAATTCTGAAATAAATATCTTTTATAAAAAGAAGATATTTATTTAAACTTAATGCTGCACAGTAGAGTAATGAAATAATGTGAATACAGAAATGAAAAAAAAAATGGGCGCCTTAATATCCCCTGGACGAGCTCTGCATTCCATTAAAACTAAGCCTGTATTCCCGTTCTGTTTACAAAAGGAGTTGGAATGGACTGTTGAAAACACCGAAGCTGGCTCAAGAATAAAGTGGCAGTTCCAGAGAAGCGAATGATTTTTTTATTTTCTTCTGGGACTGAGTTGAGTGATAAAAAAAAAATAATACAAAAAAAGTTGAAGTCTGCTTGGAAAGAAATCCTGTAGAGAGAAGGTCAGTTACTAGTGTTTTCTTAGGCCTAGTACATCTCCCTTTTTCCCTGGAGAAATAATATTTTAACTTGGTCCGACATTTTCCAGTGTTTTTCTGGGATCATGAGTTGCAGCTGGTCTTGACTAATACACCACAGAAGTCACTACTTCTATGGACGTAAGGGTCCAAGTATTATTGCCTTCCAAATTAAAATTTGTTCTCACCACGCTTTGATAAGATAAAAAAAAATACGAAGGCAAAAAAAAAAAATAATAATAATTACTCTCACCTTAATTTAAATGATCACAACTAACTCAATTTACCCGTCCATAGATTGATCTATCGGTTGGGTCATCCGCTAATTACTTTTATATTTTAGAAATTGGGTCTTGAGTTCTACTTACAACTTCAGCTGCCATGTTTTTACTTAAATTATTTTTAAGTCTATAGGTCACGCTTTTCCATTAAATGAGGACTACTTAGCCTAGTTCCGACATTGTTGCTAGTATTTTTAAAACGATCAATTTAATCATTTCTCGCAAATACCGATGATTAAAAAAAAACAGCAATTTTCAACCTTCGTGTGTTTAAGCGTAATTCTTTCATAATTGTAATGGTTCTATTGTGATATATAATTACTATGTTTCATTCTGCTATTTTTTCTTACAGTAATGAGCCTTAGTAGGAGTAACTTTGCTACAATTACTAAGAATAAAACTTTTTCCGGTATGAATTACGTGTCTAATGTTCCATTAAAATAAGATAATGAAAAAGTATAAGGGCCTATTTTAGTTTAGGAAACAATTATTTTTATATCAACATTTATCAATGTTCTCTTTTATCCTATGGACTGCATCACTGTTTGAATTCTCGTTAAAAATAAAAAAAAAATCCACTTACATTTAAATCTATATCTTTGCTTTGTACAATCATCAGAATAATTTCAGTTCTTTGAGAAATATTTTAACCCTGTGAGGAACGAAGAATTAGCTTAGAATCTGTACTATTTAATGGGGTTAGCGTTCAATATAGATCAAAGTGCTCTTAAGGATCTTCAGTATATTACCTTAGCTCCTCCCTCTCACAGCTGAATCAATATATTTTCCGCTCAGTGCTTAAAAGTATGTGCTATGTGTGATCGATCTACTGAACGTTATGGTCTAGACGCCCCCCTGCCTGATCTACCCACATTTCCTGGACTATTTATTGCAACGTTAATGGCTCCATTTTGTTCTGGGAACCTATACATCTTAACTGCGGGAAACTATCAGCACGTCCAAAAGTCATCAATAATGGAGAGGATTCGAGGACAATAGTGGTTCCAAATAGTGTTTGTTCGTCTGTGATCTGAAGGTTAATTACCTACTTAATAGAATAATAGCATCTCTCTGATTTATGCTACCCTGATTAAAATATATTGTCGATGTATGCACTATCTGATGGAAACTCTTTTCTGGTTCCTAGAATGAACTATCTTTTAAATTAAAATCCAGCTATTTGTATGCTAGACCCAGATTCACGTCGCGCTATAGATTTGTAACACGTCTTGGATGGATTTTCGAATGTTGTATGCATTCATCCGTTCCCTACCACCTTAAAAAAAAAATTCCTATGGCAGTCGTATAAGATATAATGTATTCCCATTTATCACTCGGTAACTTAACTCTGGAAACTTAACTCGTATAGTTATTACAAATACTTTTAATTTTTTTAAAAATTAGTTTTAATCAGTTCTTTCTGATTGAACCTGTATACATTTACCTACTTTTCCATGTTAACAATTAGGTTAGTAGTATCTAGGTTAGTAAAATCAGTCAGCAAAAAAATCTGATGAGCTGTTAGGTTGTTGCATAATTTCACGCTTCGGTTGAAATAGATGTAAATCTTTTTCTAAATTTATATTTTTATAAAATATTTTTTCATTATTATATTGAAACCTTTGTTTAGATATTTTATATACCAGGTATGCAAGTTTAAAATGTCGTTTATTTCTTAAAATATATACACAGTAATTTAAAAAAAAGTATAATATATTTTATTCAAAGTACTGACCCTCGCTTTCTACACATTTTGTCCATCTCTCGGGCAATATATGGATACCATTCCAAAAGAATGCTTCATCTTTATTTGAAATCCATTCATCGAGCCATTTTCGTACGTTTTCGAAATTGTTGAAGTGTTGCTCCGCCAATGAGTGTCCCATCGATGAGAAGAGGTGATAATCAGAAGGCGCCAGGTCAGGTGAATACGGCGGGTGGGGTAGGAGTTCCCAACCAAGCGAAGAAATCGTTTCCTTAGTCAATCTGGCTGAATGTGCAGGAGCGTTATCATGCTGAAGAATGACTTTGGCGTACCTGTGAGCCCATTCTGGGCGTTTTTCGATCAATGCGTGACTCAAATTGATCATTTGTTGTCGGTAGCTCTCGGTATTGACTGTTTCGCCGGGTTTGAGAAGCTCGTAGTAGACTACTCCCTTCTGATCCCACCACACACACACAGCATTGTCTTCTTCCCAAAACGATCCGGTCTTGCACTCGATGTGGATGGTTGTCCTGGCGTTACCCATGATTTTTTTCGTTAGGGATTCTGAAAATAAATTCATTTTTCATCGCCAGTTACAACTCGATGCAAAAAACCCTTTCTTTCGTGGCGTAAAAGCAGCATTTCGCACACAGTTTTTCGTTTTTCCATCTGTCGTTCGTCCAATTCATGTGGAACCCATTTTCCAACCTTTTGAATCTTTCCCATAGGTCTCAGGCGATCGGAAATGGCTTGCCTAGTGACATTCAACTGTTCTGCCATCATTTGTTGGGTTTGGGTATTGTCTTCGTCTAATAAAGATTGCAATTCGAAGTCCTCAAACTTTTTTGGTCGATTTTCTCGTTTTTGATCAGTAACATCAAAATCACCACGTTTGAAACTTTGAAACCAACGTTCACATGTCCTGACGGTTGGAGCAACATCGCCATAAGTCTCAACAAGAATTCGATGACATTCAGATGCCTTTTTCTTTTGATTAAATAAGAAAATCATGACATGCCGCAAATGCTCTTTATTTGGCTTAAAATTAGACATTTTTAACACCAAAGAAAGGTATGATACGTCCACGTAAACGACTTAAAAACAACTGACTTTTGTAAACAAATGACTAACAAACAAAATAGCGTTTAGAGATAAGCAAATCCTTCAATAGGCTAAGAGCGCATTCTATTGGAATTAAAACGACATTTTAAACTTGCATACCTGGTATGTTATTCACATAGATTGCTTATTAAACAAATATTTTAAATTCGCTTAGCATTTTTTTTTTTTTATATTATGTATTTAATCCAAGAAAGCTTGACCTTTTAAGTAAAATAATTTTATTTATTATACATCCATTTAATTTTAATTGACAAGAAAATGCATGACTGTAGTAAATTAAACAATTTCATCTGAAACGTTAATACGTATTTTAATTTATTAGAACCTATGTATTACTTAAGTACTTCATGGAGTGATTAATTTTCGTTAAATCTATGTATTTTTCTTACTGAAAATATCATACTTCCCACCCTGCCTAGAATAGGTTGTTAACCTGTATGATAACCCGTCCTTCCTGCCCTAGTCGGAGTACATAAGGACGTTAAGCCGCAAGAAACAATATCTTATTTCTATTACTATGATGTGTCATTTTATTTACTAATTTGTGTAATAATTATATTAAAATATTAAATAAACAAAAAACATGTATTCACTGATTTATTGTTGTTTTTTCTCAATAAAATCACCAAGACGTTTTTTTAATATGATATTTGAATTTTTCATTATAAGTTTTAAATTTTAAGCAGACGAGTTAGTTTATGGGATTTGGGTCATTGAGTGGTTGTTCGAAAGCTCGTATAATGGAAGTTTGGACCATTCAGTTAAATGATCTTGTGTAACAGGGAAATGCTTTTAGTACTTTCCTATAGTCCGTTTAGTGGAATATGTGCTGGTCGTGGCAAAAGTTTTATTTAGATCTTTTAAACATAAAAAAAACGAGTGCGTTTTAAACTTATTTCTTGTCTTCTAGTGTTAACCGACTTGCCCCATCTTTATTTATTTTTTGTTTTTGTCTTTGGAACAAAATGTTCTTATTATGTGAACATTGAAAAATAAATCAAATTCGAACTGTAATTAAGTTAAATCTTTTAACAGAAAAAAAAAATCATAAAACGTTTCATAAAAAAAATTATATTATAATATATTGATTTTTACTCCCTAAACTAGTCAATAGCCGATGTTAATATTCCTTTTTCACAAAAGGTGTTTATTCCACTAACGTCAATATATCTCAAACTTTTCTTTAAAAAGTGGTAATTAGATATTGATGTCTAACGAGGTTTAGTATTATTTAGCGAGGCATTAAAAACATATTTAAACTTTTAACAATTCAGGTTTTTGTTTTCGTAAATAATTAACAAATCATCAGATTTTGTCACCACTGTCTGGCATATGAATCAAACTGCTGAAACCTCCAAGTCATTTAGGATAATAAGAAAATAACGATAATAACGGATAATGATAATCCGGAGACCTTTGAAATCCGTAAATTATAATACTTTTTGAACTTATAACATTTGAAAATTATTAAATTAGTAAATCACTATTGATGACTACATCTTAAAACTAACAGTAAGTTAAATACTTCGAACACAAATGATCTTGTTTTTTATTAGTATTTTAAAACTGATTATTTTGTGATACCGTTACAATCCTTTGTTAATTTCTCAAGGTTTGCTGTTGCGTGAATAGGATAATTGTTCCTCCAACCTTCCTAATCCGACTGAGAATACGATAAACAAATCATAGCCAGGTTCACCTAACATTTAGAGATAAATTTTATTTCATATTTTCAACTTTTAAAGATGTATTATTCCTTTCCACTTATCGAAACTAGTAAAGTGGTTAGAGGTATAACCTTCTTTCATACATTTAGTTCTTAGTCTGGCAGTGCTAATTTTATGTAAATTTTAACTAGTTAGAAATTAGACACGCATTTTACATTAGTTTCCTTTTTCATTTTTATAAACTTCTCAAAAATGAATAGAGATATTGCCAAGTTTGTAGTATTTACACTGCCCTAGCATTTTTGTATTATTTTTATTATAAACTGCATTAATATTTATTAGACATTATTATGATTTTTTTTTTATTATTATGACTATTAGACATTATTATGTTTTACTTTTTCCTACTTTAGGGAAATGTAATTAAAGGATTTTGGAAAATAAATAAATAAGGTGTTTTATTTATTTTTATTATTTTTTTTTATTGAACACTATAATTTTTGGAAACAATTAAATCCAATGATTACCAATGTATCATAGTTGGTCTGTTTGAATTTTCGGATTTGTCATTTTAATTCGTTATTTATTCGGTTGTATGTATGTTTGTCTGATGGTAGTCCGATGTTTGTTTGCCATAACTTACGAGCTCTTCTCTTGATTCTGATCAAATCACTGTGGATAGTTTGCCTGGTAACGTTTCTTGTTTTTGGGAACTGATGAGGACCACGCAGATTCCTGAATGCATTTTGTGAAAACGTCAACAGCGTCCTCTATTTATTTTCCAGTTTTTAAAGAAAGTGGAACTGAGAGTTTTTCATTTAAATTTGTTTGGCAGCATTACCAATCAATGTTTCCTTGGAACAGTGTGGGGCGTTCTTCTTTCATGCATGGCTCTTCAAACAAGATCAGTTATATAAAGCAATGATCAGAACAAAGGTCAGAACTAGATCAAACTGTGTAAGGTACGGACAGTAGTCCTTTAGTGACAAAGAAGTCAAGTAAGTCTGGTGTGTTACGTCTCGATGTTTTCCAGATCACCTTCTTACTGAAGTACAGAACCCTATGCAATTTCCTTAATTTATTTATTAAAATGAACAACTGTACTAGAAATATATTTTAAACGAACTGGCATTCTCATTGTAATGAGGTGGCAGTGACTGGTGAAGAAACTCAGTACCAGACCTTTAACAATATTTTATGTAAGCAGATTTATAAGACATCTTATTTTCAGGCGTTCGGAGTTTAACTAGGAAGCTAGGTTAGGGCTTGTTGCCCTATAGGTACGCTGAGTCATTTTCAATCTGCATCAACTTAGATAGCTATTAAGACTAACATCTGCGTCAGATAGATATTATCTTTTCTTATCAAACATTTATAATTATATATATAACTATTTTAAATATTCGGGTTATAGGTCCTTCTTTATATTTAACAATATTTTGTTCAAAAGATATATGCTTTATTACATTTTTATTTATTTATTTTTTTATATATATATATATATATATATATATATATATATATATATATATATATATTTTTTTTTTTTTTTTTTCCTCTCTCTTCTCTTTATTGACGTTTCGACCCCTTTTTTAATGGGATCCTCTTCAGAATAAAAATTGGTACCCCGAAGCTCCTGGCCAGTAAGCCCACCGACTCCTGCAGCAAGTGCTTGCCAGCTCAGACACCAGGGTAACCTGGTATATTTTTATATTATACTTATGATATAATATGACTTATGATATATTTTTTAAACAAAATATTGTTAAATATAAAGGAGGACCTATAATCTGAATATTGTAAAATAGTTATTTATATAATTTCTAAGGGTCGACAAAATATAATTTTGATATATATATATATATATATATATATATATATATATATATATATATATATATATATATATATATATATATATATATGTATCTGAAGCGTTTGTGACATTAATGCTATTTAATATATATTAGGTTGAAATAATGGGTAATTTTATTCGTGATAAAATTAGTATCATTGGGGATTTACGATTGTAAGAAGGTATTACTTAACGGTCAATATTCAAACAGTCCTTGATTATAATAAACTTCATAACCTTTCTTGTTTGTTTTCCCAATGAACTCTGTGACAAAGATAACCAACCATATTTAATTTTTTCTCAGATTATTATGTTTCTGGCAATGTGAATTGTAAGAGATTTGATGTTTTAAACGCTGACCTACCAATTTTATGTCATTTGATTTTAGAGACATGGTCATATAAAGTGTGCTTTATACATCCAACAAGAGAAGTAACTTTGATAGTTATACAGTATATATACAGAGGGTTAAAGTCGGGGTAAACTTTTAAGTTACTCAGTATTCAGGAGGGCCAAAGTAGGGTTGAGCTTAATCACTTCTTCTAAAGTAAACTACTTAATGGACTAGCAAACTAATTACCGAGTCGTAGGCTAATTTGCCGTTGGGAAGTGAGTTGATACAGTAGCTCATGTAGGTCCCGCCCAATATTGACCTTATTAACAGGATATGAAGAGCTATTAAAATAACTTTTTTTAAAAGGAAGATAGTTGTGGTGTGCAGTTTTATATAGCACAACATTAATTTATTCTGCCGAGATTTTTTTTAATTAAAAAAACATACCCTCTTCATTTAGTAATATTTATTAGATTATTACTAAAATTTATAATTTAGTTAGCATAGAATCTCACAGGCAAGGTTGATACAACATTAAATAGTTGTAAAACCTGTGAAAATATCAGCTTACATAAACCGGCACATTGTGTTTCTATTAAGGAAAAATGAGTTTAGTAAATAAATAGCCGATGTTTGTTATTCTTCATATTTGTATGTTGCGTCATAATGTCGTGAGGTGTTCTTATTACCTCGGATGGTTTTGTGGTCAGGATTTCTAAGTTTCATCTCTCTGTTTTGCAACATCTAGTACTTATTCTATTAGGAGAATAAAGGAAAATAAATTTTATGAGGCTTAGCGTACCCGAAGGTCCCATGTCTCAGTCCTAACACTGCCCTTCATCCTTCCCAACTATAGTCCAGTAAAATAAGGGTTTGCCGAAGAAAAAACTGCGGAACTTTTATTCTCAACGGATCTTTATGTTTTTTGGTGTGCTGAATCCGAATCTGAAGTTTGCTACCACGGCAACCATCGGCTTCATATTCAAAATCGCAAAAAAAAAAACACCAAAAAACCCCGTCATTTTTGTTTTTTAATCTATAACACAATAACGAAGCTTTTTTCGAAGAAAGTCTTCAAATAGTAGTTGTAGTTGGAACTAGTTCCTACATAATACAAAAAAGAAATCCGAAATCGGACCATTTTTCGCGAAGTTACATTATTGGGGAAAAATGGAGAAATTGCCCAACTTGCCGTCAGTTCCACAACTCCGCGAAAACACGTTTCTCGTACTCTTCTGGCTATAACTCTGGAACTATTTTTCCGATACAATATTTTTTTTTCATCTTAAAGCTGATTAAATTTACTTTAAGAATTTATAAATGAAGTTTTAATCTAACCCCGTAAAATGTACATGCCAGCCCGCTAATAAAAACGTACTGTTGTAAGATCCAAGTGTTTTTTGGCACTTTTGTCGCTGTAACTCCTCAAATATTTTTTCGATCCCAAATTTCTTTTTTCTATCTTAAAGCTGATTAAATTTGCTATCAGATGTAAATCATTGCATTTATACATTTATACATGCATCATTTGCAATGATTTGTAAATCATATTAAATCCTGTAAACCAAGCTAGCACGCTAAATGTGTATGTTTTGGCAAAATATGTAAATTATGACATATTCAGTAGACTGGTGTGGGTATTTCACGGTGTTAATTATAAGTTACATATATAGAATCTAATAGTAAATTTAACCAGCTTTTAGATAAAAATATTAAATTTTGGATCGGACACAATGGTTTTGGAGTTATAGCGAATAATGTGCCAAAAAAAACAAAACATGTATTTTACAAAAGTAAGTGATTTTCAGCGTGATAGCTTGTGTATTTCAAGAATTTTGATAACAATATCATATATAGGATCTAATTGTAAATTTAACCACCTTTCAGATTGAAAAAAAACATTTTGAATCGGACAAATACTTTCGGAGTTATAATTCCCCATATAATATAATATCCCAGACGCTTAAAAACACATGGCTTATAAACCCAGTTGTTAAATCCATGGTTTTCGGCACATTTATCATTATAACTCCGAAAGTATTTGTCTGATTCAAAAAATTTTTTTTTTCAACCTGAAAAAATATAATAATATTAGAAAAAAGCTTCGTTATCGTGTTTTAGATTAAAAAACAAAAATAACGTTGTTTTTTGCGATTTTAAATATGAAGCCGATGGTTGCCGTGGTAGCAAACTTCAGATTCGGATTCAGCACCCCAAAAAACATAAATATCCGTTTAGAATAAAAGTTCCGCAGTTTTTTCTTGAAAACGGCCTTTTGGAGCCTTATTTTACTGAACTACTAAACTCAAATCCACTTTAGCCTTAGCAGTATTACCATTTCTTTTTTGATCCACCCCTTGGACATTTATCCGTCCATTATCTGTTTTTATTTACATTAATTAACAATCTCAAAGAACTTTCATTTTTACCATCCTGATGCTATTACATTAACTTTATTTTCCAGATGCATTTACTGCCATTTCGCATTATTTAGATTTCTAAATTCTTCCCTGCTCACTCCTTTCTTCGAGCTCATTATTCTCCGTCATAGTTTACTTTGAAGGATTTTACAATTTCGATCTATTTTTAGAACAAGCGTTTGAATTTTGACACTTAAAAAAAAAAAAAAGTTATATTCTTGTGAATTTATTTTTTAGATTTTTGGATAGTTAGAGCAAAGTGAACGATTTTCCGCCAGTAACCTTGCTTATATTTCCTCTTGCTTTTGTTTCGTTTTATGTACATAATATTTACCTGACAGAATTCCTGTTGTTAGTAAAATTGGATAACGTTTCAATTGATTTCCTTTTCTCTACTGGATCACTATTTATATTTAATATAAGTCCCTGAAAAATATATCGCCTAAGGTTAGGGTCATAACTTCGATTTGACTAATTATAAAAGAATCCTCGACTGGACTATTCGGTCGTCATTGGAATATTATTCCCTGATTACTCGCATCGTATTTCTTTTAAAACAGTTGGGGGTGGCACGGCGCACAGTGGTAAAAACGCCCAATCTAAGTGGACATTAAGAAAAATTTTCATGTCAACAGAGCATTGAATGGACTTTGCAATGTTATCAAGAGATGTTTGAGGAGGTATAAACAGCAATGAGAATAAGATTTGATGGATTAACACTAGAGTAAACATACATTCTTTCCAAAAAAACAGGTTGTTCTCAGATTAGTATCAAGTTCAGGGCACTTCTTTTGTACCCAACCATTCATAGTGTGAGGTACATATAATAACGTCTTATATAATATATCAAAGGTCTATCTATCTATTAACATTTTATGTTGAGTGATACATATCTAAAATTTTATCCTTATGGGTGTATTTAGTTGAGTTAAGTAAATATGTTTAAAAAAAATTTTCTCCAAAGTCCTCCGCCTTCTGGGTGGTATGGTTTTAAAGTATAAAATCTAAAGAATTTATAACAATTGAAATTTGACCCGTCCTGACCCTTAGAGCTAAGCTATTTATTGTTTTTTCAGAATAATGACCCTCCACAAAAGTGCTGTATTTGATGTGTGGGTGGCCACGACACACTGAAAAATTGTCTGAGGTCAAAAGGCATTACTGATGAGGTCACTCAGGAATTAGTTATGAAAATAGTGGATTCATTTTTAATTCATATTCGTTCTCGATGGGTCCAAAGTCGATGGAGCCATCAAAATTTTTTAAACAAAATTCCGATTGGCTGAAGGGAAACTTAATAGATACCAAGGCACTTGCCCTTGGCCCAAGTAGCAGCAAATTTCGTACTACCAAAGCATTTAGAGATATGAGGGGAAAAACAAAAAAAGTGACAAATTCAACATTTGTTGGACAATTATTCCTATGAGGAGCTGCACGCCTCAGCTTGTACGCAGCTTTATTCGCCTGACTCATATATTTCAACTTTGTCAATTAATGAAGGCAGTGCTTTCTTGCCTCCTGATCCTAATGATAAATGTTTCCCCGATGAATTATTAAATTTACTATCTGAGCCAACTGGCTAATAAAAAGTAAATAAAAAATGGTCTGCGTTAAATTTAATATTCGTTATTTTTTTTTCACTTTATTTATTTTATCCACACCTGTCACTCAAATCGTGACAATAAGCGGATGTGATATGAGCAATTATGTAAAATTGGCATGTCAGGGATGAGGGAAATATTAAAGTAATAATAAAAAAAAAATTCAACATTCTGTTCTATACATATATATAAAAAGTTTTAGTTCTTATTATTGTTCTATTTTATTATAGTTCATTGCATTTATGCAAAAATAAAAAATTCTCAAAAATTTTCAAGTGATTTCGACTATTTCTTTAGAAGTTAAGAGCAATGTCCACCTAGATTGGCCGTTTTTACCACTGTGCGGCGCATGTTCATTCAATGACTTCAGTGCCTAGGCTCTTCACGACCCCCCTCCCTTTCTCCCCCCTATCCCTTTCAATTTCACCCCTCTTCTGTGTCTATTCTTTTCCCCATATTGTTTCTTATTAATTTATCGACTTACTATAGCGCTATAGCTTTCAGCGTTGTATTGGAAGGGACGGTCTTAAATTTATTCATTAAATTATTATTATTGTTTAAATACAAATTATTTCGGTGTGGCTATTCTTCAGGCTTCGAAGGAAGTTCAACATAATTTCTATCTACGTTTTTAGCCGTGACATTTATTTAGAAAAACTATTCCATTTTTTTACTCCGCTTGAATAACTGAAGTTGTAACCTTGAATCGTATCATCCTTTATATCTTTGTTTATAATCATCATAACCCTATTCAAAAGCATTTTTATATTTTCTTCCTAATTTTTTTATAAAAGCCTTATGAACCATCAACAATCGCTACCACACATATCTCTCCATTGCATCTCAACGGAACATTCTAAGTACCAACACAATCTTCCCACCTACGTCTCGGCCTACCACTCGAACTTTTATTTATTGGTTCAGTTTGGTTACTTTTTTAGAGATTCCTTCGTTATCATGTCCATATATACCGTGAGGCCATTTTATCTGTTATTACATTAATTCTTTTTAGATGTTCAGGCAATGCCGCATTGTGCAGCCTTCTTTGGTTTGTTCATCGATCCTTCTAAGGGCACCGATTATATTACCCAGAGTAATACTTTATTTTTGTTGACTTAAAGAATTTGTTTGATATATAAGCGAACACATTTATATTCACAAGAACATATAGAAAAACAATAGTTTTGTTATCCGTACATTCAAGTTAAAGTATTTTTTAGGAAAGTAAACTCGTTAGGCGTTTCCTGCTGTGTGAAGAACTGTTTCTTTTATTTCATCTTTCATTAGACATTTAGATCTATAATTTCTGGAACTTCTGTATATATTCAATCGTGTTAATATATGTCATACCTGATATATATGTCAGGTAATAGATATACAGAATAGTCTTCTTGTTTTTCATCAAAGTTTATTAAACAAAATAGATCTATTTATAAAAAGAAATCTCACTAGCATTAATAACATAAAGAAGAACTTACATAAATGGTATTTTGGAATAAAATACAAAGGGGCGTGATCCTTATCGTGAGATTGATAATGGTTATCTTCCTAGGACCTCATGAATCTCAATCTCCAAACCTGGAGGGTCTGGGGCAGGATGTTTGCTGACTTGAGAGGATAATAACCGGATGTTGGTCTGTTATCGCTGGCTGCCTCAGTCACTTTTTTTATTACCAAGATCCATTTTATTTTGCCTATTAGGGCTCGGCACTTAAGCTTAATCTTACTAGGTCAAGTTCGATGTAATACTAAATGAAAAATGAGATGAATATTAGTTACACGAATTAAAACTTAACAATACAAATACTGATAACTCATCTTAAGAGTAGTATGAATTTATTTACTTTATTTTTGCATGCTCCTTTTCTTTTGAAGCCGGAGGCGGTTGGCTTCTTTCCCGGTGCTTGGTAATCGTTGTTGAAGATGAATAATGTCCTCTGCCGGTGGCCATCATGTGAATTTGAGACTTAATTAAACTGATTTATTTATTTTATTTTAATTTTTTATTTTATTTATGAAACGACATTGTATGTTTCGGAGATTAGTGCTTTAAAAAAAATCTCCGAACAACGCCGATGTGTTTCCATTACATTAATTTTTGTTTTTAATATCTTGGAATTGTATGTTATAATGCAAGAAGGACCTCCATTTATTATTTTTTCGGAAAATAATTTAAAACTAGTTTGAAAATTAGACAAACTTGCTACAAACAAACGTGAGGGTCAGTCCCATCTTAAATCATGAATCCCTTCATAACTGGCTATAGGAGCTAAGTCATTTTACAAAACAAATATTTATCACAAGATTTTATATAAGTCCCTATATCCGGTATACTATATTGCTACCTCTAGCCTCCAATTTCGTTTTTAGTTTTGAAATTTCTATTCAAAGTTTTCTCAGATTAATGTTGAAACACTAGATTATGCAATTATGCCAAAGATGCTTCCTGTTTCTTTGATAGTCATGGTTGTGTCAGTATTAAGTTATTCGTGGTTTCATTGTCTGATTATGTAAGCAACATTGTCTGTTATTCCAAGGTTAACCTGCAAGAATATAAAGTGTTAAAGATGTTATAATACTTTTTCTCAAATATTTGCCTTTTTTATTTACTTTCTTTTGTGCCTAGCTTTGTCTGAGGGTATTAAAGAATTATGTATCATTGTATCATTAATTTGTTTCTTTTATTGCCAAAGAAATATTTTCTAGATATGCTCTGATGAAAGGGTAAAATTATTACCAAAATTTATATTACATTACCATTATAGACTTTTTTATATATGGTGATTTAAGTTATAATTAGTATTTACATATTGATTTATATTGTGTTTAAAAGGTTTTATATTTTATATAGCCACCTATATAAGTTGTTGCTATTCATCGTAAAATGTAAAAGAGAAACATTATAGTAGATATATTAAAATAAGGATTTATTTCTACTAAACACCGGATTTTCGTGCAATTACATCTTTTTTTTTGGACTAGATTAAATGAAAACTCTGCAGAAATTGGAACAAAAAAAGGACAACATAATGAAGCAAGTTTTATATTGTACGAAATTGCGCGTTTTGGAGTCACATCACGAAACAGGTCTTTTTAAGGTCTTTCAAGCTATCTTTATATATGTTAAAAACAATTATTCATGTAAAAATCTATTAATTATTACTTGTATCACAAAAACTATTTATAAATTAATTGTACGGATAAAATTATTTTCTTCGTTCCCCCTGTGGTGCTCCTTTAGCCTGTTATATTATCGAAATGGAAAGCTTTATAGTTCATATATAGACGAAGTATTTATAATATTTATGGCTTTGGCTTAAATGAATATCGTAAAACTGATAGTGAAAGGATTATCTTTAATCTTGAATAAATAAATTCATATTAGTACAGCACCAGGTAGCTCTTCACGAGATGAATTTTAATAGGACATCAAAAGGTTATATAAAGTTTATGGTCCGCGTTGAGCTATATAACTGATTACAGTTTATTTCACTTATTCATTTTTAAGATATCATTTACAATAATTTATTTTGTTACTATCTTATTATCATCTTACAGATGGATTATCAGTTTTGATTTTGAAACTCTGCATGCTTAGGTACATTATAATAAATTCAACTTAAGAACTACGGATATGCCCAAGTCAATTGAACTCCTGATGCATAGATAATGCATTCAATAGTTTTTTGTTCTTTACACCTCGACTGAGCCTCTCTGTTCGATTGTTCTTCAAGTTGAAATCAATAAATAAATTCCTGTAATGAGATTATCTACATTTGTTCGCTTAATTGTTTTTCAAGCAATGGTTTTTCTCTCCTTCAATATAGTATATTTACATTCAGCGCATAATTTCAATAGGTATATCAAAATGAATTCTCTCTATTTTACTCCTATTAATCATCGATCCAGCTGATTAAAAGAACTGATGAGGGTGGTGTGTTTGCAAAGATAAAACTATCATGAAATGACACATTTTTAAATATAATTTGTGATTAGGTTCTATTTCTGTTCCAATATATTATGACTCAGTTTTAAGTGTTTTTCTCGTTCAGTCGTGTGAGCAGCTGTGGAAATTGTTAAACTGATACCGAATGTATCGTTGAAAATCCATATATAATCTTTTACTAGTCGGTTGCTATTCCTTGCATATGGATGAGTTTAGTATTCATAGTATACTATACATGGACTAAAAATAGGTTAAATACACTTCGGTGGGATTTTGTAGAGTATCTTAGCTGCGATATTATTCCAAATTTGATTAAATAAAGAAATGAATTAGTGCATTTCCTATTTTCCTCGTTAAGTTAAAAGGAAAAAATTAATACTAGGACATCCATTTTTTTTTTTTTGTAACCAAGTTATGTGTTATACAACTCTGTACAATACAATCAAATTTAAATTTTAATGTTCATTAATTAAGTAATCACTAAATGTCTTCCCGTTAAAGTCTCTGTTATTGTTTATCATTATTATTCATATTTAAATCCCTATAGATCCCCTAAAATATTATCTTTATAGTCTTCAGTACACTCTCATATTTAACTTAATCTATTGTATGCAATAATCGATCTGCTTGTGTGGAATTATAAATGGAAATCGTGATAAATTTTAAATGCCTTTTGTACTCATTGAGTATATTCGATTATTCTGGTTGCTTATTCATTAGCTGTCTGCATAATCAGCTATTTATATTTTAATAAGGATTTTAGAACGGAAGTAACTCATCATGATTCTTAAACACTGCGTTGAAGTAACGTTATCCAGCGACCTTCCATGCTGGAAATGTTATTGTTTCAATATGGATGGGACCATCCTCTCAGCTAACGACCTCTATTAATAAATGTCGCTTTGACTGATCACGTTCCTATCGTGCCTTGGCGGAGGAATGGTAGATCCCTTCAACAATTGAATTATACTGGAGACAGTATTATTTAACTGTCCACCATTTGTTTGCGGCGACACGTTTAATGATCCAAAGATCATTAGTGCTTCATGGGTGTTTTATACTCATTGAAACGATGTTATCTTGAATAGTTGTCTATTTAAAGAACGAATCTAGTCCGCATTAGAATGTTTCCGAGTTCTAGAGGCATTACTGAAAGATACTTCAGTGTCTCTTGGATTTTGGCTGTTTCTTTTAGCTGTTTTTCCAAAGATACCATATATGGGTTTTGTTGCCTTTTGTTTGAAATCAACATACCTGGTGATGTATGTAATAAGGCTCGAAATATAAAGCTACAATTAGTGATAGGGATATGATAAGATCCCGATTCGTATATAATAATTATTTTTTCTATCACTTATGATGTTTTTGTTTTTTTGTCTGATGAACAGTTTCTACTTGTCTGGAACTAAAGTACCGTAGAGCGTCGATTATCCGAACTAATGTTGTCAGGGGTGGTTCGGATAATCAAAAATTCGGATAATCGAAATTCATTAAAGAAAAATTATTATGTGTACACAGCATCTTGCGACAGTTCACTTTTCGCTTTTTTCAAATTTTTACGACTCAAACTGCCCGCCTCACTGTAAAGATTGAGGGGTGGGTACATGATGATTGAATTAGAATTATTTTTGATTCTACCCGTAAATCGATATGTCTG
The DNA here is from genome assembly GCA_003667255.2 of Euschistus heros. NCBI lineage: Eukaryota > Metazoa > Arthropoda > Insecta > Hemiptera > Pentatomidae > Euschistus > Euschistus heros. Next base: position 1,125,684 of record RCWM02000078.1, on the reverse strand, counting down.
ACCCGATTCATTTTTTTTAGCAGCGCAATAATTTCCATTTTGTTTTTAAATGAAAAAAGCTCTCGTTTCCCTTTTGTTAACATGTAGTTCTTAAAACAAAAAGTGGTCACAAAGACGATATATACCTCACATAGAACGATTTAAGACTTAAAGTGAGATGTATTTCCAACCAAATAATTAGATATTTGGAGAAACAAATAAAATAAAATGGTCTTATTAAGTATACAGTTCTCAGTAATCAAAAATGTAAGTACATATGTATAGAAGTTCTTTTTTTTGAAGTTTATGAGAAATAAATAGTTATAGCTAGCTATAGCTACCCTTATAGACATTCATCGAAAAAATCATTTTGTTTTTCATTTAATTTAAAAAATAAAAAATAATAATTTTAACAATACGAACAAGTAATTATCTGATCAATCTAATTTAAATTATGTTCCAAAAAAAAAGGTTTCGGTAATTGGACGTTGCGATAATTGACGTTCGGATAATCGACGCTCCACTGTACTTACAGTTGACCACCAAAGAATTAAGACACTTAGACACAAAATCCTCGCATTCATGTCGGAACACATAAATTATCCGAATATAAATTCTCCTCCTAAAACCTGTCGTCTTTACCTTTTTCGAACTCTATTAGACTAGACCAAACAAGACTTCAATTTCTTGTTACTGAGGTTAGTTCACTATAAGATCTTTTAATCTTCGTTAGCTTTTCCAGTTGGTTCTTGAATTGTAAATATGGAAATTGAAACAAAACATTTTCTGCACTGTTTTTTATGACATGGTAAAATATTTATTCAAATTCAGTATCGCTGGATTTGGCTTTTTTTGAATGCAGGACTAACTAGAAAGATATTTATTGAAGGCTACTGTAAATGGTATTTCCACAGCTAAGTGATATTAAAAACACTTCATCCAGCCTGCTCTTACTTCTTAAGTACTCTTAAATATTCATTTTATTTTTCATACAACCTTTTAGTTTTAATTCATGGAATTCACTTCATTATGAAACAGATTACTGATAAATTGTTTCAATCAGTTCATGTCTATATTTTAACATGAGTGCCAAAGTACGTGCCTACAGGGCCGCTGACAAGGGGGAGGAAGGGGGGGGTAGCAAAAACCCCGGGACTCGGGCTAAGGTGACCACTGTGGGTAGGGGGATTAGGGTACATGCAATGCATTTGCCCCGTGCCCGGCGGTCCTGCGTGCCTAACATAAGAAAGTAAGAAATTGAAAGGAATCAAGGCTAGGAAGAAAGCCTAGGCATCATGCTCCAGAAAATGCAGAAGAGAGATGTTCATCACATGGCCTAGGATATCAAGGAGATCCTCTTAACTCTGTTAAACACACAGTAAAACATATCTTCCAAGAGTGTAATATGCAGTGAAAGAAAGATAGAAAAAATATAGTTTTCTTTGTTAGCTCCGTTAGATCAAGGAAATACGGAATAAATATGGTACAGCTTGAAACCTCAGGGTGCCAGTGAAAATTTAATTAGAATTGCTATCAAAATGATTAAAGATGTTGGATTATATAATTTAATTTAATGGTATTATTTTATCTATATTTATATTTTAATTATATTATTAATTTATTTTAACACCCTTCAATTAATCTATGTGTTCTTTTATATGGTATACATCGTGAATCCATGTTTTCGTTTATTATTATTAGTTCACTTTTATGAATTCGGTCAACTTTTAGTTCAATTTTGGTTACTGATACATGGTAGTAAGTGGAACTAAATAACCACTTTCTAACCTAGACCTCCATTTAATCCACATCTGCATCTTCCATCAAAAGCAAGGCCGCGGACTTTCTATATATACTATACTCCCTGAGTTCCTGAAGGAAATGGAGCGAAGGTCCTGGGGAATGCCTGGTCTGGCTCCCTTCCAGATCGCCCCTACGAGAGGAGGACTCTTCTATAGCCTGTAATTAACAACGCCACAGAAAAGTCTTTCGGAAATGCTTTTGTCTTTGTATTACATTTGTTCTTTTTTGGTGCCCAGAAACTGAAAGAGTTGGCCTACTCGTAACGCTTATATTTTAATCAATATTAAAAATGTGGACTTTGCTTGGTTATATAAGCATTAGTCTAGTCCCTAACAGCAAGACAACAGTTGCAAGAGAGCTGTTAGCTACAGTTCGGGCACAGATGACAAGCCCACGTAGTAGGGCCATCTGCCTGCGGCTCTGCTATAGTCATTACTATTCCCTTTCTCTCACATATTCGCTTCCAGCCATTTTACTATTTACAGGAAGTTATTAGCTTGTTGTATCCTGAATCTTTTTTTTTTTTTTTAATTTAAATTAATAAATTTATTTATCTGCTATAAAAAATAATTTCAAAATAATAAAATGAATTAAAATTTATCAACAAATATTTATTCTCATTAAGTTTTGAAAATGAATTTTTGATCATGTTTACTTTTTTTTCCACAATATATGAACTCCCTTATAAGTTTATTTAGTTACAAGTTTAGGTGCCGTGTATGTCACTAGTCAGAGGGCACTGTACTGATTTAAATTTAGATTCAATATAAACTGGTGTATTTACGTCTCAAATTGTAGGGTAGTAATTTTGTTTTGCTTATAAAGCTTTGGGTTCTTGTATTACTTATTCCTGTTGGGAGGTTTATTTATGTGTTAATTTATCTATGTAAAGCTTAATACCGATCAAAAAATGGGACTATTTGTTCCATCTACAAGTATATACAATCCAAAATTTACTATTTAAAATCTTTATGGATAAGTTTATTTTTAACAAATTAAGGAGCATTATGTTTTTTTCGAAGGATTTTGGATTGTAAGGATTGGACACGAAATGAATTAGGTTTAGTGGAGCTCCAAAGCTCAACTCCATATGTCCAAATAGGTCTGAAAACTGTCATGTAAATGGGTCTTTTGTAGTAAATTGGAAGGTTTGAACGTTTGTCTAGTAAATGTTGATGATGTTGAAAACGACGAGCAGTTTCCTGTCGTTTTAGTCTTGCATGTGGATTCCAAGTTAAACGTTTTTCCAGTTGCAATCCTAGATAGCGGATCTATTCAACAGGGATCAGTGGAATTAGAAAGTTAATAGTAGATTTAGTTAATTTTAAGTGCTGCGCTATTAAAATTAAAATCTCTAACATTAATTTGCATTTGTAGATAGAAAGATATTAGTTTTTATCATTGATAAAGTTAATCAATTAGTTATTTTAGGGACAAACTTTTATGAAATAAATAAAAAAAAATTATTTGATTCCATAGAATCTTCTTCAATTATTATATTAGATGAAATGAAAATACAATTTTTAGAAAAATATAATGTAATAAGCAATATTTGTTGACTAGGTTTCCACTAATTTTAGAGTGTGACTAATTATTAATTTTTGGTACATCGTCTTAACTCAATGTTGTTTAATTAATAGTATTTACCGATGTATCGTTTGAACCATTTGCTATATGAATTAAAAAATGTATGGTACAATTATATTACATTTGTATAATTTTGTTCATTTATTTGCATTTCTATTTCTTCGCATCAATAAAAGTCAGTGTTCTCATTCTTTTTTGTTAATGAATACTTGAGCCAGTGCCATTTTTATTCCCTACACCACAATTTATGCTTTTGCCAATGGCTGTACTAAAATCAACCTACAGATCCTGCAAATCTATCTATTATGTTGTTTGTTCATTTGTTTCTGCTATAAAAGAAACTGGTTTTACTAGTAGATGAAGTTTAAAAGCAATATGCATTGTTCCATGTTTGCTTCTTTCTGCGGAAAGAAACATGTTCCACAATTATTGTAATGAACACATTGTTATATCTAGGATATAAAAATATACTACGTATACTATACTCTACTACACTAACCTACCTAAGGAAAAAAAGACATTTTATTCTATATACCATATTATATTTCAAATAACAACATACAAGCGATCTGTGAAAACAATTTGTTATATTTTAAATTATTTTTGATTCGTAGTATTAAAAAAGCAATTGGAATTCTAATATTATATTAATAATAATTAAACGCCTCTTCCATAGAATTAGTATGGAAGGGAAAACAATAAAAAAATAAAATTGATATTCGTGGAGATAATATTCACACAGTTTATGTTTAAACTGTGTGTTATAATCACAGTGCCCGTCACATCTGTACAAATGAAATGCCTCTGCTGAATTCATTATGATGAAGATCATTAAGTACAGGATAGAAATGGCACTGGCTGGAAGCTGCGGAGTCATTTTGTGGCTTCCTTCCAGATTTCCACTGCTGAGAGTTTTCGGAAGTGTACGCTATGAATAATAATCAGTTGTTCTTTGATGCCGACGACCATTCTAGCTTCTATTATTTGGTTTGCAGTGGTACTGAACAGAATTATCATTATAACTCAGATCTCGGAAATCTAGGGTTAGTTCATTTTTTTTAATTACTAGAATAGAAATAAATATTTAGTATCCTTAAAATCTTTGTTATACAACTTGTTAGAAAATTTACATTTTAACCCCAATTTTCAATGGATTTCAATATTACCTGCATGAACTGGTTCGTAGTTTTTGACCTTACTATTTTACAAACTTTTGTCATTTAAATAAGTTTTTTTTTCAATGATAGGGTTGTCTTATCTTTATTTTGATTTGGTTTTTATTTATTTATTTATTTTTTATCTCTACATAAATCATAGTTTTGCTTGAATAATCTCAATTTAATTGCAAAGTATGTACATATAATATTTTTTATGTATTTATTTAAAATCCTATTTTCTGACTGTAGGTAATAAATTTATATCCATATTCTAGTATTAACAGTTTTCAATCTAATATTTGGTGATGATTCCATGTCACCTGGTGTTCCCTCCAAGTCGAAAGGCAGAGAAAGGCGCCTAACAGAGAAATTGCTTGCAACGCTTCTTTGACACAGATTTCTGAAGCTGGTCCCGGAACTCTTGATTTAGCTTGAATTTTTTCATTGATGGTCTCATTTTCTGTTTTTTAATTTATTGTTAACTTGTTGCCTATCCTTCTCTTGATTGAGTCGATGCTTATTAATTAAATTACATTTTAGTGATTACTGATGTTGGCTGAGTAATTATGTCTAATAAAAATGCTAATCTAGGTATATATAGATTTTATAATTATTTATATTTTATACAAAAACAAAATGTTTAACAAGCGAAATAAAAATTTCAATTATTAGTATTTTTAGACAGTTCTACCGACCTTCACTGACCTCGCTCACTCTTTATTTCTAGGTTAAGCGCCATCTTTTAAATAAGTTCTTTTTTTTTTTGGCGTAATATTATAATTTTGTGATTTCATTTATTTTTTAACTGGTTACCTGTACAGCTCTTATCAGTGTCTCACAATGTTACTTCTAAGGTCTGTTGTGTTGTTTATTTACACGAAAATATTCTGACATGTACTCTCGTATTTATTTAGGTTAGTTTTTTAAGTGTCATGTTAAGAGATTTATAATTAAGATTAATTTTTTTTTTTTTTTTTTTAAATATCGCCATTTGCTGTGAGAAACTTGTGATTTTTATTGAATGCAAATTTTCAAATACAATAATACATTTCAGATTTTCTTTTTTTTAAGGTTTTTTTTTTTTTTTTTTTTTTGTAATGCATTTTTTAAACTCAAATTATAAGTGTAAAATTTAATTTTATAATAATCTTTACTAATGCAGTTAGAGAGCTCTGTTAAAGGTTTCAACGTTTTTATTTTATGACTTGCATCCCCAGTCACGGCTTCGCCTTCTCTCATAAGTCAAGAACTTAGATAATTTTAACTAAGAATTGAAGTTTTATTTATTTATCGATAAAAATATGTGTTAAAATATGCAATCGAGCATTATTTTTCTATAATTATTTCACGCTTAGCAGTAATTTTTAACCTTATTAGAATTGTGAAGATTACATAAAAGTATAATTGGACATCCAATTTTTAATTTTAATATATGAGTGGTAATCCAGACGGACAGAGACTATTAAGAAACTCTTGTGGATAATGGACTGCATTATCAGTGCTTACAATTAAAGGCCCGTGAATAATATTTTACACACAATATCTAAAAGCAAAAAAATCTTATGATTTGGTAATAATTTCTATTCGGCAGAAAGAATTTTATTGTTTTTATCTTATTTGACTTTTGTAACCATAAAAGTATATAAGAGAGACTTGATTTTGCTATTCAGCATTGTACATTCAATTTTTTATGATTGTAAATTTTATTTTTTGTAAAAGCTTGCCTTTTTCGTAATAATGAATAATTATATTAGAGATATAATAGAAACTAAACGCGTTTATGTCAGCAGTTAAGGGGGAAAAGGTGGAGGCTGGGGCAGCTGTGACCTAGAGGTAAATATCCCAGCGAACATCTGGCCTTGTCCGAAGGGTCTTCATGACCCAGGGGACAGCTTTGTTTGCTTTGTCAGCCGTCTCTGGTCCTTCCTTATACATCCTCCTCCATTTGTCTCCTCGGGATAAATACTTATTCGAAAATATTTCATTGGGTAGACAGTTTTAGTTTCGGGTAATCTGTTTAAATGACAAATATGGACCACTTGATTACAGACATGATCACGCTAGAGCATAAGGTGACAATATATACAGTCAGAGTCAAAAGTATTCGTACACCTGTTATAAATCATAAGAAATAAAAAATATTAGCATTATTTAATAGGATTTATTTAAAACTATAAGTCCATTTAATGTTTACTTCAACACTTTTATTTGTAAATATATTTTTGTATTTATAGAACACTAGCTGAAAATACTCTGCTCCGCTACGGTTTAATATCATTAGGATTATAGATAACTAAAATTAGTAAACGTTAAGCTTAACGTTGATAATTATTATTACTTAAATAAACCATCTATGAATTCCATTCTTAGAATAATATCAATAAGTAAATTTGACAATTTGCATAAGTTAATTGTATGTTATTTTAACAGTCCTCCAGTGAAGCTTCGGGGCAGCACTACCATCTTACCCAGCTCTGATACCAGACCATCAGCTTTTCTTATGGCATACTTTAAGTGAATATAGTTTCAACTTCTCAACGTTTTTGATTTTCTCGAATAAAGTTCAGTCTTTCTGTTTCTATTTTTGCGTACATATCAAGCATAAATTGGTTGAGGAGATTACGAAATTAAAGTAAATAAGGTTCTTCACCTTCTCGCACCATCAACATATAGGCGTAAAAATCAGCTGCAGACACAGCTTTCTTAAGTGGTGTATTGGTGCTTGGATCCCACTGGGGGATGTTAATACTGTACCCATCTTCTCCATGGTAGAACATCAGATGATACTAAAGAGAATCATACACTTGATAGAACTCACTGATTCTTATCAGTTTCTTGTCCCTGCTGTGGAGAACAATGTCTCCCTTTTCAAACACCTGGCCAACAATCAAGACAGCAACTTCGTTAGTGGTATTGTAACGTCCTCAGTGAGCATTTGAAGGCTTTTTGTCAGCACTGATAATTACCTGGAAATCTTGTAGATCTTGAAACAGACTCAACAGCAGCTCTGAAGTCCTTGATATACTCGTTATGTTCATGAAGAATTTTCTGGAGTTAGCCTACGAAAGCAGGCTTGACATTTTGAAGGTTACCACAGCGGATGCCTCTTTCATGGATGTCACCACCCACAAAGTTTATCTGAATAAAAGACGGTTGCTGTTGTGTTCCAGGCATCAAACTCCCTATTCTGTGATATACCTGTCCTTGCATCTTTAATGTTGGCTTGAAATCTCCCTCTTTTATCTCTTTTTTTCCAAACGACGTCATTTGGAAACAACGGTTCTATTTCCAAATATTATTTAGAAAATGCTCAGCCTCAGGATGTTCGTAAGTTAGGAGGCTGTGCAAGTGTTTGTTTGTTTATTTCGTTTAACGTCACTTTATGCTGCTATGGCTAATCGGACGATGCTACGGTGGGAGTCCTAAATTTTGCCTATCCAGGTATAATTAGGATAGGGATCTTTAAAGAGTACCTGACATCGCACAGGCTCGGGACCCGAAGGACGGCATAGCTAAGGATTTTTTACTCCCTTTAAAAAATCCTAAGGTCATCTGACGGGCTGCGAACCCGCGATCTTGGGTTTAGTAGGTTGCTATGCTAACCACTACACCACAGGTGACCCCGGCTGTCCAAGTGTTCAGGATATTCTTAAAAGGAAGGAAGTTGGACTTTCCCGTTATTGCTACACATGACAGGGCTCTCGTCCTTCCATTTTACAGCATAACAACAATTTCAAGTAGTCTGTTGTCCAATATCGACTGTTTTGTCTTTTGCATATTCAGTTTTTGCGTCATACTGGCTGTAACCTTTCCATTGAAAATCTTCCATCGTGTTTTGTTACCCGGTTAACACGAGGATTATTTCCTGAGTACTTTTTTGAAGACTTTTTATGGATTTCAGGATGTGTTTACTTATACTTCTGTACAGCCCCTCTAAGTGTATTTGGGTGATTCTCAGAATGTGTGTACAGCATATGTTTTATCTTCGGGTTGGTTCTCTTTATGTTTGTTAACCATTTTTCTACTAATGTCAGGATGATTTGTCATTTATTTCTTAACAGCTTCCCTGTTGCCCTCTACATGTGCTTGAATATATTTTGCAGCCGAGTTCCTTAGTTGTTTGTTGCGAACTGAATATGTGAATCATTTCCTAAGTTGTTTACTTTTAGACTGATGAGTTTACTTCAATAGACTCATCTGAACTGAGAAAAAAGGCAGATTCTAGGTTCAAGGAATGAAATTCAGAATGTCTAGGTACAATTTGTCCAGATTCGAGAAATACAACTTCGGCCTGGTTGAGAAAAGCCGATTTGAAAAGGGCCAATTATAATTCAGAACAATTATCTTGTGATCGGAAAGCAGAAGGAAGAGTAGTTGGGGTCGAAGCTACTGGTGAAGCAAGGTTGGTGGGTTGCTCGTAATGAATATGAACATCGAACTGGCCTTATAAGTCATCATCAGAGAATATCAAGTCGTTTAACCCACCCCCTGTTTAACAAAAGTCTTTTAATAGCTTCTCGTCACGAAACAACTCAAACTTGTAAGGGTACACCTCTGCAGCTACCATGAGCTAACAGAAAGTATTATATTATAAGGTTTCGACATCGATCGCATTTTTGTTTGATTACAACTATAAGGAACTTAATTTGGGGTCAAAGTGTGCGGCTTAAGCATCTAACCTATTTTTTAACTTAGCTTATTCCCATATACCATATGACAATTAATCTATTATTATTCACCCAATAAAAATTGTAATCGCATTTTTTGCGAATCAGCCGCGATCCAGGCCGATTTTTTAAAATCCCTTTCTTAGCGAGCGCCTATGGCCATAGAGGAAGGGATCGAATTTCATTCCAATCCGTTCGGTGGTTTCCGAGATTTCGTGTTAAATGAGTGAGTAGTATTTGACAAATATATAGTACATTTTACAAAATAACACATGAAGAATAATAAAAACAATAGTCAAATGTATTCGTACACTTGATGAAATTTCTATTTAAATTGATATTTAAAAGTGAAGTGTCATTTTTATCTATCATCACATTTACTTGATGTATCATATTTTATATTGTATACAGTTGTAAATTTCAATTAAAAAAAAAAAAAATATTACTATTTTTTTTTCTTCATACTTTTTTTTTATTTTTTCACTCACCGATAAATACTATCCTATTCGAATGGTCAGGATCATATTTTTTATGGTCTTTGGCCCATTGCTATCTTAATGTTGCTTATTGATGGTTTTCTCCTACCTGTCCTGGGTGAAGCTCGTTCCGTCTCAAGCATTAGCGCATTGTTATAACACTCCCCTATTCCCCCTCTTTGAGACAAATGTTCGTTAACTAATTTTAATTTTTTTTTTAATAAATGTTTCTTGGTTGTCCTGTTCTCTCTTTTATGTTCAAAGTTTTTCTCGTTCCTTACATTTTAATTGCATCTTGGACTGGTGAGTGAGGTCTGTTCTCTTTTCTAAGCGACCGTAACTCATTATGTAGGCGCACAACTATTTGTGTTTCCTCTCCAGTCGTATCTCTGGTTTTGCGTCCCATTTTCAATTTACGAACAGCCATAATAAGCACTAATAATCGCTAAACCTTTACGAATTACGTCAAGGTAAAGACTGATTCGAGGTAATACTAAAAATATTAAGACAGGGGGTGAAAACAAATGTCTAAGTTTAGTTTACGAATACGTTTGACTCATAACAATGAGGCATCTTACTATTATGTATAAGCTATTAAGCTAAATTTAGTCAATTTTCTTATGAAAAAATATTAACTCTATTATATAATCTTGAATGCAATATTATATATGTTTAAATTAAATAAAAATGCAATATATACAAAATATTAGGAAAGAAAATAGAACTTATACTAGTGTACGAATACGTTTGACTCTGACTGTAAATCCATTGTGCTATTAATGAAATGAAAATCCGCATCCCTTGGGCTTCCCTTAATGGTAACTCCTCCCAAATTGGAGAAACTATTAATCACATAAAGACCCGTTTATCTAGACATAAATATAATATTTCTCCCCTTAATACATCAGCCACCAAATTATCTGAATATGCCATATCCCTTAACCATTCCTTAGATTTTGACAGGTGCTCCATTTAATCCATAGTTTCTAATCATGAAAAATGACTAGTTAGTAAAGATATCACTAACTACACGTTCATTTAGATCCCAATCCTGTGAATAAAAAAACTGATAAAGAATGCATTTCTTCTTCCTATTCCAACATATTGCACATTTTAAAAACGTAAACCTATTTTCTCTTAATTTTTATTTTTTATTTCCCTCTCTTTCTTTATCTCTTCCTCCATATCTCTCTCCTTTCCCTCCACCTCTCTCTCCTTTTCCTCCCTCACCTTTCTCATTTTCCTCTCCCAACTCTTCATTCTCATTTCTTAACAACATTTATTACCTTATTGTTCCTTCTTACTTCTTTGTTTAATAATTTATTTCCTTAGTTTTAGATAGAAAAAAAAAAACGTGAAAAGTCGTTATTCCCCCACTCCTTTCTTAAACCTGTTGTTGTTTACTTGCCTCAGCTCTCTTCATGACAGGGTGTCATTATGTTAATTTAACTTCTTTAGTTTTTTTTTATTTACAATTTTCCATCTCGTATGTTTTGTTATTACTGTTTTTTTTTACACTTTTGATCATTCTTTATTTTATTATATTTTATTTTATTTTTAATCTATAAAATGCCAACTTTTTACATTAAAAATTCATGTTGTTTATTAACCCTATTATATTTCATTTTATTTTTTTATTATCGTATGATTTATCTACATTTTTTCAGATAATTTCAAATTGTTTATTATACCTATTATCTTTTATTTTATTTACATAATTTTGTCTTTTTTTTTCCTTTCCTTTCTTTTTTATCTCTTTATTCGACTATTCTTTGTTTTATTCCTGATGATGAATGATGATTTTACCGAAACATTGGCAAATAAATTATTTTCAAACATTGCATTATTCTTTTTCTGACATATCACACCCAGCATCTTATTAAAAAATGTATGTGTGTGTATTATAATATAAAACATCCCAGAAATGCCGCTATGTAGTTGTGAAATTTCTACACAATGGATTAATATCCAGTATGACTGCAATCTTGTATAGCAACTCATCATGGCGCAGTGTTCTAGGAGCTTTTGCTGGGAGTGCCATTTCCGTATATCAACCGATGCGTTGTCTGAATTCGATCCTTTGACTGAGCTCTCGATTTCACCAAGACTCAGTTACATGCAGATCCATAGGTTCTTATAAAATGAACTGGTGAGTGAATTGTTCAACGAAAAAACAAGTAAAGCAAACGATTTGTCATTTGCTAGAGGTGTAATTTCAATAATAAATTGTGGTCACTAGCCTTGCGCTCAGTGAGTTTATCGATCGCTAACAGAACCAAACAAGATATATTATAATTTTTGTTGTGTTCATAATTGGCATTTTCTTTTTTTTTTTTAATCTATAATATAAAACACGAATCTAAGTTTTGTAACCCCGAGAAAATCTGGTATAGGACTATTAAATAGTGGGTAGGGCAGAAAGTAGTAAAGAAAGATGATAAATTACTTTAAGAGGAATCATTAATAAGAGGAAGAAAGTAAATAGAGACAAAGAAAGAGAGGGAGAGAGATAGCGGAGAGAAAGGAAGAGAGAAGGATTTGGCTGGGTTTTACTGAAGATTTACGACTCTACTTCCTTTTAGTACATCAATAGCGATGCCTCTTATAGCCGCACATATCGCCTTTCCAGAAGATCCTTCCCTCAGCTTAATTAACCTCCAGTACACTCATTATAGGATTTAGTACTCGGACGGTCTTTCTAAATATATCATGATAATTGGTTTGTGAACAATATGGTAGTGTTACACCATATGAGAGGTACTCGTTTGCCAGATCTAGGAAGGGCCCTAAGGTTAAATAATATGTTTTTGTATTTAGACACCATTCTATCAAATCTGATTGTTTTCATCAATTTATTAATTTTTTTCAAATACTAGAAGTTAGTTTTGTGAAGGTCAAGAGTATGACTTAGTGGATTATAAGCGAGGGAAAATTTCATCTATAACTCTTCTTCATTAAGAATTTCTGTGATCATTCGTTTTGATAACTTCTATTCACGTTCTTATTAAACAAAGTAATAGTCAATCTATTTATCTAGTTTTCATTTTGTAATAAAAAAAAAAAAAAAAAAAAAAAAAAAAGAGAAATACTTCTTAAAATTCTGTTGTTTCTACTTATACTTCACTAAAACTTTTATTCATGCAGCATCCTTTTATTTCGAAACGTTTGGTTTTGGAAAGATTTAATAGGAAAAAAATGTGATAAAGAGTAAAAATACTTTTCTAATAATATATAAATTAAAGAAATATGTTACTGTTATTAATGGTACTATTTATATTCTTATTGGTGAGTTTTTTCCAATCTGTATTAATCATATCTTCGGTATTATGTAAAATATATAAAAATACGCGAACGGATTTCTCCGACGGATTTCAATATCTCTGGGTAAATCCGTGCGTTAGAGGGAAAGCAAGAGGGCGCGGACTGTAAAAGATGTTTCCAGGGATTTTCGGTTGTGAAATCCACGCGTTTGTGGAGAACAGGGAGGGCGCAATCATTAACGGGTCGGATCTGGCGGGCCTGGATCCGAGCGTTCCTACACTAACGGACTTATGTCCTTGAAGAAATCTGTGAATCACAGGTCCGTCGGGAAGAGACCGCCGAACAGTGCTGCTGATGCGGGTATTTTTTCCCGAAATCGGGAAATGTTGGGCATCGGCGGGAATTTAGCGGGTATCTCCGAAAAACGGGTAATACCTAGGGCCGTAGGTGCTCGCTAAGAAAGGATTAAATACAATTCGGTCTGGATCGCGTGTTTTCGCGAAAACCGCGATTTATCACGCATAGCAAATTCTTTGAATTAACATTACGGATCTTAATGAAACTTAGTACGTTGCTTCTTATTAGATGTTAGATGAACGATAACAATTATTTTCTAAGTAGTTTGCCCTGTGGCGGTACTAAAAAGGGGTAAAATAAAAGTACTCATAAAATTTTATTGGGTAAATAATAATAGATTTATTGTCATATGGTATATGGTGATAAGCTAAATTAAAAAATAGGTTAGATGCCTAAACCGCACACTTTCACCACAAATTAAGTTCTTTATTGTAGTAAACAAACAAAAATACGATTCTGGCATGTGGAAACCGTGTTATATGGTACTTTCTGTAAACTCATGTTGGCTGCAGAGGTGCATCCTTACAAGTTTGAGTTGTTCCCTGACGAGAAACTATTGGCCTGCTATGGAGAGGAAGTTGAGGGGGTTAAAAGACTTATGTTCTCTGGTAGTGACATAGAAGGCCAGTTGGATCAACTTATTCCTTACGAGCACCCTACCAACCTTGCTTCAACAGTAGCTCCGTCCCTAACTGCTCTTCCTTCAGCTTTCCGGTCACAAGATAATTGTTCTGAACCTGGCCCTTTTCAAATCGACTTTTCTCAAACAGGCCCATGTTGTCATTGCTCGAATCTGAACAAGTTGTACCTAGCCTTTGTGAATTTAATTCCTTCAACCAACAATCTAACTTTGTTCTCAGTTCAGATGAGAATAACGCAGGAAATGATTAAAAGATTTAGTTCACAACAAACAACTAAGGAAATCGGCTGCAAAAAGATAGTCAAGCACATGTAGAGGTTAACCGGGAAGCTGTTAAAAAATACAGGAAAAATTATCCTGCAAAAACATTAGCAGGAAAACGGTTAACAAACATAAAGAGAACCAACCCGAAGTTAAAAGAAATGTTGTACACACATATACTGAGGATCCCCTAAATATACATAGAGGGGCTGTAGTACATATAAGTATAACAAAACCAATCCTGAAATCCATAGAAAGTCTTAAAAAAAATACTCAGAAAATAATCCTCATGTTAATCGTGTAGCTGTAACAACACATGATGAAAGACGTTCAATGGAAAGGTTGCAGTCATGGACAGTGAAGAAGCATTCAGGTTACAAGTATTATCCAAAAACTGAATATCCAAAAGATAAAACAGTCGATATAGGACAACGGTCAACATGCAATTGGTGTGCTGTAAAATGGAAGGACGAGAGCCCTGTCATGTGCTGCAGTAACGGGAAAGTCCAACTTCCTCCATTTCAAGAATATGCTGAACTCTTGCACAACCTCCTTACTTATGAACATCCTGAGATTGAGCATTTTTCAAATAATATTTGGAAATAGAACGGTTGTTTCCAAATGACGTCGTTTGGAGCAAAAGAGATAAAAGAGGGACATTTCATGCCAAAATTTAAGGTGCAAAGACATGTACACCACAGAATAGGGAGTTTGATGCCTCGAACACAAAAGCAGCCGTCTTTTATTCAGATAAATTTTTTTGGTGCTGACAACCATGAAAGAGACATTTTCTGTGGTTACTTTCAGAATGTGAAGCATGCATTGGTAGGTCAACTCCAGAAAATTTTTCATGAACATAACAACTATATCAAGGACTTCAGAGCTTCTGTTGAGTCTGCTACAAAAACTCTACAAGATTTCCAGGTAGTTATCAGTGCTGACAAAAAGCCTTGATTAAACGATTAAGACGTTATTTTAAGAACAATATTAGATAATATGATAATTGGTTCTTCTTGATTTAATAAAGATAAAGGTATTACTTCAAGCATTGGCGGGTATTTCTCGGTATAAACGGGAATTTTTATGCTTGGTGGCGGGTATTTTGTGTTGAGGGGATCGGCAGCACTGCCGCCGAACCCCTTAACGCTCGAATTTTGCATTAGTGGAGCGACGTGTTTACCAGATAGTAGACGGATCATAATTGATTCATTAAAGTCAAGATTTTATTAAATTTTACTTCCTTATTGGTCAATAATAATGGGGAAAGTAAAAGCTGCCAAAGAAAAGCAGGGTAGCAATTAATCTTTCTGTATGTGGGATACTCTACCTTTTCCTGCTTCTTTAGCCTTTTCTCGATTTTCCCTGTAAGCATGAATATTGGAAAATTGAGGAATCAAGCTTTATTCTAAGGTTAAAAGTTAATTACGTAAAACATAAGTACCAGGTGCCCTTAAGTAATAAACAACAGATGTTGCGTTAGAATATCAGCTAGGGTTACGAATAGCGTTTGCTAGTTATTTACCTAAAAGAAATTCAAAGTCGCTTTCATCCATCCGTTTTTGAAGTCTTGGGGTTCATTCATCTTTAATTGTTTAATCAAAGGCATATGACTCATTTGTTGCCTCAGCTATCCACGATTTTACACACTTCTGGCGATTTCTCCTTTTCATAAGATAAGATACACTACACACTAGGGTTGGGCGATGGTAGATAGTTACTATCGATATATCGATAGGTCTTGCCTACGATAGGTCATGCCTATCGATGGTCACTATCGATAGTGTCGACTATCGATAGATCTTTTTTACCCTCAAGTTTTGAAACTCTAGGAATTATGCTGATCTCTCTCTGTCAAGTGTCGAGTTCTTTTGAAATTGAATTCGAAAGCCTAGAGCTCAAGGGTTCTCTCAAAGATTAAGCCAAAGGATAGCAGAAATGCTAGTTTCTTAACTCCTGAAATTAACTATTTCGTTATTTTTCTTTTCTGAAGATTTGATTTGTTCATTATTATTGTAACCATGTAAATTGTAAATACTTTTGTAAAATTCAAAAAAATTTATAAATAAATAAGTTATATATATATATAAATATAAATATAAATAATATAAAAATATATAAATAAATTAATAATATATAAATATAATATAAATAAATAAATAAGTTTTTTTCTCACATCTTTATGATATAATCTTATAATTTATAATCCTGCAACTTTCAAATAGTAAGTAGATAATTGAATTTAATTAAATTAGTTGAAATTCTTTATTGTATAGCTTCGGAAAAAGAAGGAAGCAACTATCGAAAAACTATCGATAGCAAGCGATAGTTCTCAACCGATAGTATCGACTATCGCCCAACCCTACTACACACATACCACCGACAAGGGCAGCAATTTGACGCGAGTTACCCGAATTCACCAGCGAACACATCGCTTACCCACGGAAACTAGCACACTACATCCGTGGTGGATTTCAGAAATCCGACGTACATGCTCGTAAATCTGGATTGGTGTGTTTCGGTCCTAGATCCGACGGATTTGCCCCACACACGGGCAGATTATCGACGGATGTGGCTTGACGGTTTCAAACCTGACAAACCAGAACGGTTTGTTAAGGAGCAGAAGAGTTTAGATCCGTCGGATCCGATCCGTCACGGAGATCCATCCCACATTTTCGACGGACCGGGTTTGACGGACCGGAGGTAATGCTAAGGGTCACGAGAGATCAGATCCCTCAAACCAGATCTGCCAAATCAGATCCCTCAAAGAAATCCGTCCGTGTATGGCCAGCTATTGAAGTTAAATGTTTAGGGCAGAGTTGGTCAAAATTCAATCATGCATAAAAATTTGACAACTAATTTAATGGAATCAATCATCTAGTATAATTAAATCTTTCAGTTGATTTTTGGTGAACTAATGATTATTTGATTTAAAAATCGACTGAAACATTTATCATTATTAAATTAGGTGATTGATTCCGAGAAATAAGCTCTTCAGTCTGGTTTAGGGTGAAACTTAGTTATTTGAATAGTTTATTTTTTAGGTATGTATTTTAAAATAATATACACCCAAAAAATAGTATCTAATATTTTAATTTTTGAATCTCATACCCGTTTTATTATAAAAGGAGAGAGATTCAATAGTAATAATATCTTTTATTATTTTATATATTATTTTATATATTATTATATATATATATATATATATATATATATATATATATATATATATATATATATATATATATATATATATATATATATATTTTTTATTTATTTTTTATATATTATTATTATTTTATATTATATATCTTTTATAATATCTATATTTTTTATCAGAAGAATTTTGTTTTAATTTTTATTTACCTTTTAATAATTTCTTACCAATGTTTTGTGCCATAAATAATAATTCACCCCGCAACCGTCTCTAGGAATATAAGGATTCTGGATTACGCCAGCTTTGCACATACATAGTGGAGCGTGAAGTCTGTAGGGTATGTTTGATTAGGGATGGTAGACCATAAATGATATGTACCTAGTTGCTACCACCAACACCTTAATAGCTTCAGCTTAATAGCTTTCAGTATTTGCAGATGATACTTAAATACTTTGTTATCTCTTTTACGGTTTTCTAGGAGCCAAAAAAACAAAACTGTATGTACTTTATTTGTACTGTTATAATTTTGTTTTTGTAATTATTTTAATGGGCGATATTTTTTTTATTCTACTTATAAAACTTGATAAATTAATTTTGACCAATGGCCAAATTCAATACTTGAGAGTTTAAGATAATACCACTTAACTCTTACAACTAACGTTTTGTTTCTCCAAACGGTCTTTAAGCTGGATAATAGCTGTTCCGTTTGTCCAACAAACCATGACACGATCCTATCCAGTCGATAGTACACCGCTAACAATATCCTATCTACATATCTCCTATTGATCTTTGTCAGTAATAGCATTCTAAATCGAGTTGTGTCATCCCCTTTGCCAGCCGTCGTTCATTATCGCCCAACCCATCTGTCTGTGAAGGGGTGCTATATGTTTTGTAGATTTTTATATATATTTATATAGTATTCCACAACGGAAATGACAATATTACAGCATATTAAAATACGGCTCAGTAGTAACATAATATTTTGTCATAATTGTAGAAATACTAATGTCTGATCACAAACATTACAGCTATTTTTACTATTTACTAAGCTATTTACACAAACACTACAGCTATTTTTATTTGGGATTCTTATGGAATGATTAATAGCTATTTTGAAACGGGAAAAATGTTATAAAGGTAGTTTCATATGTATTGTCGGCTCTTCGTAACCTTGTGGTTCCATCAAAACGACATCATTGTAAATAAGCGAGTCGACCCGATACTAATAATAGCTTAGTCTGATTGTTAGAAAATATTTAATATACATAAGTAGGCAATGTATATATCAGGAGTCAAAGCATTGACTCCGGCGAGGCAGGGTAAACAAGGATGACCTCGGCTGGGGTCATCCACATTGGATCGATAAGCTACCGAAAGCACACTATCAACGCCTTAACAGTTTGTGTCGCTGCTTTAGCCTGTTTCTTTACTAACAGTTCTAAAACTTCTAATTTAATATTATATCTATAATTAAACATTAGTTGTCTATTCTAAATTGAAAACATAACTTTCTGTAAAACCCTTATTCTGTTTCAAATTAAATTCTATAATAGAGTTAATTTTCTAACCAGTAGGTATGTTTATTTTAATTTATTTTTCTCAATCAGGGGAAACGAAAACACCTGTTCAAGAAGTCTGTCTAGGATTAACTGATAGGTTTTTTCAACCATGAAGGATCTATTACCAGTTTTATATGGGATGAGCACTTATATAGGAATGTGGATTATCTCTTTTTTTCGAAAGTGTTGCTTGAACCTCGGTAAATAAGTTTAATTTTTTTACTTTTTAAAAGTATTTCGAACGATTATAAAAATATTGATAAAAGTTTGTTGTTTTGAGTATCAATATTTTCCTCACTATAACAGTTTTCTGTTTTCGTTTAGCATAA
Source organism: Euschistus heros (assembly GCA_003667255.2). Lineage (NCBI taxonomy): Eukaryota > Metazoa > Arthropoda > Insecta > Hemiptera > Pentatomidae > Euschistus > Euschistus heros. Next base: position 1,106,454 of record RCWM02000078.1, on the reverse strand, counting down.
GTTTGATATCAGGGTTGGTGATGTTTTCACTGTAGTATCTACTATTGAATTCATCTTGTTTTTTAGAGTAATCAGTTCAATTTGATAAATAAAAGAAATTTAAACTAAAAATTAATTTATGTTGTCCAATTCCTATAAAAAGCAAATCCATCAAAAGTTTAACAATAATCTAAAATTTATAACTTTTTTTATATGATGTTTTGATATGAACCTTTTTTAATTTGGTAAATGAATAATTAAATATATCAATAAATTCTTTACCTATTGGAAAAGTGTATTATAATGGAATAGAATCGATACTTTTAATCAAATATGAAAATGTAATTGTGATTTTTCCTCAAAATCTGACTTAATTTACTCTTCTTCAGTGATTTGTAAAATTTGACCTTTAATCTACTAATCTATTTGTCGCCTTTTTCCTCCTTTCTTTTCTTTTAAACTGCTAAAATTAGGAACAAGTATCATTTTTTCGGAATGATGTGTGGAATTATACAAGTATCATGTGTGGAAGCAAAAGATTAACAAAAAAAAAATTCAACAACACCAGTACTTTAATTGATAATAAACCTAAGCAACAAACACAGACGCAGAGATTTTTTACAGTTTTCTTTCTTATGGTACTGAAATGAATTTGAGTGAGTCAACATTAATATTTATTTCCCTTAAATTATATCATTGCGCTTTAATGTATATTTTATTGTTATTTTTCATACGCATATTCATATGTAAAGTTTGACCTAAATATTTTGGATCTTATAGGACTGACGATTTTATTTTAGTTTTCAATACTTTGAGTAATTAAAATCGAGGTATCAAGAACAAGAATCATGAAGCTTAAATTTGTTGAAATTTTAAATAAAAAACAGATCAGTATAAGCATCAATGTTTGAATAAATAAATGAATGAAGAACACTTACCTTTTCATCATCCAATTCATCTCGTATCCAATCCAATTCTTCGCAAAATCCTAGATGCCCTTTCTTTACTTTGTCACCAATAAACTCATCCATGAATATGTTAATGTTCCATTTGTTGCTGATTTTACCCAAACCAGATTCCTATTATTTTATAGTAAACGACTTAACCACTCAAGTCCACAAGTCTCTTAACTTGCTTCTCACTCCGTTCCCGATAACCCTCCGAGGTGTCTGAAAAGAAGATTGCCTAAAGATCTTTTTGTGTAAAACGTTTATTGAAGTTCTATTGATGAGTAGTTTTTTCGAATAATGACATGTCATTATAATCACTATCAACACATTTACTTGACGCATCCATTTTATAAGTAAATATAAATTAAAAATATAAAATATATAATATCAAATTTTTTATATAAAAACCTTTTTAAGTTTTTCATACTCGCTCCAATAATTGTTTATTTGAAGATGAAAAAAAAAAATCTAAATTAATTTAATGATAATTTCTGAGATATTTTTCAAATAAATAAGAATAGAAATCATCTTGGGAGTTAACTAGAATTGAAAAAGGTTTTTCTAACTTTCTGAATATTATCAGCAGATAATTTATATTTAAATTTTGCTTTTAAGTAACCTTTAAATTCAGACAGGTTTGGTATTGATGTATGGGAGTATTTTCTTTTGCCTAACGGGATTCCAAAACATATAGCAGGCCATTAAGCTGAAGATTTATTTGGCGGGGGTGAGGGTCCCTATAGATATTCGACATTCATTCATTTTATTTCTACCGCGTTTTGACAAGTATTAAATTCTTCTTTTTGTCTTGGTTTTCAGGTGCCTTATTTCAATACGAGATCTAAGTAATAATAAAAAAATGGTTTTCATAACACTATTTTTATTAGCGAATTTCGATTAATATGAAACAGTGTTGGTTACTGTTGATTGTTAGTATTTTTTAAAACTACAATTTAATTAAAAATCGGTAAAAAAAATGAATTTCGCATTTTCAATATTAAATTAAGAGTTTTAAAGCTTGTATGCTATAATGTAATTATGAATTATTCTGGAAAACAGGAATATTTTAGCGATCAAGGTATGATTATATATTTTTGAGAAACTGTAATTGTAATATTTTTTAATGATATTTTTATTAGGATCTATAATAAAATATGCCACTAAATTAAGACATAAATACGACTGTTGAATATACAATTCTTTAAAAATAATATTTCATCTGTATATTCAATGGGATTATTTTTACTTGGTAGCAAGAAAATATTTGGAAACTTCCAAAAATGGTTAAATCACATTATTTTCTCTTATTTGTTTATTTTTAATGATTAAGATATTGTATTTATTTATTTTTTTTTTTGTTATTTTTAAATATTTTTTTATTTTCTAGTTTACGTATATTTTCTGTTATTTTTAAATTTGACTTATTTTTTTCTTATTGTTTCAGGTAAGTTGCTGACCGTAATCCTAGTTCAATGTAGGAAGTGAGTATATAATAAAGTACATTTAGCTTGAAGAAACTGTTGGATAAATAACTGTGAAGATTAAAGTAATTAGAAATCACGTCTGACATTTTTATCTTCTTAATGTATACTAGGTACTACGGCTATGGTGTGTATATATATGTATATATATATATATATATATATATATATATATATATATATATATATATATATATACACATTAGCATATTTCTCCAATCCAACTAAAACATCTAATCTCATCAAAATGTATATGCTTTGAGGCATTTTAAACCGATTTGAGTTAATGTTATTCTTCAGATCAGATTTGTGCATATTTTGAACTGTTATTGCATATTTATTTATCTACATATCCGACTTATCGGCATTTGTCATTTGGAATTTTTATTTTTCTGAGAAGTCAAAAAAATAAAATATAATTATAAACCAGAAAGTCGCTATGGGAACTCCTATCATGTTTTCCCTTCTGATGAATGAATTCGTTTTGTCCACGTGCTGATTTTTCGTTTGGCACGAACTTTTGATCGCATTTTTTTCTGTTATTGCTAAGTTTTTTAATCGGATTAATTTCTGGTTCTCGCTCCGCTCGAATAATTCGAATATTAATTCATGTTTTTATTTCCCCTCTATACCATCATTTCTTTTACCCAGTCTCTCAAGGAGTTCCACCAATACACATCATTTATTAACTGTTTACTAGTGCACTTCTAAAATCTTGTTCGAAAGTAGGTACTTTTTTCCTAACCTAACTTTACCTGAAAAGAACGTTGTTTTTTTTTTTTACCTTCTGAGAATATATTCAGTCCTGATCTATTTTTTTTTGTATTGTCACCGATTCTTATTGTTTTTAGTTGTAATAGGAGTAATATAACTTTAATTTTTATTTTACATTAGGAAAAATAGCACGTTAAAATATATATATAATAAATAAACTTTTACTGATGATATACACAGTTTTTTATTACGTTATTATTATAATTCTTTATCAGTCATATTATTATCTTAGTTTTCTCAGTTTATACATTTTATTATATTTTTTCAACTTAAAAATTAGTTTCCTCCTAGCCTAATTGGTATCATCCTTTCCAAAGATAATTTTTTTCTTCTTCATCAAAGGTTAATTCATTATCAGAATAAGCTTCTTGCTCGGTTTTACTATAATGTTCCAGATTAAAATAATTTATAATGTGACCTTCAGTGTTAAAAGAATCAGACTCCATTAATTTGCCAGTGCATGTTCTTATCTTCTTTTTCCTCGTCAGACTATTCTTTAAGCTCTTGTAAAATAATTAGGTATGCCTTCTGTTAAAAAAAAAAATAAATAAATAGATAATATAACTTTAATGCAGAAAACAAATACTTAGAAGACCGGGGACATGGTTGACATTGCCTTGTCTACCAAAGCTTGGTTTCAGATATACAATCACGAAAAAGGTTACAAGTGCTCATTAGATAAGGTTTGAAACGGTCAAGGAAGAGTACAGAGATTAGCGTATATAAGAGTATTAGCGACTGAAAGGAAGTGGGTCCAAGTCCAGAAAAATTAGTGAGGATAATATCCATCTGGTTGACAAAATCAACTAGTGCTCTCGATTTAGGGTTAAATGGAATAATATTCAACATGACAACCATTTTTTTTTTTTTGTTCGTTGTTAGCTTAAATGGCATAGTAACTATGAATGACATTGCAAGTTCCTGTGCTGTATTTTATTGGCAGCTGGTAGGATCGGGTGTAGAGTTAGCGTGTTGCAACTGATTGCGGACTGCACGGCTGGCTGGGCGCGTGCTTGGATAGCTGCATAAGGAGGGCAGTCCTCTTTTCTTGTTTGTGACATCTCTCTCACGGCATCGACTTTGCAGCTCTTCTAACAATTGTCCTCTCACTTGTAAATACATGATGCATTTCCTTTATTTATTCCTTCATTTAAATTAATATTCCAGCTAATTCAGCGATAAAAAAAAGTTGATCTAAGTAATATACGTGATTTTCCTTATGCACTACGTAACTGCAATGGTCGTCAATTTCAATCTGAAACCTCTTTTACATTCAAACAAATTTACATGTTTAAAAAAACAAAACAAAGTTTCCTACGAGGTTTTCTAGTATATTATTAACAAATTTACAAACGTAGTATCCAACGGGTTTCAATAAGAATGTGTGATAATTAATTAAGTAACATATTAGCTACTAATAATATGTAACATACGATTTAATTTTTTACCATCAAAACCACCTAACTTATGAATTCGTTTCTAGAAAAAACATTACTTAAGAGACACCGCAATATGTACTTGAGTTGTAAGATATGAAGCAGAACCCCCATGTATGGTGCCGGTCTAAGAAGTGAAACAGTAGAAGTCACTTAGGTCAGGTTTCATAAGAGTACTTCGTTGGCTCCTGTCTCCGGGTTTTCTGGACGGGGTAACGCCTTCCTACACAATAGCCCAATAAATATGTACAGTACATGGTATGCTGTTGACTTCATGAGTTTTGTTTTTTACTGGTGCTCACATTTTCAAAAAAAACAACAAAAAAGTCACGCATTGATGTGGGTTGTATGTAATATCTATTTCAACTACTTTGTAACTCCAATCTTTGGATAAGGTTGGAAATAATTTTGTCATTAAAAAAAAAAAAAAAAAAAGACTACTGAAAAAGAATATAATGTAGGTATTTATTTTCTTTTTAAAATCCATGAATTTGGTCGTATTTATGAAAATATATAAAAAGAGGGTTACAACATATTTATTTATTGCATAAGACATTTGAAGTAAAAATAAAAACTGAACTGCATTAGTTTTGTAATAAATCGTTGCGCTTTGCTTTTATAGCTATTAAGCTATTAATACATTGATTTAGAATAAATTAACCAAGGTGACAGCTGAGCCGGATGTGTTGATCCAGAAAGGAAGTGTGCCAGTCACGGCTTAACGAATATTCTTCAGCTGTCTTCCTCTTACGGGTTTTGTATACTCGACAACATAATATAGGCCGTTCATTCTAAACAAGTTTATTTGTTGTTTTCGACATTGTTTTAAAGTGATGTATAAATTGATTTTTTTTTCATTATTTTAAAGTAGTTTTATTTTTACTTTATCTCCTAATATTAGCTCTAATGTGATGTCTTAATTATAAAAAATGTTGCGGTTGTTCCACTATCATCATGTGTTTATAAAATCATCGGTACCCTCACAGAAGCGTAGCTCTAACACCTTCATGCGCCCATGATACCTTTTATCGATTCTAACCTTCTTCCGATTTATTTTGGTGTTTCAATCGCTACTTTTCGAGGAGAAGGGTTATACTCCTAGGGTTGCCATCTCCTAAAATACAAAAGCCGGACTTGGCGCTGTATTAAGCCAGACATTTGCCACAAAAGCCGGACATTATCTTTAAAAGCCAAACATACCTTTTATAAAGCCGGATGTTCGTTTTTAAAAACTCTCTCAAGATAAGTTACATGTAATTTTTAATTAATCACAGATATATTACATAATTTATAATACAGTTTGAGTTTATAGTTATAACATTAACCACTTATTTATAGTCCTATCCTTAATCTTTTGATCTTTATGTATGACATTAAAATTAATAACTACCTAAAACATTTTTAGTCTCCTATAGACTTCACTTATATAAAACAAAAATAAATAAATTACAGCTCAACTTTGGCAGTAAACTAAACGTTTTCATTATACGAACATAAAAATATATGCACTCTTATAAGGAGAAAACAAAAAGATTAAAATTAAACAGTCAATTATAAAGCAATCTCAAATGTTTCTAAAAATAATAAAAATCCATAAATTCTTAGTTGTATTTTGCTTTTTCACCTACTTTATCCAAAACGTTGTTTTTCTTAGAAATCATCATAAAATTCTGCACACGTTGATTCTGCAGGCCCTAACGCTTCGTTGAAAAATCAAGTTCGCATTTGAATCCATGAAAGAATCTATTCTTGACGTAGATGCTGTGCTACGAATCTTCATTTTATGTTTTTCGGTTTTTAAATGCTTTTCTAAATCAGCTTTGTTCTTATTAGCTATTGAAATTACTTGTTCACAAATAAAACATGTTGCATACCATGCCCTTTTTCCCAGATTTAAACATCTTGTACTGACTTTGTAGTGTATCAGAAATATATATTTTTCTTTTCGACATAGTGAGTTTTAAAAGAAAATGATGTATGTTTTACTTGTATTTGAGGTTTGTAAATAACAATAGTGCAACGTAAAAGAAATTATAAAATTAACTCACCGAAAATTCGGTCTCCGCTGACTGAATAATAATGCAGAAAACACAAGAACTGATTGTGGTATTTGATCCTAGTGCAGAAAAAAAAAAATCGCGCAAGTGCGTAGTTCAAAAGGTAAGAGGAGAGCGAGTTTCCAAGATCTGAACACAGTCGCATTTCCACCACGCCATAAAATTTTTACTTTCAACGAGAAGACGAGGTAACGGTCGGCTTAAGAGGAGGCAGCTCCTACGCGCGCCGAGAATACCTTTTATCGATTCTTACCTTCTTCCAATTTATTTCGGTGTTTTAGTGGCTACTTTTCGAGGGGAAAGGTTATTCTCATTTATTTACGGAGAAACTTTAAATCCCTATTCAAAGTAATATTAACTTCTGTTTTCTTTATGATATTAAAATGTGAAATAAGAAAATAATGAAGTGTAAATTAGAAAATGTCAAGATATAAGAGACTAAATCAATTTTGAATTAATTTTATATTAAATGAAAATTAATATAATGCTAAACCACCAGTAATGTTAATTCTTGATAAACTTTGTGATGTGAGGGGAGTGTAAATAACAAATTATAAACATTTAAAAGACAGAATCCTTAAGTATTTATTTCACATAACTCCTATTTATTTAACATTTGTAGCTACATGTTTCGGAGAAAATGCTCCATCATCAGGCTTCTAAAAATGTTTAAGAATACATTAATCTATAACATTACACCAATAGTTTTACAGTTATATTGTATTGAGTTTAGAATAGTGGACTGTATTTTGAAATTGGGGACTGGTTCATGAGGGAGAACCGTGATGGGACGAAAATGATTAAAGTTTGGCTTACCTTGGCGGCGAGAACTGTGCGCATGTAGAGGAGAACTTACCGGCTGACTGCAAGGTAAAGTGAGAGATAATTGTGAACAGGATAGGAAAAGGAAATGAAAGAAATTGCAGAGCCGAAGTTCCTGCATCTGCTCAGATCGGCGGTAGAGAAAAGAGTGAGGATTCGTGAATCCTGCCACCAGGAGCGCCCCCATCGAAGGAACAGCAAAAACCGGGAAATTTAAAAGGTCAAAAGACCGCGAATATTCAACATAATCCCCCCCCTTGAAGCGTATAAGCTTCAATAAGCAAAAACATTTTTTTTTTTTTTTTTTTTTTTTTTTTTTTTTTTTTTTTTTTTTTTTTTTTTTTTTTTTTTTTTTTTTTTTTTTTTTTTTTTTTTTTTTTTTTTTTTTTTTTTTTTTTTTTTTGTGTAATTTGTTAGTATTCATGCAATTAGAAGAAAACGCTGGATAACAAAGATTAGTAAAACTCAAACAAGGGTTAATTGGCAAAAATAAACGAACTAACGAAATCAAGGGGTCAGACCTCGCACACACCGCAGGCATCCCTGACATCCAAAGGAAGGAAGAGGAAAAAGTCGCAAAACCGGACGAGTGTATTCTCCACGAGAAGTCCTGACCCTGGCAATTCGCACAACATTATCAGACCCCGGAAAAAACTTTGACAACGCGCCCGATAGGCCACTGAAGCGGAGGCAAATTTAAATCCTTTACAAACACCATGTCGCCAACCCCCAAATTGGGCGAATGAACAAACCACTTTTGCCTCAGTTGCAAGGTGTGCAAGTACTCCCTACTCCACCTCTTCCAAATACCATTAAACATGTGTTGAATACATAACCATCGACACTTGAGAGATGGTTGCTCATATAATTGTGCATCATCAGGGGGAACACACAAGGAGCGCCCAATCAAGAAATGAGCAGGTGTGATTACATTGACATCGGAAGGATCATTGGAAAGCGGAGTAAGAGGACGTGAATTCAGCATAGATTCCACTCGGATCAACAATGTATTGAATTCTTCAAAGGTAGGAACATGATTCTGTAAAGAAATGGTTAAATGCCGTTTAATACTTTTAACAGCTGCCTCCCAAAGGCCACCACTTGAAGGATGCAAAGGGCTATTGAAATGAAAGGTAACTTTGTGCTCCTCACCAAAATGCGGAAGTTGCATAGAATCGGCCTTCAAAAGCTCTCGAAAAGTGCGGTTCAAAGAATTGGCAGCCCCGACCAGATTAGTTCCACAATCGCAATGAAGATGAGATACGATACCGCGGCGAGCAATAAATCTTGACAAGGCGGCTAAAAAGGCAGCCGTGGTCATTTCAGTGACAGCTTCTACGTGCATAGCCTTTGTAGCAAAGCACACAAACACCACAAAGTAACACTTTGCTCTTTTAGCTTGGCGTAAAGTAGAAGAGCGAATTATAAAGGGTCCAGCAAAATCGCATCCAGAGCGTGAAAAAGGTGGAGAGGGGATAACTCGGTCTTCAGGGAGGTCACCCATAAAGGGAGGCTTATTTCGAGGCTCAACTCTAAAGCATGTAACACATTTGGAGAGTGCAGAACGCAAGGATTGACGAAAGGAAATTATCCAAAAGGAGGAAGCAATAAGTGATTGCAACAGATGGGCACGAGCGTGAAAATATTTCAGGTGATAATAACTAATAATCAATGTTACGATGTGATGCCTCTTGGGTAATAAAATGGAATTCCTGGCACTAAGGGACAAAGTTGAGTTAGCCAAACGACCACCCACCCGAATCAATCCTTCATTATCAATAAAAGGGCTGAGCACAGCATACTGCTTGGGAATATTTTTTCCAGAATAAAGCAAATCAAAAATATTGGGAAAGGATTCCTTTTGAACAATTTTGCAAATTTGGTTACGAGCAAATGTAATTTCAGAAATATTCAAGGTTCGAGACAAATCTCTTTCCGATACAGGCTTTCTTAAGTTATGAGTAAAACGCAATATCCATGCCACCACTCTGGACAGAAGGACCCAGGATGAAAATTTGGTGTAAAAAGGTGTAGGAACAGAGGTAACGGCCAAGCTTTCAAGTTCCACGGCCTTTAACTCTTGGCTAAAATCTGACTCCGAACACTTAGGGTCAGAACACTTAACAGGCCAAACTATACGGGGACCAGAAAGCCACTCGGGCCCATTAAACCAAAGTTTATGACTCAATAGCTCTAAAGGTAGAGCACTGCGGGAAGCCACATCGGCAGGATTAGACGAGGAGCGAACATAAAACCAGGAATTCATAAGGGTAAGATCCTGAATATGAGCCACACGATTTGCCACAAAAGTTTTAAATATATGAGGAGAGCTACGAAGCCAGGCCAATACGACTGTAGCGTCTGAAAAGCAAAGTCTTTCTGAAATGATGATTTCTCTGGAGAGTAAATTAAAGACATAATCAAAATTTTGAGCAAGCAAATATGCTGCGCAAAGCTCTAGTTTAGGCAAAGTCAAAACTTTCATGGGAGCAACACGAGTTTTGGAAAATACAATGGAGACATGATGGCTGCCATCACCCAATTCAGTACACAAATAAATGACTGAGGCATAAGCTTTCTCTGAACTGTCAGAAAACCCAACCAATCGATGAATACCCTTAGAGGGAAAGAGAGGACGATTAATTTCTATAGGCGGCATCAGTGAAACCTGATCAAGAAAACTTTTCCACCCATTGCACATGGAAAGGGGTAAGGTTTCGTCCCAAGAGAGCTGGGCAAGCCAAATATCTCGCATAAAAATTTTTGCCCAAAGAACGATTGGGGAAATCCACCCACAGGGATCATAAATCTGAGAGAGCTGGGAGAGAACTGATCTTTTAGTGCATGAATCATTCGATGTATCCAACTTAAACTCGAGGAGAAATTTATCCAGTTGAGGATCCCATGAGACACCCAGAACTCCAACCAATGAGGCCAAAGAAGTGGAGAGCTTTTGATTCTCAGGCAAATCAGCAAGTAACGAGGGGTGATTACTGGTCCACTTACGCAGCTCAAAACCACCAAGCATGAGGAGTTTTTTAAGCTCCGCCATGAGCGTCTGAGCTTCTTCTAAAGTGTAATCACCATTTAGATGATCGTCGATGTAGGTTCTCTCCTTCAGTGCAGAAGCAGCACGAGGATACCTCCAACCTTCATCTAAAGCCAACTGCTGAAGGGTTCGAATGGCCTGAAAGGCTGAAGGGCCGACACCAAAAGTAACTGTGGTGAGCTGGTATAAACGAAGAGACTCTAAAGGGCTTTCACGCCAATAAACCAAATGAAAATTGCGATGAGGTGGATACAAACTTATCTGACGATACATTTGGCGAATATCGCAAGAGAAAACATAAGGAAAAATCCGAAAACTCACAAGCAAATCAGGAATAGAATTCTGCAACTTAGGTCCAGGAAGCAGGACATCATTCAGTGACAAACCATTTGAGGTGGGCTGACTGGCATTAAAAACCACCCGAATACTCTCAGTATCTCCGTGGCGCTTGAAGACTCCATGATGTGGCAATACATAATGTGGACCTTTTAAGACATCTGGATTATCAACAGGCACCAAATGGCCCGCACGTAAATACTCATCGATGCATTCCCGGTACTTCATCATGAAATAATCAGGATTCTTGGAAAAACGTTTCTCCAGCGAAACAAAACATTTGCGAGCAGTACTGGCTGAATCCCCTAGGGGCAATGCAGTAGGGCGAAAAGGTAAGTGCACCATATAACGACCTTCGGAATCTCTCGTCGTGGTTTCAGAATAAATTTGCTCACAGAGAAGATCATCTTTTCTAGGAGGGAGAAGAGGCGGTTGATCATTTCAGAAAATTTTTTGATGAGATTGGAGACCTGTTTGTTATCAGAAACATGGCAAGTGATAAGACCTGTCACCTCCCCAGGAGTGGAAGCAAGTGCAGGAGCTGAACCCATAAGAACATACCCTAAACAAGTCTTATAAAGAAATGGCATACCCTCCCCGAGAGACGCAACTCTGGTTTCCAAAATAAAAGCAGATACGTCGGCGCCAAGCAACACATCTACCCTGGACGGGACATCAAATTCAATATCGGCTAAGGGATACTGGGCTACGGACTCCTTAACTGAAGGTGCAATAGGAGAACTAGGTAAATCATTTGTAATTTTATGGAGAACCATAAATAAATGCTCATCCTTAATAGTATTTCCATCAGTATCACCAACGCCTAGCCTGGCATATCCAAGAGGTTTCACAGGAACAACAGAAACACCATTTAATTGGTCACAAGGTTGAGGGGTAAAAACATTAAGAAGCTTAGCACATCTCTCAGTAATAAAACTAGCTTGACTCGCTGGGTCCAGCAGGCCACGCACAATAATGTAATTATGAGGTGAAGAAAAAATCCTAACCTTAACTGTAGCGAGTAAAACAGTTGAAGTGAACTGTTCACAAGCAAGTGAGACATTTGGTGTGGAAGACAAATTTTTAGACTTATGAGAAAGAGAAACAGGACTCGTAGGCATGGCAAGCGAGGCATTAAGCGAATGTACTTCAACAGAATCGGAAGCATGAAGAGTGGAATGCCCATCAGGCTTAAAACTTGGAGATGCTTTATGGGCATTAGATGAAGAATTAGAATTGGGTTCATCAAAATGTAAAAGAGAATGGTGACGTTTATGGCACTTGGCACAAGTGTTTACAGAATTACACTGATGGTTAAAATGTTTGGACAAGCAATTAAAACAAAGCTTAAGTGATTTTACCTTCTCATGGCGCTGCTTAACATTTAGGCTTGAGAAAAGAGGGCAAGCATATTTTTTGTGATCACCTTTGCAAAATATACACACAAGCTTAGTGTCCGCCAAAGCAGTATGAAAGGAAGACATATTCCTTTTTGGGACCAAACTAACAGTAGCAGGTTTAGAGAGCTCTGAATTTTTATAAACATTTAATTGGTCTTTTATGAAACTGATTAATTTATCCAGTTTGGGAAAGGTTCCACCCAAATTCTGCTCAAATCTCAAGCGAAGAGTTTTATCTAATTTCCGAAGAAGTAATCTAACCAGCAACTCAGCATTCCCGACTCTATATCTACTTGATAGCACTTTAAAGTTTGAACACTTACAAGATAAGTATCAAGAAAACCCTGGAGGGAAGCTACATTGGCAGCAATGGAAGAAATATCCAATATCTTGTCCAAGCACTGATTAATTGAAGCCCTTTTATTTTGATATTTAGAAATTAAAAGATTTAAGGCAGCATCATACCCTTCGGAAGTAATAGGATATGCTCTAATCAACCTTAGAGGTTCTCCTTCAAGCAGAGATATCAAAAAATGAAACTTAGAAACCACAGATAAGCTTATATTCTGATGAATTAAAGTTTGAAATTTGGAATTGAATAAATCAAAATCACCCTTGCCGTTAAAATTGTCAATTTGAATTTTTGGAAGAGAATGCAATAAAGAATTACCTGCTGCACTATTGAGCTGGGAATCCTGACTGATATTACCACAGTTGTCATTTAAAGGAGTCAAATGAGAGATAATCAAGCTTAATTCCAAGCACTGAGAAGTGAAGTCCATGAGTTCAGACTGGAGTTCCCCAATACACTTTTGTCCTCAGCACTATCCAAGGCAGATTGAAAAAAGGATTTTGCTTCAGCCTCAAGCAAATTAAGTCGTTCTTTAATGACTGATAAGGCGGTAGCCGATATACCAGGTTTGGCTTTATCCCCCAGCAAGTTAAGGAAATCCTTAAGAGAGCAAATATGACTTTGAACGTGAATATCCATAACTTATGAAATCACAAAATGCCAAAAGATAACAGTTCCAGGAGAAAACGACGAGAAAAGCGAAAAATTTCCAGCGAGCAAGTACAGGTTATACCTCCAAGGAGATACGAAAAAAAAGAGAAAATGCAATATGAGCAAATAATATTAAACGAGTTAATATAGGCGAAGAAATTAATAAAAGCGAAAAATTTAAGCAAAAGAACACAAGAAATGCGCAATAGGCAAAGTGCAAAGTGTGCTGGAGCAGGAAAGAACCGGCAAGTGTGTGCAAGTTCCGACCCGCTAACCCGAGAAACGCAATTTATTGTTAAGCAAACCAAAAATAATTGGCAAACAACGAAAATAAGAGCAAATAAAAGCTTTAAGCACCAACAAATGACCCCTTCCTCCACCCACGAAATGAGAAATGCAAGAAAAACCAAGTATGAAGCAGCGAGCGATAAGAGAAAAAACGATACTTTTGCAATCTTTTCGACCAAAAACGATAATTTAATTTAGATTCGGCCGGAGGACCATGTATTGAGTTTAGAATAGTGGACTGTATTTTGAAATTGGGGACTGGTTCATGAGGGAGAACCGTGATGGGACGAAAATGATTAAAGTTTGGCTTACCTTGGCGGCGAGAACTGTGCGCATGTAGAGGAGAACTTACCGGCTGACTGCAAGGTAAAGTGAGAGATAATTGTGAACAGGATAGGAAAAGGAAATGAAAGAAATTGCAGAGCCGAAGTTCCTGCATCTGCTCAGATCGGCGGTAGAGAAAAGAGTGAGGATTCGTGAATCCTGCCACCAGGAGCGCCCCCATCGAAGGAACAGCAAAAACCGGGAAATTTAAAAGGTCAAAAGACCGCGAATATTCAACATATATGATATGCCATTTACCTCTTAATCAGTGATTATTTTCACACTGTCCATTCTCCATGTTACAAGGGATTATATAATATAAGACAGAATCCTTGTTGAAAGTTATGATGTTAATTTCTGCTATGTTTTCTCAAGGGAAGTGGAAATAAGAAAATATGAAACCTATGATATACTTTCTCATATTTATTTATAGATCGATATGTTTTATTTAAATAATCAAACAACTTAAATTAAATTGATACAACAAATAAAAATATATAAAACACCAAATCTATGTACAAATTAATGTTCTTAAGTTTTGTAACACTTTCACACATTAGATAAGAGGAAATAAGAAAACATCAATTGATAAAACACTTAATCCTTTATGAAACTCATTTTGTTAACTTCTCTTTCACTTATTTACATTATACAATCTTTTACACTTTAGGACAATAAGTATTATGGATAACAAAGAATCCATTTACATAATATAAAAAAAAAAAAGAAAAGAAAACCTGTACCACTTACAACCCATGAAGGGTCTCGGGTTCAGTACTTAGGTAGGCTGTACTGTTTCTAAGCCAACGGTTGTGAAAGGATGTGATTTGGCCAGAATTCACGCTTAACCGCCAGGTTTTTCCCCAATTAAGGGTACCCACTTTTTAAGAGGCTGGGTGGGCCCCAGGAGGGTCTCCCGACCACGAATTCGATCCACGACTGAATTAACAGAATATAAATATTCTGCCTTCAGTCGGACTCGAACTCGGGCCCGGGAGCATGGTAGTCAAGAGCCTTACCCACTGAGCTACCGCGCCTCCCTATTTACATAATATGCATACTGAAATTTTATTACTTTAATTGACACAACAAATAAAAATATATAAAACACCAAATCCATGTACAAATTAGTGTTCTTAAGTTTTGTAACACTTTTACACATTAGATAAGAGGGAATAAGAAAACATGAATTGATGAAATTCATTTTGTTGACTTCCGTTTCACTTATTTTCACTTAAGAAAACTAAATATCAATATAAGACACTGTAGAAGTGATTGTTTACATGTGAGGTTATAGGAAAGAGCTATCGATAAATGTAAACTCGAAGTGAAGCATAAGCATCGAACTGGTCGGTGTAGCGCGGGTCAAGCCAGTTTGCTGCCTCCTCTTAACCCGACCGTTACCGAAGACGAAAAAGCCTAACAAATGCCGGACAGGCCGGACACACAAATATTTGGCCGGACACGGCTTCAAAAAGCCAGACAGATGGCAACCCTATATACTCCTTCTTTTTCGAAGAAACTCTAAATCCCTGTTTAAAGTAATATTAACTTTTGTTTACCTTCTGATATTGTTTACTATCTAGGGTTGTAGGAAAAAACTATCGATAAATGTAAACTCGAAGTGAAGCATAAGGATTGAACTGGTCGGTATAGCGCTGGTCAGGCCGGTCTGGTGGAGCCACGCTTATGTAAGGGTACCAAATCATCTTCTACAACCCATGCTAGATTTTGTCTTCCTAGAGTAATCGTTCTTTCTTTGAGCTATTTTCAAGTTTTACGAGTCACTGAATTCTTACTTCGATCTGTGTGGTCTAGGATTAACTTTTCAGTAATTAAATTGTCAGCCAGTTTATAAAATTAATAAGAAATTAAATATTGGAGTATCTGTGGAAAATGAAAAAAGCTTTTGCATGAAAAATAAAATAAACATTTAAATTAAATTAAAAAAAACGAAAAAAAAAAAAAATCATCGTACTTAAAGATTGTTTAGTTTCCAGAATCATTGCAGTCACTGGTTTGTTTAGTTTCTTCCATACCTTGGAGTGTACAATACATAATTAAATTTGGTGGTTAACCTGGATGATTGTCGTTTTCGTCTGTTAAAAGTTAGACTCATGTCAGTTGTATGGAGTTATTTGTTGTTGGGAGTAGGGGTGGATATTGTAAAAAAAAATTTGATATCCCACATTGAAAATGTTGCAATGATATTCTTGTTACTTTTATCACTTTTGTTGATTTATTTCACAACTTAAATAGTGACAAAATTATTTCAAATGTTAATCTTTTATTTTTTATTTGGGACTTAACGTCCTTATGTATTCCAAATTGGGTAGGAAGGACGGGGTATCCTTCATGTTACCAACTTATTCTATCCATGGTGAGAAGGTCAAGATTCATTTCGAGGGTCCGCCACGATAAACATTTTAACACGCCCAGGTGGGATTCGAACTCATGATCTTCTATACCTAGCACGCTGATACCTTCGCCCCATATTGCTTGACCATCGAGTCCCCTTTTTAAAATTCAAAAATGGTTTATTATGTATTAAACAATAGGCAGTAGTTTCATATACTTAGTGAGATGTGTACAACGTGCAGATGCAAGCAGTTAAAATCTCGTCACTGCCCCTAACCCGTAACATTAAAATTGTTTCCAGATTTAAACCAATTTTACATGGTTTTGTTACTTTTATATATTGTATATGGTTATATATTTATTTATTTGCTCTTTAAATTATTATTATTTTTTTTATTTTATGATTTTTTTCCTCCAACCAACAGTTATATGTTTACATACACACATATTTTTTTTTTTACAACCACACAAAGCTCATCAAATTTCAAAATTCATTACATTATTGTAACAACACGCAAATAAACTGTTGGTTAAATACAATCACTCATATGCAAAATAATATAATGTAACACATATCATACATGTAGTATGCCTGTAACGGCACGGAACATGTAAAAAACCTTAATGAAAGGTCCTTCTATGGGGTTACCATAAGAGGAAAATAACGCATCAATACGACAAATAAGAAAAAAATATCAGACCATCAAATATTTTTAATATTTCGTGCATCAATACCTTACTGTCGAGCATCACTCCATTACTGGTTGGTTATCTTTTGGTAGCTATGTTAAATTTTGACAGAAAAGGATGTAATTTGAGTTACATTAATGTTTTCGCAAGTCCAACAATAGTTATCTTATTCATTATTAAAAAATATAACTACCAGTTGAACATTGGATACATCTAGCATAAGTATAAAATAGCTACTGAAATCTAAATAGGTATATATATTTCTTTTTATAAGTTCTACCAAACAGTCAAACAACTAGAAAATCGAAATGCTGCCATATTATATGGATCTGTTTTAAAATGGCTTTTACTACAGCAGAGATGTGTTAGTTCAAATCCAACTCCAAGGAGCCCCTACCATGTTCTGAGTGAGGACAAACCCTGCTCATGAGGAACAAACAATACTGAAGAGACAAAGGCTGTGTGCCTTCCTTATCTCAGCGGGTGACACACTGACACCTGTATAATGGTTTTTTTCAGCTCATGGGCCGGGTGTCGATTGTGGCTCTTTTGTGGGAGTTAACTAGCTGTAAATGCTAACTGAATAACCGCTCTTAGCTGTTTGTTGTTACCTTTCATTGTTTGCCCGATCACTGTTCTTTTCAGATTTTATTAAAACATCCCTTGTAGGATTTTAATAATTTAAACTTCATGATTAAAGCTGGACGGGTTGACATTCTGCCTTTTTGTTCGGAAAAGCAACAATAGAAACTGAATATTGTGCTGGATAAATAATAGGAAAAGGAAAATTATTGTACAATTGTATACTTTGGAATTATTTCATAATTATCCCTTTAGCCTGAAATAATCTAAGCGTTCTGTAGTAAGTAAATTAATTATCAAGTTGTTTTTCAGGTCCCAAGTTTGAAAAATTCAAGGTACAATGTAGTCTGCTTGTATAGGAAATTTAATGTTTAAATAAAGTGGCAAAACGTGGTTTCCTCAAAAAAGTCTTAGTATTATCGTATATTTGCAACGGTTGGATTAGATTGAATCAAAGGATTCACCATCTGCAATAGTTTAAGTTTAACAAATTATTTGGTTTCTGAATGATTGGTCTCTATGAGTCAATTTAGACTCAAAATATCGACGTTATCAGTGCCTTCTCATTAATAAGTTGGACTTGGTGATAAAATTAGTTAGTTCAATTCAACGTCAGAATATATGATAATGATAAAAATAAATCCCCATTCGATTAGAAAGATGATAGTGTTTTCTTGTAATTTATACCTTTCTGGTATTTATATCTTTATGATTGGAGGTGTTTCAGTTGTTTGTATTTGTCCTAAATTAATAGCATATAGCGTTATCAGAATTAGAACCAGGCATGCCTTCCCACATCGTCTTCAAATTGTTTTATAATGGGACCCGATCTGTGCAATTGTTATTGATGTCAATGTACAACCTTTTTTAAGGTTATGGATGCCCAACTCTTCCATTACAAATTACTCACATTTAATTGTTTGTTTCACTTATCCTATAATCAGTAGATTTCAAGCATAAATACGTCTTCCCGCCCACCATGGATATACTGTAGTCCATTAAATGGTTAACGTTTGTGCATTCAAGAAATGTAAAACTAACTCTTGTGTTTTAATAATGTTAAAAACATTCTTCTGTCTGATTTTTTAATCTAATTCTGTGTGCTGGCTGTTCATTCTATTTTTTTATCTCCACAGTCTCTTGGGATTTGAATATTAACAAAATATGAGTGTAGTACAAAGGAAGAATCACATATAATCTTTGTTTGGAACTAAGATAGCCAGACTATTATTCAACCTTATTATGCATGTTTGTTATTCTTAAGGGACAATATGTCCCAGAATAAAGATTATTTTTCATTTCATTCATTTCATAAGGATTTATGAAGGGAGTTATCTCACTGAAATAATTGGAAAAATTAAGAGAGAGGGAGGATAATATAAAATTGTGCGTTATTTTATCAAAAATAAAATAAAGATATGTCTTCATCACATGATTAGTGAGATACGAAATTCATATAGCTTGTAAATGCTGTTAATAAGGATGTCATCTTTTCTATTAGACTTCTAAAAATATATCTTGGTTCGGAGTCATGTTTTTGAAAACCAAACCATGGCATATTTGTTATAATTTTATAAATGTATCTAAAAATATAAATGCCTGACAAAAAATTTAATATCTGATGATTTTTTTGGCTTATTTAAATTTTTTACAAAAACAAGTTGATTTAATATTATCACCACAATAGAATGGGACTGGCCAGTTGGACTGGACATCGTACTCCGCCGACAGGCTTCATGTTCAGTTGTATAAAATATCATAACTACTAATAAATAACATGAATTGTTTAACATTCTGTATGTTTCAAAAAAATTAAAATGATGCAAATTTTAAAGCAGAAATCAGAAATCATTGGCCAACCTTACTTTTTTTGTAGGACAAAACATATCTAGTTCAAGGGAAGGGAGTCCATTAAATATCTCAAAATTTTATAACGTTGAATTGGATGATGACTAATATGTGCATATAATCCAATGTGAATGTGAGTAATGCAGTCTCTAAAACAAAACCTCCATAAAATGTGGAGAGTAATAAATTTTAATTAAAACATGAAGGTTAACAAACATATATTTATGATTGTACTTTTCAGAACTTCATGTTTATTCATTAACCTAATGTATACATTTATCATTTACTTACTTTTTACAATAAAACATCTAAGTCATTTAAAAAATAATATGACTTTAGTAATGCAGCAAATGAAGTCATATTTTTAATAAATGGTAGATGCAAAGCGGCTGTGGTAAACACTATACTCATACCGCCACGTTTTCCCTCGTGCCCGGTGAAAGGTCAGTTACCCATTTAATGCTTCTTTGTGTCCCAGTTAAGCCAGAATATAGAGTGAATTGACGATTATTTGAAAGAGGAACTAAAAAATATTGCCGAGTTTTAAAATATGTTAAACATTCTCGAATTCGGATTCAATCAATTCCATTTCTAATAAGTTAAGTGTTAAATTAGTTGCGTAAGAGAATTTTCTCTATGCTCAAAAGATTTTTTTCTTTACAGTTAATGAAACCGAAGTATTTTTAAGTGGAATGATCTAAAAGCTGGCAATATGAAGCATTTATATTTTTTTACTTAGTGGAAGTTCTTTCTGATTGTCGTTTGATTACCAACTTTTCATAAATTTCATTGATCACCAACTTTCATAGGATCTTTCTATGAATTATTTGAAATCACTTTTTTAACAAATGATATTATTAATCTGTTATGACTGTATTGATTTTAAAGTATCTTAAAAGTTTGGTATACACATGGAAAAAAATTCTATGTAAACTTATTAAGGAACTGCTATAAAAACAGACACAATCACTCTTGATTCCGCACTGAGAGTAAAATGTGTTGGAGGAGAGGGAAGGTAGCGTGAAACGGGGAACTATACGGGCAGGTAGGGAATTGGAAACAAACATTAAATATTAAACTTTGCGATCGCTCCGTTCCGCATCCACGTTTTTTCTTGTTTGTCATCTCTTTTCATCCCACATTTTTTCAGCCTCTATTGATTTTTTCTCAGCTATTTTAGGGGATTATGTTATTTTCTTAATTTTAGGCTGTTTTTCCTACATTGGATCTTTAGGATTGGTTATACCACTTTGGGTTATGCTGCTGAAACAGTTTATTTGATGTAAGGTAATCGGATGTTTTTTTTATCCAGTAGCATCCTTTTTTTTTATTTGCAATTCAAGGTAATGTAATTAATTTGTCTCTTAATGTATGTTCAACCTTCTACTATCAGCTTGTGGAACTCTATATTTATTGTTTCTGATCTGTGATATGATGTTTTTGATTCATGATCTTGGGTCGTGATTGGTTCTGCAGTGGTGTATATTGATTTAAAGTGCTGACCTGTTTCTTTTCTGTTTCAGTTGACAACAGACGAAAAAATCTCCAACACTAAATATATTTCTGTGCGGTTGCCGAATCTCAGTCTTATCAAACAAGGTCATTGCAGCATTTTAATGAAATCATATTTAGGATCAAAATAATGAGTATAAAAACAGGAGTGAAATGTTATAATACTCCGTTCCGTCCCAAGGATTAGTAACTAACAAAAGTAATATGTCAGGTAGATCAAAACAAGTGTCCTATCTAAGTATATTCTGAGCTGTTCAATGGAAAATGGTAGACATTCATTTTAATCAATATTTGAAAATTCTGAATAAAAAGTATATTTTGGTGCCGAACGTTTGATGTGGTAGATGGATCATAAAGTAGGTCAGTACTTATATATACATTATATTATTTATTTAAATTGGGGGTTGACCCTACAAAATATCTAGTCAATAAACAAAGGTTCCAGTCCGTCAAATTCTTAGTTTGTTTTATAATCCATATTGTGAGTATTTATAAATAAACTTATTAAGATAGGAAGTTCCAATATCGCCATAAGGATCCAAGGTATTGTTAAAAGATATATATATATAAGGCTTACACTGGCGCAACCAAGGGGGGAGCTTGGGTGCTGAAGCCCCCCCAGACAACCGAAACGACTAATTTGTTTTAGTCGATAACTATGATTTTCATTTATATAGTCTCGAGCATCACCCATTTAGTTATATATATATATAAACCCAGCCCCCCCCCCCAAATAGTAATCCTAGTTGCGCCACTGAAGACTTAGTGCAAATGGGATATTAAGCTTAGTTATTATGAATGCTTAATCTACAAAAAAGAAAAAAAAAAAAAAAAAAAAAAAGGAGATTAAACTCAAAGGCAGTTCGATCCAGCTTTATGAGATGCAGGTTTTGAATGTATTTTTAGAGAATATCTCCCTCGTGGATACCTTGCCCGGAGTCTTTAAAGCAATATTTTCAAAGGGTATAGCCTGTTGAAGCAACCAACATCCCCTTCGGGTCGGTCGAGCGGAGGCTCTTCTCTTTGAACTCCTTCAGTGATTCAAGGTATCGATAAGGACAAGCTTGAGGTTGAAAGTTTTATTTCTCAACACTGTCTATTCACATGATAACGTCTTCATAAGAAATACTAATTCTAATTTGATTAATAAAGGCCAATTGAACTATTAACGATTGCCAATTAAATCCCTTTCATATTATATTAAACAAGTAGATAATATCATATAGTTAATTCGAATTTTATCCGAAATGAGTTGAGTGACAAACAAAAAAAATCGTGGAGGTTTTCCTTTATGGTGAATAAGTGTTTAAATAAGATGCTCATTTTAAATAATAATGTTATAAGAAGAACATCTTTCTTAAACTCTTATTCACCATGAAGAAAAACCTCCATTATTCTTTTTAGTAGCTTGGCTCATTTTGATCAAAATTCGGTTTAACTACTTACTCACTGGGATGACAGACATGATGTTGTTATTTCTGATCGTTTTTTTTGCAGTTATAAAGTTTTGAGAACTTTAACAATTAAAAAAAAGCAATTTTTATAGTACATCTATCTCTTGGTTCTTTAATATGCCTTGGTGTATAGTTATAATATTTAAATGACTTTAATTAATCAACTAGTGAAATGTTTACGCAATATCCACTTTTCAGCGGTACTCGAAACTTCGTTTCTAGTCTCGCAGTACAATCTTGAATCACCGGGAAGTAAGCTCAGCATTGCTCATATAACATGAGTCAACTATACAAGGACGTATGACCCATCTTTTGTGACATTTAATCATTCGAACGGTAAAGTATATGTATATATTCGCTATATATGTTAATATTCGCTACTATGTGCTATCCCGTCGTCTTTACTATCCCTAATTGCGTCGTTAGATAATAATTATACCGCCCTCAATTTGTTTACAGGAACCACCCCAGAAATTGTTACTGACGCCACCTTGACTGATTCCTGGAAAAATAAAGCCTTGCACGGAAGATTTTATCATTCTCTAAGGGACGAAGGAGTGGATATCTAAGCATCCCTAACATGGATGAAATATGGCAACATCTTCCCGGAAACCGAGGGATTCCTTTTAGCTATCCAGGAACAAGTTATCACAACAAAAGCATACAGGAAGCACATCTGTGAGGAGACCATAGATGATCAGTGTCGCCTTTGCAAAAATGTCGTAGAAACGATCCAGCATGTAACTTCTGGATGCAAAGTACTGGCTGGCAAGGAATATCTTCCAAGGCATAACAATGTAGCCAAGGTTGTGCACCACGCTATGGCCCTCAAGTTGAAGCTGTTAGATAAAAGCTGTCCCTACTATCATTATCATCCACAAGCCATAATTTCGGAAAAAGGGATAAAGATATTTTGGGATTTGGGATTAAATAGCTGTTAAATATCAACAGCTTATGCATCCCTAAATATTTGTACGAATCTTGGTCTGGGAGTTGCCGAATGGGTTCGTCTTTCGGGACCTCGATATTTACTGCCTTGCTTTCTTTTCCTCGTTTTATGATCAGTAAAGCACATTTTTCGATTCCAAGCTCCATTCCAATATCTTCGCTGTATGTTTTTACTGTTTCTAGCTGGGAAGTCAACTCATTCTCATTCTTTGCATATATTTTAAGATCATCCATGTAAAAAGAATGAGTGATCTTGTTGTCTCTGCTGATGGCATATCCCTTCCTAGTCTCGTTCAACAATCTGCTGAGTGGGTTAAGGGCCAAACAAAACAAAAGCGGTGTAGTCGCTAGGCCCTGCCGTTTCTTTACTGCCTTTTAGTTTGAGGTAGGAAATACCAGATATTACCTAATATTAATAATATTGACTAAAATCTAATAATGACGTACACTATGATTCATAACAACGCGGCGTCCGTGTTTTTGATTACACAAAATGTAATTGAAATATTTACTTCTTATTTCCATTTCTAGTTTATCTACAAATATTTAATTGCTTTTCTTGTATTACACAAGGTTGTGAAACCCAATGAACAATTAAATCATTAGGTATAAGATTAGGATATATTAATTCACACGTTCGTTGCCTTGTTGAGCCATTGGGCAAAATGGCGACACCAGTAAATTAAGGTTCCAAAAGGCCGTTTTTAGGAATGAACTGCCTAAATTTTTTTCTCAACAAAATAAAAAAGCCTTGATTAAAACTTTATAGAAGGTTTCTAATAATAAATTTAACCAACTTCCTGATGAAGAAAATTAATTTTGGATCGGGCATATATTTTCGGAGTTATAGTGAAAAATTAAAGAAAACTTTGATTTTACTACAGCACGGTTTTTTTTTAGCGTACTGGCATGGATGTTTCACAGAATGTAATATAAATTACATATATGGGATCTAATAGTAAATTTAACCAGCTTTGAGATGAAGAAAATAAATTTTGGATCGGACATATATATTCGAAGTGACAGTGATCCCAAAAAAACTTAGATTTTCCAAATTCCGGGTTGTTTTTTTTAGCGTTCTGGCATGTGTATTTTAAGGTACTTCATTCGGATTTAGCACCCAAAAAAAAAAAAAATTAAGATCCGTTGAGAAATAAAGTTCGGCAATTTTTTTCCTGAAAAAAGCCTTTGGGACCTTATTGTACATTGGCTACCGCCATTTTGTCCACTGTTTGTAAAAGGCAGCAGTGCTTTTTCTTACACTAAAATTGATGATCTTTCAGATAAACTTTGGTTTTTTTGGGAGACCTTTGGGTTTTTATGGCAGGTTTAGTGTCGTCGGCTCCTAGACCATATGTGTGTTGAACAAAATGTAAAAATTCTCCATTATGTGTGGAATTTTAGTCATGTAATAAGAAATAAATTGTTGTCTTTGACTTCCGGTTTTTTTATGTCGATTTCTTTACACATTTCTCTATTCTTTAAATCAATGTTGTATGATTGTTTGTTGATGCGATTCTATGGCGAATCCTATTCCTTTTAATTAGTTTTAATAAACCTTTGGTACAGAGGGAAAGCACTATGAATATATTATATTAGCTGAAACTACGAACCTAAATTAATCGAAACACCATGTTGAGACGGTGGCAGCTAATAGGCTCCTAGATAGAGGAGGTGTAATATAGGAGGACCTGGGCAACCAATATATATTCATGGGTTGAGGTCTTTGTCTGCCTCTGCTAAAGTGGTTCCGTATTGAATCCGTTAGGCCACAGTCACATCAATAGCTTTTGTGCTCCCTCTCTTATACTTACTATTGTGGTTTATAAGGAATTTATTGGTATATTAATTCAGTGATTTTTGTATTTATTACATCAGAACAGTTCGGTAGAAAATTATGAATTAAGAATTTGATATTATTAGATTTGAGTATTTTTAATTAACAATTCGATGATCAATTTCATAGATGGTACCCTATCAGCAAAACCTGATGACTATTTTCTAGCATTCCCATCGCGGCTTCGCCCGCTCTCATTAGTAAAATACTTAGATAATTTTAACTAATAATTGAAGTTTTACTTGTTTATCGATAAAAGTCTTGTATTGAAGTACGCAATAGAGCATTATTTCTTCAATGGTAATTTTTAACCTGGTTAAAATTGCACAGACTAGGCAATTGAAGATAAAAGCATACTTTGAAAACTTGTTTTTAATTTTAGCGTATGAGCTGGTAATCTTTATGGACTGAGACTTTTAAGAAACTCTTACGGATAATGAATTGTATTATCAGTGCATACAACCAGTGGCGCAACCAGGATTACTATCAGGGGGGGGGGCTGAGTTTATATATATACAAGGATAAATTTCTTGACTGTTACTATTAAATGTTTATTAAGGTTCTTGGCTGAACCTAACCTTACTAAACACACACACACACACACACACACACACACACACACACACACACACACACACACACACACACACACACACACACACACACACACACATATATATATATATATATATATATATATATATGATATAGAAGATATTTTTTTATTTACTAGTTTAACTAAAACAAGGAATGGGTGACGTTCGAGACTATATAAATGAAAATCATTGTTATCACTCCACTATTTATTAGATCTTTTAACTTTATGATTTCGGCAAAGCGCTTTCCTTTTCAATCCTCGTCGATGGGTTATCATCATGAAAGAAACTTTGGCTTACGTGTTATAGCTTATATTGTTAGTCGTTTCGGTCTTTTGGGGAGGGAGGGGAAGAAATTTGAAAATGTGGTAGTTAAAATTTGGTACAGATGGGTTCAGTAGTTTTGGGGAAAGGTGCTAACCACATATTGGTTAGTTTTCAAATTACACTGGTATCCATATGTCGCACCATTTATTGATTGTTTTTTAATAAATACATTTGATCATATTTTCCTATATAACACTACATTTTGGATCTCTCATGAATGGTGCTAGGTCGATTATCAAAATTCACTGCGCATCGCTTATTTATAGCTTTTAATTTAATTGAAAATCTGTAAATTTTATTATGCTAAACCTTCCTTGAACTATGCAGATGATGTAGTCATGGTTTGGTACAGATTGGTTCACTAGTTTTCGCGGTTAGTGATCACAAACAAAATATGGCTTGCCCTTTTATGTATTAGTATAGATGTTATTTAATGGTAGATAAAGAGGCTTAGCAATAAACGATAAACATATAATGAATTAAATGTATCTATCAAACACATAACCACAATAACCTGGTGACAAAACTATATATCGATTTGGTTGGACAATTATCTAGAGATGTTGAACACGATTTTTATTTTAAAATTTAAAAAGTTAGTACGGAATGAATTTTGACGTTCCCACTTTGGCTAGAATAGATTGTTGACAGGATTACCCATCCTTCCTGTCTTAGTTGATGTACTTTAGAACGATAAGCCACAACAAACAACAAATAAATTTGGACTCCTAGAGAATAAACGCTTCAAGAAGCTACAAATTACGTGTAATTTTAATTATTTTATGATTTATTCGACTTTGTTAATATTCCCCCTTAAATAAAAATTTGGAAGTTGACAATTTAATTAATTCTAATTTATTAGATTGTAAAACATGAGCGTGGAATATTGAAAGGATGACTAACCAGTGATACCATTGTCGCCAGCCCTTATTCCATGATGAGATTCACTATTACTCATTTATTCTTTTATTTAGAATAATGATAATTGTTTATAGAACGGTATGTTGATAGTCTCGCTCGATTATAATAGCTTATGGATTTAATTAATCTCTCTTTTAGCAACAGTTGTTCAAGTGTGGGCGATATAAGAAGTGACCCAGAGAACCTGTTTTCAAAGAGGACGTTTGGAATGAGGGTATGAGAAGAAACATATCAAGAAACCCCTATAGCTATAAAGTATACTATAGTCTTTATATATATATATATATATATATATATATATATATATATATATATATATATATATATATATATATATATATATATATATATATATATATATATATATATATATATAT
The DNA here is from genome assembly GCA_003667255.2 of Euschistus heros. Lineage (NCBI taxonomy): Eukaryota > Metazoa > Arthropoda > Insecta > Hemiptera > Pentatomidae > Euschistus > Euschistus heros. Next base: position 1,079,105 of record RCWM02000078.1, on the reverse strand, counting down.
ATATATATATATATATATATATATATATATATATATATATTAGTCGTACATGTCCTTTTGACAGAAAAGAACATACATTTAAACATAATTATGACTGGTTAATGTATTACAAAGATACAATTTAATTACGACTGTTTTTCAAATGAGAAAATTGGCTAGTTACAAACTATGATTTGTACAACAAATACATACAGACATGACTACAAAATTCATTTACAGCTTGTTTTTTGACTTACTGTCCAAGAACTAAGAAGATGGAAGGATCTTTGAAAACTCTAAATGTTTTGGTGCTAAAATGAGCCGTAATTAATGTGTTGACTTTTTTTTCTTAATTTATAACTTTTATTTTATTTTTCAGTCGAACAATTTATATACATTTTAAAATGTTTGAATTATTTGTAAACATGTACATCAAGGTACGTAATATAAAAAAATAAAAAAAATAATATAAAATAAAATTCGTATGGAACGCATCAAATTTAAATAAACAGTTCTTTCAAAGTGTCACTTTGGTGAAAGAATATATATACATATACAATGCAATTGAATATATTTTAATAATATATATATATCAGGGTGTCTACTAGTCGGGAAATTCGGGAATTTCGGGAATATGTCGGGAATTTCGTGTGGTCGGGAAAAATTCGGGAATAAGTCGGGAATTTACAGAAAATTTGCGAAAGTCGGGAAAAAGTCGTCGTTAATGTATGTTTTTGCTCAATATGTGAGTTAAGGAAGCGTCTGATTGGTATAGTCACTCCACATATTTTTAAAGTAAACTATATTTGCTACAGTTTGAGATCAGGGTGAGCTCTATATAGCCATTGCTTCCCAAGATACAGGGATATTATCATGGAAAAGAGGCCATTTTTTTTTTCAAAAAGTTATTTTTTTTTTCGATATAGTCACTTATTTTGTGAAATACATCATTTTAGATCAGAATGGTACCTGTGGGCCCAGCGGTTCTCTCAAATACGGCAGATAACAAAAAACAGTCAAAAGTGGGTTCTGGGGGAAAATACTTTTCTGTCTTTTTATGGTTTATTTATCAATCAAAGTTAATTTTTTTTTTTTTTTTTTTTATTTGAAATAATTGATTGATGAAAAAGAAAAAGAAAATTATTTTCACCTCACTTTTCGCTAAACGGTCAAGGATGGCACTAGGTTTGCTTCTTCTTCTGCTCAGAAAAATAGTCAGAAACAAATTGATAGAGCATTAAATTAAATTTAATTTTATGTATAACTTTCCTACTTTATTTTAACTGGATCTATAGTTCAACATTTTTCAAAGTTATAACTTTTATTTAAATGTTTACAAATCAAACAATAATAACGAAAATATTTACGTGTACTACGTAATTATAATGAAAAAGGTAATTGTATAATAAAGGAAAATAATCATTCAAAGTTTGTCATCGACACATTAAAGCGATTCAAATTTGCAACAAATTTGATTCTATTCATTTTTTTTTTTTTTCTGCGCTGTCAGTAGTAGGGAAGGAGAAAATACAATATTTAGTTGAAAACTGTAAAACGTCACATTAAACTTACTTTTTAATAATATTACATTAAAATCGGTTCAGCGGTTCGGCCACTACCAACGACTAAAGATTGGCTAAGTTGCGGTAAGTAACACATCGCGAAAACACACGTTTCTCGGTACTCTTTTGCTATAAATCTATAATTATTTGTCTGATGCAATTTCTTTTTTCCATCTGAAAGCTAGTCAAATTTGCAATGAGACCTCTTATATGAAATGTGTTTTAAATCCCATGAAATACCCACTCCAGCACGCTGAGAATCCCATACCGTTGTGAAAAAAACTTTTTTTCAGTACAATCCTCGTAAATAGTTTCGGAGTTATAGCGAGAAATTAATGAAACAAAAGTGAATATCACAAGAGTATTGGGTTCTCAGCGTGATGGCGTGAGTATATCATGGGGCTTGATCAAAATTTCATATATCAAGTCTCATAGTAATTTTAACCAGTTTTCTGATGAAAAAAAAAAAAGAATATTCTAATCGGACATATTTTTTTGGAGTTATTTTATCCGACAACCTCGTGTAACCTTCTAACCTTTTTCAAACCGAATGGCAAACTCGATATTGATGTGTTTTTTGTGTTTTTTTTTTTTATGTTGTTTAACTGTGGTATGTTAAGTAGCAAAGTATGCATAGATTGATTTGTTTAGATTATTATTGAAACACCATTAAAATATCGATTGGCTAGAATTTCTAAAAAGATTTTTGAAAAAGTCGGGAATTTCTAAAAAAATTCTTGAAAAAGTCGGGAATAAGTCGGGAATTTTGATAGCTGAAATTGGTAGACACCATGATATATATATACACTGGCGCAACCGAGGGGGGAGCTTGGGGGCTGAAGCCCCCCCAGACGACCGAAACGACTATTTGTTTTAGTCGATAACTATGATTTTCATTTATATATTCTCGAACACCACCTACTCCTTGTTTTAGTTTAACTAAAACATAAAAAAATATTTTCCTCTCTCTCTCTCTCTCTCTCTCTCTCTATATATATATATATATATATATATATATATATATATATATATATATATATATATATATATATTGGGGTCACTAAATGGGGTCACATTAGTACAGTGGGGTGAAATATATATATAGTGAGAAAAGCAGGAAAGGATTGTACAAGAAATCGAGTACCAGAGAGTTATCTATATTATTATTCCTAACCTTACAGAATTTAGAATTTGAATATAAAAAAAATTATATATAATATATTATATATTATATAAATTTTAGGCATATTCTTTATGATTGTAAATTATTTGACAGACAGAGGTACAAATTAGTACAAAGTCAAATTTTAAAAAATGGTTCGTGGCCTGAGACAGAACATATACTTTTTACTAAATACAGAAATGATTTAATCAAATTCATCAAAGATATCGATTTTGATTTGATTTGCTGACGAACCTATATGCTTATTAAGTTTAATTTATTTTTCGATATTATTTTTTGTTTAAATATTAATTGTTTATTTGCTCTTTAAATTATTATTTATTTATTTATTTTTTTTAATGTTATGATTTTTTTTCCTCCAACCAACGATTATATGTTTACATACACATTTTTTTTTTTTTACAACCACACAAATTTCATAAAATTTCAAATTTCATTACATTATTGTAACAACACGCAAATAAACTGTTGGTTAAGTACAATCACTGATAAGTAAAATAATATAACACATATCATACATGTAGTATGCCTGTAACGGCATGGAACAAAAAAAAAAACATTAATAAACGGTCCTTTTATGGGGTTACCATAAGAGGAAAAAAAAAAAAAATTATATATATATATATATATATATATATATATATATATATATATATATATTAAATTTTAAATTTATTGGTTTCAAAACTCCATTGTATTAGGTATTTCTTACATTTATTTAAACAGCATTCTAAATAGACCAAACAATAATATATTAAAAGAAACGAGATTATATATGACAGAATACGCTGACTCATAAAGGGATGTTCCAGGCGAGTTATATCAACCCATTTCCTCGATTTCCCCTTTAAAGAATGCTGTTTTTTCCTACTTATTTAAACATTCAAGAGCATTTAAATAACGCAAAGAAACATTCTCATAAATTTTAGTCTGAGCTTTAGTACTAATATTTGAATTATAAATAAAATTGTCCATATAACCATACCTAAAATATATATTAAATTTCCTTGAATGTGGGTATCTTGTGTCTGAGAAAATGGATTCAAATCCACCTGGATAGGAGTTCATTTTCCTACCCTTATTTAAATTATTTCCGTCTCTTCCCTGATCTATTAAGGCCATTAATCAGCCCTTTATCCCCCTCCCCCCTCCCCACTTTATCTTTAAAGTGGAATTATGTTTTAGAGGTTATCGCGATCAACTAATCTAAAACTTTTTTGCCTACTAATTTTTTGGAATATCTTTTATTAAAACTTTCATGAAATGAAAAAAAAAAAAAAAGAAGACTAGTTTTTATCTTTACAATTTGGATTGGCTATAAATTGGTTAGATCATTTTTTATTGTTATTACTCTTGTCACATTAGGGGGCTTAAAGAATTAGTCTTTTTTTATCATTGGTACTGTTAATTACTTTTATGAAAGGTGTTACTCATCCAAGAGGTCCTATTTAATTCACTTCTTGAAAAACATCTTTCACGTCATTTTGAAAGTTTTATACGATTATAAACAGATTCTGGTTTCTTTATCTTAAAAAAAAAAATTTCAATGAGAATATTAAATGTTTAATTTAAAACGATTAAGCAGTTAATGAGGATGAATGATCCCCAAGGTGCGCTATACTTTCTGGGTGAGTTGACAATTACTTCATGGTTTAAGAAATGAATCTTGACCTTCACACTCTGCCTAGTTTGGTAGCCTTTGCGATAACATCAATAAGTACATAATGACCAACTAACAAACAATGAGAGACCCTCACTGTTACAAAATGCAACACTGGTAAAGCAATTTTTTGTGATCTCTTTATCGTTGGTTCTTCTCTAATTAACATCCTCAAATATGTTAATAAATTAATAAAAATCCCCTTAAGTAAAATCTTATTAATATTAATATTAAAATAAAATGTCTGAATTGGCCTTCTTGTTATTTCCTGATCATAATAAGGTCCTCTAATGTTAATAAATATTTTCATAACGAATATTAAAACCCCTTAAGCAATAGGGCGTTTTTATAAACGGCCTTGCAATGATAGAATTGAATATCTGAGAGCTGGAAAGCCAAGACCACGAGAAGAGACCCTAAGCAAACGTTTTTAGCTCCTCTTGCACCATCAGCCTTATGTATGCCTTAAATAATTTATATTAATTTAAGGTTAGTTGTTCGTTTTAATTTGTTCTATATATTGTGCCATACAAACATTAAATGGAACAATTATCGAGTAGAATAAATAAGACGAAATAGGGTTAACAACCACGCATCCCACGCTTTGTCTTCGTTCTCTAGAGTAATTGGACCTGTAGCGCATTGTTACTTCTTTCTCTGAGAGAAGATTGTTCATTAGGATGGGAGTTCTTTTGTTATGTAGTACTCGTCTCTCTGTGAGCAGGTTAAACTGAGAATCAGTTGATGAACGAGAACTTGGGTTCTTTTACCATATACAGGGTTTGCTGTAGTTATATTCTACTGCTAAAGTTTTATAAAGTCCACCAATAATGTTCTCAATCGATTATCAGAAGGAAGTATGATCACAGTGGTATAAAATACCTTAATAGTATGAGGTTGAACATCCTTTCAAGTACTTTGAGTATAATAAGTAGTAAATAATAAAAACATAATATTGTTATTAATTTTTTTAAAAATATTTATTTATACACATTATGTTATATTTTAGCTCACTGTTAATTTAGGTCATCTTAAAAGAGGGGGCTCCAATTTTTTTTATATAATTTTTTTTTTTTTGAGAGAGAGACAGATTGAGCTGCCATTTCATTTGGTATCAACGTTCAACAATGGTTTTGTAAAATCAGTCTCGAAGATTAAAATTTACAATGTTTAACTCCATTTATAACTCTTAAGGTCCGTACCCACTAGAACGTAACACACAGGGACCGTGTCAGACCATGCCAGGTACGTAAAATAAACGTTGCTAGCACTACTATGCCCACTACAACGGATCAACAGCGTTCTATGCCAGTACATTACGCGTATGGTACGCGTATGATACGCGTATGATGCGCGTATGATGTCCGGTCAGAAGTTGTTGGGAACGCGTCAGTTACCAAGAGAATGTAGCGGTGAACAGATGTACGTATTTTGCGGTGTTGTGAACTAATCAGTGTTAATAATTATTTTTAAATATGGCTATTAGGCGATTATCATTAATAGAATTGGCAATGGTTGCAATTATTTTGGACGAGGAAGAGGAAAATAGAGGAACTCAGAGGCGCTATTGGATTCACGAATCTCTAAGAAAACGGAAAACTGAGGGGGAGTATTGGACATTATATAGGCACCTAGTGGATGATGAAGAAAAGTTTTTTTCGTATTTCCGTATGACGTCATGCCAGTTTAATGAATTGTTGAGAAAAATTGAAAATGATATAACCAAGAGAAACACTCCATTTAGAGACAGTCTGTCACCTAAAGAAAAGCTAGCTGTTTGTCTAAGGTAAGTTAAACCCAAATAATATTTCATAATTTGTTTATTGAGAGATATATGTATGTATACAGTTAGGAAAATAATATTATTATTCACTGATAGATATTCCAATTCTCAGGAGACGTTGGCATAGGTGCAGCGCTTGGTGTAGTAGTAGATGCATCTACTGGCGATGGGGTGTAGGAATTCGAATAATCACAGGTAGCTGGTGAAAGCAGCTGTAATTCCATTTCAGAAACGAGAGAAAAAACCTTGTTCTTTACCAGCGCTTGTTGGTATTTAGAAAACTTTTTCACCGTGTCAGAAATACTTAAAAAAAAAAACGATCTAATTCGTCAGGCTCATTCTGAGGTACAAGTGAGTTTTGGCTACCTAATAATTTTGCCATCAATACGGCTGATGCTGACTGTGGTGTACGATTTTTAAATCTTATTGTTTTATCTGGCTTACTATTTTGCACAGAACTTTGCACAGGCTTACTACTTTGCACAGTCTGGGCTTCAGTAGCAACATCGTCAGACGCAGTTTCAATGATTGCATTTGTTTCTGTTTCGGATGTGTGGTCATCATGGTCTCCGTTATCCTCATCACTTGTTATATCAACAGAATCCAAAGTTTTCTTTTCTGCAAAAAATGGAGCAACAAAAGACATCTCATCTTCGTACTTCCATTTTTTTATTTTTGTTGCTGCCTGTCCCGTTTTTCCTTTTCTCTTATTCAAGGCTCTCCTATATGAATCCCTTAGACTTTGCCATCTTTGTTTACAGGCCGGACCTGTAACATAAAATAATTTCATTTTGTTAATAGTTTATAATTTCCCATATTTTTATTTTTTATTTCATTTTATTTATTTATGTTTTTATTTCATTTTTATTTATTTTATATTCTATTTTTATTTATTTTATTCCCATTATTAGCTTTTTTTTTATTTGCAGGTACTTGGCAACTGGTGACTCATTTAGAACAATTGCTTTCAGCTATAGAATGGGGGTCAGTTCTGTGAGACGTTCAGTTTTTTAAGTTTGTAACACTATAATAAACAACATGTTGAGTGAAATGATTCCAACACCCACTACAGAGCAATGGGAAAAAAACATTGAAGAGTTTTGGTCCAAGTGGAACTTTCCTAATTGCCTAGGTTCAATTGATGGAAAGCATATTGTGATTGTAGCACCTCCAAACAGTGGTTCCCTATATTTTAATTACAAAAAAACATTCTCCATTGTACTTATGGCTTTAGTTGATGCTAATTATAATTTTATAGCTGTAAACGTCGGTGCTTTCGGCAAAGACAGTGATGGTGGTATTTTATCTAAATCGAAACTGGGGCAAGCTATATTAAATAATAAGTTAAATATTCCTGCTAGCAAAACCTTTCCAGGAACGAATGTAAGTGCACCTTGTGTTATATTAGGTGACGAAGCCTTTCCTTTAAAAAATAATCTATTACGACCTTATCCATCACAACAGACCATAGCTGATGTCAAGAAACGTCACTTTAACTATCGCCTTTGCCGAGCAAGGCGTGTAGTTGAAAATGCTTTTGGGATTTTAAGTCAAAAATTTCGCATTTATAATAGACGCATGCACTTGAGACCAGAATATGCTGAAAAAATTGTTTTAACCACTTGCATTTTGCATAACTACATAAGACGCGGAGTAATTGAAACGGAAACTGCGACTCGTATGCAGTTTCTTCCTATGCAGAACCTACGACATCAAGGAGGCAATGCAGTTGCTTCCGCTTTTGAAGTACGCAGTCAATTCGCGAATTTCTTCCAAACTGTTGAAGGTCAAGTCGACTGGGCTTAACATAACATAACAAATTTCAACAAAACATAACAAAAAAATAAGATAAAATGTACTTATTGAATCAAACATAAAAATTATGACTTTGTCAAAGATTTAACGATAATTTGTTACTGTATTTGATCTACACCTGTAATTGGTTATTGAAAAATCCACTTTGTAGTATACATGATTGTTTTAAATGCAAACAATATACGTTTTAAGTCTCTTGTATGCGGTTTTGTGTTAATATTTATTGTCTTGTTTTGAAAAACAAGACAATACTGTAAAAATTGTATTGTTTTCTACAGCACTGTTGAATCTGACTTCTAAAAATATGACTTTGTGAATGATTTAATATATTTGTTTGCAAAAGGCTGTTATTATTATTAATGGATGTGAAAATGTCAAAAGGAATAGCTTTACAAATGAAAATAAAGTAATAAAGTTACTACTTACCAGGTTGTTTCATTTGATCTGCTATATCCTTCCATGCGACATCTTTCCTGGTGGCATCCATGTACTTAGGATGTTGTAAATTATACAGCAATTCGTATTTACGAACACATTCTATAAGCAGTTCGTCATTCATTTTGATGCAAAACTAAGTAAACAAAACAAAACAAAGCAAAACTAACTCACGTGTTCACTCAAAGGCACACAAATGACACAAAGAGCAACTAACTACTTTACCAAAAGTGTCTGCACCGGTTACCAACGCGGCGCATGCGCGGTCACAACGGGGTTTGCTGGCGCCACGTACCGTGCTTGGAGCGTTTCGTCACAGACAAAATATACTGGCCGACAAATGTTGACCTGGACGAGCATGGCACGCTACGTGCCCGGCCGGTGACGGAACGGTCTAATGGGTGTATTACATATCAAATGATGCAAAGGATGTTTTTTTGCATGTGTCGGTACGGGCACGGTCATTGTATGATACGTTCTAGTGGGTCCGGACCTTTAGAGTCAAAGACTAATTAATACATCACCTACATACTTTCGTTGAGTCGAAGCAGAGTGATTAAGTAATTTATTCGATCTCTGTGTTTGGCAACGATATCCACCAAAATGGCCAAACCTGCACAGCGCGCACATTAATTTTGATCCTTTACTCCGAGTTTTACATTCATCAATAGATCTTCCTGTATAACCTTGCCGTTGGAAATCTAATTCTGCGCGTAGTTAAAGTTATTGATGTAGTTACCCACCTATAATATTTGGTTGTATTAAAATATTAATACTTAAGTGCAATATTGCAGAATAATGAATAGTGACATATTTAAATGGTGACGACTAGTAACAAATTTAAATGGTTTCTTTCATTTTATTAAAAATCGTGTAGGTATGTGTAGTGGCGACTAAGTGGACATTTCATTTGAAAAGTAGTAGTTTCCCCTCTATGCTTCCACCGTATACTGTAACCTTTTTTCCGGTTATGCTCTGCAAAAAAAAAAAAACAGGGCTGTAAGAAAGAATTAAACTTTTATATGATGTGTATTAGTGGCTCGTATCAAATCTTTGCTTAGATCAAAATTATATTTATTCCTCAGATTTCAATTTAGTTTTTTTAGCGGCTTTATGAACTCTAACTAAGCCAAGAAGAACGAATTATCGTACTGTTAGCAACATAGTATAGGCGTGAAACGCTTCTTCATTCAAACAACGTCAAAATTTGTCATAATCTTTTAGAAACAAATTGAGGAAAAACATGCTAGCAAATTATACTTCATCATTTTATTCCACAAAAGATTCATGGCAAGATTTTTACTTTCTAGGAATAATACCTACCAATCCATTTTTTACGAGCAGTTTTTTCCACTTACAGCTGAGAGAGCAGCGCTGGGATCTCTTCGGGTCTGTCCTTGACTAGTGAATGGCCGTTCCGACAGAAAAGTGGAATGAGATTTTACGTTTCACTATTGGAACCAGTCCAGTTTTCGTTTCGTTCCACATCAGTTTGACTAATGACCATATACCATATACTACATCCCTTTTTGTGACTTCGAGCTGATAACCTCCTCCTTATATTTTATAATTAAAAATTGTACTGGTACTATAATATTAAGAAGGTTTAAATAGCTAAGTATACTTATTTAAAAAAATGTATTCTTTTAAAATGGTTTTATTCAATTATAAAAATTTTTTTTAATAAAAAAATTAGCTCAAGAATTTTACAACAACATTGGTTCCGAGAAAAAAGGAGTAGTAATCATTTATTGTGACTGCTCCATTAGCTTTTAAAAAAATAGCGATAAAATGATTTAATTACATAAGCAGTAAAACTTTGTGTGGTTCATTTCTCTGAATTCGAAAGAAGATGCCGAGCTCTTACGGTAGAATAGAAAATTTCAAAGAAAGCGGTTTATTCTGAAGATGCCGAAGCGCGGGGTGGTGGGCCGATGGAGAGGGGGGAGGAAATCAACAGCGGCAGGATCAGTGCAACAATGCAGTCGGAACGACCTCGGGTGGAACGAAACCAGAGATCTCTTGGCGTTGGTTTTCGTTCCAGGTGGAACGAAAAACTTGAGCGATTGGTTTCGTTCCAAACCGGTTCAAATCTGAAACCAGTTCCGTGTTCCGTTCCACCAAGAACAACCCATCACTAGCCTTGACTCCCAATAATTGGGGTGTAGGTTTAATGCGGGATTCCCCCATCATGAGTGTGCTGGGCCGAGTGTGCATTGTATATAGAATATGAATGTATCATAATTTATTATGTTTTAACTTTAATTTCATTTTATTTTTGATAATTGTAAATAATTATTATTTTTATTTTTATGAATATTATTTATTTTATTTTAATTTTTTTATTATTATTAATTGTGTGTGTGTGTGTGTGTGTGTGTGTGTGTGTGTGTGTGTGTGTGTGTGTGTGTGTGTGTGTGTGTGTGTGTGTGTGTGTGTGTGTGTGTGTGTGTGCGCGTGCGTGTGTGTATTTGTACATATAGTATGAATGAATACATTATTATTTCTGTACGTATTGCCCTTTACTGAGGCAGATTGTATATTACCAAGAGGGCCTTTCACTTTCTCAGCTTTTCTTGAGTTAAAATATAAACTTTTTATTAATTTTTAGGTCATATTTGAATATATAGTACATATTTCTAAAAAAAGGAATCCATCCCCTCTTTTTTTCGTTCCATTGCATATTAGTTCTATTCCGAAGCCAAAGAATCATGAAAAAATTTTTTTTCCTTTTATGTTCTTCTTTTTTTCATTTAAATCAAATTAAGCAGATCGCAATCATAACTTCTACATTTCAAGCTCGCTATAGGCCTCTATTTGTTTTGCTTTTTTTTTTTTTAAATAATAGACCATCTTAAGGGTGTAAATACGTATTATAAAATAAATAAATAAACCATTTGAATTTAGAAATAGATGAAAAAAAAGAACAAGAACAGTCAATTAAAAATTAAGTGATGGTCGGAAATTTCCTTATTTGGTTATTGATTAAAGTAAATTTTGTATTTTAGTTTGAGAATTCCGTAATGTTTATTGTAATAATTTGTACTATCTTTAGGATGAATTGAGAACATTTGCATATATCGTTCAAAATTTTAGCTTGCAATGATCAGAAGGAAACCCGAAAAGCTCTTTCTCGGCAATGAGACGGCATGTGCCTTAGGATGGGGAACACATGTTGGTAGCTTGACTGGTCATAAATAACAGGACCCTTCCCTTGGAACATGGTACATAGGATGCGAAACAGGCCAACCTTCCGTCCTCTTCGGTTGGTGACATTGCTTCACCATATGTTATTCTACTTCTTGCTCAGTCTAATGCTAGCAGTGCTGGTTCATCGGCTGTGAGTAAAGTGTACAGTGGTCAGTTAGTTCAGTTAGTGGGGCTCTTCTTCATTTAGTTGCGCTTGAATATCAGTTACTATTGGCGATTTTGTTGTTCAGAATCTTGGTACCTATTTCAAGTTTAAATGACGTGCTAGTCATACAGGTAGGTGCTAAAGATTAAGTTTTAGGAATCGTATACTGGAATACGTAGCCATAAGCCATTTATTAAACATTACAAATTTTTTGCTTATTTTTTTAAAAACCAGAACACCTGTTTTTAAAAACGACAAAAAATAGGAGTAACATCGAACTCTGCACGCCCCCTGAATACATTTTTATCGACTGTTACATTCTTCCGATTTATTTTGGTATTTAAGTCGCTTCTTTTCCAGAGGGAAGGTTATCTTCCTTCATTTACACACAAACTATAAATAAATTTTCGAATTAACTTATGTTATACTTTCTCATATTGAAATGAGAAATTAGTAAATAATTATTTGAATTATACAGAAATAAGTAAATATCAAAATATAAACCAATGAATTAGTGTTGAAAGTTAACTTCTAATAAAGTTTCTTATATTAGGGATGTGGAAATAGCAATATATAAATGTATAAAACTCAGAACCCATGTTCAAACCTACGTTATTAACTTCTGCTATATTTTCTAACATTAGGGGAGCGGAAATACGAAAATATCAAACTTTTTATAAACTTTATCACATTTTTCTTTTATATCAAAGATTTTTATTAAATTAATAAATTTATCATAAGAAGAAGAATCCGCTCACACCATATGTCACTGATTAGTTCTCAAATAAGAGAAGGGGAAATATATGAAACACTAAATCCTTGTTGAAACTCATGTTAACTTCTGTTACATCTTCTCACATTTCTGATGATGAAATAAGAAAATATAAATATTTAAAACACTAAACAATACAATCCACGTTGAAACTATAGAAATACAGATAAGGTTGACATTATTAAAATGAGATATTTATTTTAATTTCTACTGGTACATCAAATTGATTTTTTTCTTACTTCCTGGAATCAAAGTTTTTTGTGATTAAGAACTGTAATTATTTTTTATTAGACAATGAATAAATGTACTATTTCAGTATATATATATATATATATATATATATATATATATATATATATTATATATATATATATATATATATATATTGAATTTTAGATACATTTGATTTTAAATACCTGAGATACAATGGATTTAATTAAACATTATTTAAAATGCGATGATATATGATTTATTTTATGTGCACAGTGAACAGTGTATGAACTATCGATACTCGTATTTCTTATTTCATTTCTATTATTGGACATGAATTGTAGATGTTGCGGTATCGTGGCCTCGTTAACTTCAGAGTTCATTACTTCTACAGAGGTCAGGATCGGGGTCATCTTTATTAGCCCATCAGTAGCTATATTTAGATATATAATTCGATTCTCTATGATCATAATTCCGGGGAGTGCAATAATGAAATTTGAATTTTATATTTATAGATGCCAATAATGAAAATGTATTCTAATCAAATACTCAATGTCTTTTCGATATATTATAGTTCATTGTATTTCAGATGCCTGAAACTTATATTTATGAATTTTGTAAAGTTGAAACCTGATGCGATAAACCGAGGAAGTGAAGGGGAAGGAGCCATCTGGGTTTTTTCTCATAAAGTATTTTTGATAATGATTAATTTTTGGGACTTTACGATTTTTTTTTTACATTATATCAATTGAGATTTTGCTACTCATACCTTTATTTTAAATATTCTACTGTTACATTTAATTTGCCTTGAATTATATAACTAAAGTTATAGCTCAATATAACTATCTATCTTCGGTTGACGATTATAATTTTATATAATTATAATCATTACGATCAACTTGTCTTTACTTGAGGTACGCGTGATGGTATAGAAGGATCAATCCTAACTTGTCTTTCTCCTCTTTTCTATCATCTTGTTTCTCTTCAACTCATTAACTACATTCAAAGGATAATTCCTAATAAAAAAACATAACATAACACTCATAATGAATTGTATAAATTATTAAAATTTTTACAATATTTTGTATAAATATTTTGAAATGATAATTATTGAAGAAATGTTGTTTTGATTGACTAGTTTTGCTGAAGTAGAACAAGCATCTGAACTAATATCGCATTGTAACTTATTTTTAGTCCAGTCAATAAACATATTATAGAGTGCATTAAATTTGCGATTATTTTTGTCTTCATACCTTAGTTAGGAGTAGTGAGAAGGTAAACATAATAAAAGTCCTAGCCCCTGGAGGGTGAGCTTATGGTGTCATAAAGTCGAGAAAATCCCTTTTTTGGGTTTTTCGATTAAAATTCGAAAACGGTGGACTCTAAGAAAATATGCTACAGATCAAAATTAAAGCTAATTAAATTTCCTATAAAATTGTTTATATATATATATTTGCCGAACTTCTAACTGTTTTCGAGATATATGCTATTGAAAATAGATAATTTCTGAATGTGAAGTCAAAAATAATCGCATCTTTCAAGCACTCTACACCCCTCATTTCAGCTCTCATTGACTGGACAAATATACTTATAACTAGGGCTGTGAAATATATGCATTTGCATATTTCTCCTACTCAATTAAAACATCTAATATCATCAAAATGTTTATGTTTTGAGGCATTTGGAATCATTTTGAGTTATTTTTATTTTGCATGTAAATGTACATATTTCTCAGTATGTATTCCATATAATTCACAGCCCTATTTATAACTATTTAATTTATTTATATATAGTTATAAGTATATATTACAACTAACATATCTTGACAAATAAATGAATTGAAGCACGAGAAATCGTGTTTTTTTTTTTTTTTTTTAAATTATTTATTTTCAAAAATCTCTCTTTCTTTTTTCTTAACTCACCTTCACAAACTTATTCTGTTAATTAATAAAAAACATTCTGTTAATTCTTCCGCAGATGATATAGAAAACAGTTCGGTCGACCACTATAAGGACTTATTTGGTATTATTTTTATGGAAAAAATAATGATTAGCCAATCACTTAAATATGTTCTTAGTTGCTTTGTACACACTTCTCTTCTTTTCTTCAGCTTAATAAAACATTATAATTACATAAACCCGAAGAAAAAATAAGAAACTATTGTAGATTTCTTCAGTAGGAAATTTACTCGTTAAGCTCTCTACAAACTTTGGGAAGTTGAACTTAAGTTAATTAACAAACTCCCCTTTAACGGACCGAACTCTGCTTTTCTCAGTTAGGTGCAGCTAATCGGCTAAAAACCTATTTATCATCTCATTATTGCTATATTTTATATAGGTTAAAATTGAAGTGTTGAAAGAGAATGAGACGATCTTATAGTAAACATAAACTAAGTATAATATAAGCTTATAATAAACAAAAATATAACCCAAGCTTCTAATAAACAAACATTTATTTTTTAATATCGCTAACTGGCTTATTAAATAAAATTCTTTAAGTTTAGTAAAACCGTTAGGCCGGTAACAAAAATTATTAAAACCACCATTATTTAGTTTTGAAATAACAGAAAACAGGTTTTGCCTCCAACAATAAGTTGTGCGTGAACTCGTCACTACCCGTTCGGCGACTGACCCAGTATCGTTAAAAGTTGATGCCTTCAGTTAGTTACATACAATTGTTTATTGCGTTTGTATTTGTGTATAATTAAATGAAGAAAATCTTTTAAATTGGCAGTAATTGCTCAATGATTTTTTTTTTTTTAAAAGTGGAATACGTCTGAATTAGCTTTCTGATAGTAAGATAACAATTTATTTTCATAAACTTATACAGGGTGTTCCAAAATTAACGCAGGGTTTGAATTTGCCACCATTTGTGCTGTAAAGTGTTGGCAACCCTAAAAAAAAAAAAAAAAATAATAAAAAAAATACTATTTGACAGCCAACTGTTTAGGATTAGTAAAAATGGAGAGCTATACGATAAAACAATGTGTTTTATCTATTGAACAATATCTTAAAAACAATGAAAGTTCGGCACCCGCAGTTCGAAATTCAAGCAATGAAATACATTTTCACGTTGATGAGTTTGTTAATCACCAAAATTGCCGCATTTGATATTTGGAAAACCGCATTTGATTATCGAAAAACAAATACATCTTCAACTTATCCTGTTTGGTGCGAATTTCGGGCTGGAGTCGTCATTAGACTATACCTTTTTGAAAGTGAGTTTGGTCAAGGAGTGACTGTTCTGGTTCTGGGTATTGCGACATAACACTATTCTTTGTGCCGAAATTGGATGTAGCAAAAAAAATTGGATATTGATATGGTCAATATTTGGTTTCAACAAGAAAGTGTCACATTCCATGCATCCATTCAAACAATTCAATTAATGCATAAGACATTTCCAGTTCGTGTACTCTTTTGTTTCGGCAATCTGAATTGGCCCCCTACATCGTGTGATTTAACACCAATAAATTTTTTCTTTGGGATTATTTAAAGTCAAAGGTCTATGTCAACAAGCCTTCCACCACCCGTGCGTTACAGGAGGAAATTAAACACTGGATCAATAAAATTCAGCAAAATCGTCATGGAAAATTTCGACCGTGTCCCAGCTTAGGTATGGAGGCCAATTGCCCGATGTGTTATCCTATAAATAACCCTATCCTATATACATTATGATTCAATAAAAAAAAATAGCAATATAAAGACTGAATCTATTTTATCCCAAACTTGCGTTACTTTTAGGACACCCTTTGTTGTTACCTAAGTACTTACGTTCAACTGGTTGAACTGTCTTACAGTTACTTATTTTGGAAGTAAACTGAGGTTATGAAAATTTAGAATATGATTTAGCTGAATCTGTTTTTTCCCAATTATGGGTACCTACTTTATAGAGGCTAGGTGCCCATGGAGGTTTATTTGGTTCCAGGGTCGATCCTCGGCTGATAAAATAGAATTGAAGAATCAGCCTAGAATCAAACTAAGGTCCACTGGAGTCCAGTGTCCTACCAATTCAGCTACCACACCTGCTTCCTTAACCTATGTTATATTTAAATGTATAATGACTTTCTAAGGTTGAAAAATATTTCTAAATGGTTTAGAGACTAACAACACTGATATTTACATCAACAGTTCAAAATGCTTACGCATATTTACAATAACGATTAATATATTTACATATTTATTTGATTAACAACATGTTTTTCTGGAAAGAAAAAATTGATTTTGAAAATAAAGTTATAAATTATATTTCTTATAATACTTGCAATAAATTACTAATCGTTCCTTTCGTAAAGTTTTCCACTAGAGTTAACAATTCGTGTTTGACATCCTCAATATTTCTCATCCAATGAGATCTATGCCCTGTGTGCCTCTTCTCTAACCAGAGTTAAAGCAAAATTTAAATATAATAAAATTCTGAAGGATTTGACGACTATTTTTCTGGAATCAATCATCTTATTTAATTATGATTAAATTAGTTGATTTATTTGTTTATTTTTTTTAGTGATGAAACGGTCAGGGGTGCATTCAGGGAAATAAACATGTCGTTTTTAAATGATATATGCATGCATATATACAAGGCTATATACCTTCCGATCCTAACATACGGTGGCGAGAGCTGGGTAATGCTTGATAAGCATGCCAGCCGTATCACTGCTGCCGAGATGAGGTTCCTACGCAGAGCAGCAGGAAAAACTAAGCGAGATTGAATAAGAACGAAAGGATCAGAGAACGGTTAGAAGTGCCTCCATTAAAGGAAGCCATCGAAAAGATGCAACTTAATTGGTTTGGACATGTCTGTCGGATGGAAGAAGTGAGAGAACCCAGAAAGACCATGGAAGCAAGACCAACAAATAAAAGACCACAAGGTCGCCCAAGGATCTCCTATCAGGAATACATCCAGAGGATTTGGGGCAAAAGAAACAAAACCGAATGAAGTTGTTCCGGGACCGAGAGGATTGGCGGCGCTGGATCGAGGCCCCTCTTCGCCAGTAATGGCTCGAAGAGGAAGAGAAAGAAGAAGAAGTTTTTAAATGAAGAACTTTATATTATTGATTATATTAATATAAAGTTCTTCATTTAAAAACTTGACGTGTTTATTTACCTGACTGCATCCCTGACCATTTCATCACTTAAAGTACAACTAACAGGTAACAATAGAATCATATTATTTTTAGTTAGTAGAACCTCGTAGGAATACTGGTATGGTGATTTTCTTCTTCTATTATAAACCTGTTCCATAAATCCTGTATTGTCTTTAATAATGGATATGCCACATTTTGATTTGAATATTTAATTCTTTTGCTGTTATTGAACGCTTTAAATATGTCACTGACATCATCGTGTCTTGGCAACGGTTCGTGCAAACTTGACAAATCAATAATATCCGGCAGTACCTACTCTCTTTTTTTCTTATTAAAATAAAAACAATAATTATTACTTATCATCAATGTTTCCTTGGATTAATTGTTGTTAGTACAGTTAAGGTTTATTTGAATATAATTCTAATTTATCATATCAGTCGTATATTTAAAATTAATTATTGACTATATAAAATTATTATTATAATTTTATTATTATATAAAAGTACTAATTTTCTTTACAAAATCAATTGGTTAACAATCCTCGATTATTTAAATCAATTTTCAATTATTTTAATCTTTATTATCGATGAATTTATTATATATTAATGATAGTATTATTAAAATTCATTTCATTTCCTAAAAGCTATCAGGTTTTATGGACGAATATAGGAGATAAATAATCGAAGATGGACTGCCAATGACCCTGAAGGGTAGAGGCGATCAATCAAATAAATAAATAAATAAATAAATTCAATAAATAAATAAATTTAGGAATAAGCCATTTAAAAAAAAGGTGTTTTACTTAAAAGAATATAATGATTCAATAAAATACAATATTTCGTATTTCAATAAAATATTTCGTATTAATATCCATTGTGTTAATAATGTTAAATCAATAATTTTATATTACGAACCCGTAATAGTGAACAAAAACCCTTTCCCTGGAGGACATGTTTGGGAACCATTTCAACTAATCTCACTTGACAATCCAATCTTAAAATCTCAATTTCACTTGTTGTTGGTTTGATCGAGACTGCCAATCTTCTTGTGGCCCTCCCATTTATTTATTTGCTTACTGAAGAAAGGGTTTACCAACTTTACATATGGAATGGCTCGTACATTTACTCAATATACTGATATTGATTTTGTAAATTACAAACACCAAGAGATATATTCAAGAGATAAAAAATTATGTGTTTCTAGCAGTTAGTACATTTATAATTACTTATTTATTTTAGTTAACATTACATTTTTAAAAATAAAAAATAACCATCAGTCGAGACACGCATGAAATTAAAGTGGTAAGTTTCATGAAGGAATATTAGATGATTTCCAATGCAATGATGTGATTTCTCATGAACATTAGGTACTAATTCCAAGAAATATCATTTCAATATCACTATATTTTTACAAAATTGGTATTAAATGAATCTTAATATCATAAAATTGATAAACTATGAAAGCCAGCACGAATGTTATTGTTTGTTATTAATCCTTCTCCAGTCAGTCACTTGTCTTGGATGCTGTCTAGTCTTTCTGGTTATAGGTAAGAAATGCAATTGTAAAAATTTTCATAGCTTGTAATTATATACTTGATTTCAATCACTTAAACGCCTCTAAATTAATTTATCTAAAAATAAAAGGAACCGTGTGAAGTTTCCGGAAACTTCATTTTTCTTGATTTTTATCAAAGCTTATATTAGGTTCCTGATGGATTTTTTGTAGTTTGGATTTTTAGCACTTAAATAACATTTATAATTACCTTTAAATCATGCTATTTACGCTATGTGACTTATTGCTATTAGTTGTGAATATTTATATGGATTTTTCTTTTAATTACTATAATTTAAATACATACGAAATTCATAATATAATTAATTGTAAATATGTAATATTAATTAATTAATTAATTTAATTCTATTTTTTAATATAATGAATTTTAGTTAAATGTTTCATTGATATTATGAAATTAGATTTAAACATAATTATTATTTACAGGATTAAATATTAAGGACTAACGTAATAGTGTCTTGACCTTGAATTGGTTTATATGCCATAGAATTCCTGCACTGACAAACTGGAATGACAGTTATACAGCACATAACCTCCTCGTCAGTGCTTGTTTCTTCCCTATAGAATGAATAAGTGATAATTCTCATCATGTCACCTTTTCTCTCCAAACGTTTTATCGAGTTTATTTCAGGAAATGGATAATAATGAATCAATCATAATTCGAGAATAATAATAATGATTATGTCTTTCTCATCCTATCTGTTATTAATTTTCCAATTTACAACGTTTCTACTGTCGCATTTCTGGCAAAAGACTTAATCAAAATCGAATACATGAAAACTAAAACATTCGAAACTAATGTTTTATATTTTTATTCAAGAGAAATTTTTCCGAGAAATTATTATTATTATGGATTATTTATTATCATGGATTATTTTAATTACAATCTCAGCAATGGTTAAAATTGTATTTATTGTGTTTCAGATTACAATGTAGACAGATAGAATGTTGTACCTGGTCGAAACGGGTACTCAGTACCACCCTCCACCATTGGCCAAGTTCTTCCATCGGTTCCCTCATGTCAATATATCTCTTCATCTGGTCAATTCCACCTTTGCTCCAGACAGTGAGGTTTACAGAGAGGTAAATGCCATTTTATTTTTTTTTATTTTTTCAAAATAATTATTTCAGTGGTATTCTATTTCTATTTTATTGTAATATATAGGGTGTTCGGAAGATCGTTGGCCAAAAATGTCTCGGGTCGGGAGGTTCATTTTGAACCTATTTAAGGTCACTTACCTATATACAAAGTGTGATGGTTTTTTTTTTAATGAATTGTTTTGTAAAAATGGCCAAATCCAAACATTTAAGCCTTATAACTCCGTTGTTTACTGATATATCAACGCCATTTTTTTGCTGTAATTTCTAATACATTTTCCATGTAAAATAAAAAAGACAGGATGCAAAAAACTAATACCGAAAAAACGGGTGATCGTTAAATCTTGTTAAAGACAAAAAAAAAAAATTAAAAATTTCAAGTTTAGGTTCAAAAAAAAAAAAAAAAAAAAAGAAAAAAAAAGTAAGCACAACAGCCAAATCCAAATTATTTAAAAAACTTCTCTAGTTAATACTCTTTTAAAAACTACCATTTGCAGGCACGCAGCACATCTAAGTTGTTTTTTTTATTAAGTAACAAAAGGGCGCCGCCAGCGCACACTGACAATAATAATGAATCGAATCGAAAACTTTATTTACATTTTTGTAAACAAAAATGAGGGAACAAAATTAAACAAATTTTAAATTATTATTCAAAACAACAGCTTATTCAAAAAGTTAATGCCGCGTTTACCATAATGAAGGAGAATTTATTTTAAGAACAACCACCACAGAACTAAGAAAAAGATATCGTGCTTGTATTAGAAATAGTAGAGATCATTTTGAGCAATACATGTGATACTCTACAGATTAAATGTATGAATAATTAAAAATTTGTTTAATTTTGTTCCCTCATTTTTGTTTACTAAAATGTAAATAAAGTTTACGCTGATAAAATCCATATTGCGAGAAAGAAAGAGAAAATATGCAATTTAACCTTTGCTATAAAGAAACACAACTTTTTGTTACGTTTTGCATAAAAAATATGATTCGATTCATTATTATTGTCAGTGTGCACTGGCGCCGCCCTTTTGTTACTTTATATATATATATATATATATATATATATATATATATATATATATATATATATATAAATAGATGTGCTTGCGTGCCTGCAAATGGTATTTTTTAAAAGAGTATTAACTAGACAAGTTTTTTAAATAATTTGGATTTGGCTGTTGTGCTTACTTTTTTTTTTTTTTCTTTTTTTTTTTTGAACCTAAACTTGAAGTTCTTAATTTTGTTTTTGTCTTTTACAAGATTTAACGATCACCCGTTTTTTTGGTATTTGTTTTTTGTATCCTATCTTTTTTATTTTACATGGAAAATGTATTAGTAATTACAGCAAAAAAAAAAAAAAAAAAAAAAAAAAAAAAAAAAAAAAAAAAAAAAAAAAAAAAAAAAAAAATGCCGTTGATATATCAGTAAACAACGGAGTTATAAGGCATAAATGTTTGGATTTGGCCGTTTTTACAAAAAAAAAATCATATTTTTTTTTTTACATAAAAAAAATTTAAATATAGGTAAGTGACATTAAATAGGTTCAAAATGAATGAATATCCATACCCGAGATACCTTTTTGGCCTACGATCTTCCGAACACCCTGTATATTATAATAGATTCCAACATTTTATTTAATGAATAATTCATTCCAATTATAAGTTGAAAACTATTATCTCAATTAAATTATTTATTTAAATACAATAGTAACATCCCATTATAGTTTGTATTATTCTTGGGAAACAATCTGTCCCAAAATAAAAATTATATTTCTTTCATATGTTGCTCATTATAATATTACGGCTTATTATAGTGAAATTTTCTTATTTATAATGCTATTTCATTAATTGATTTAATTTAAGTTTTAGCGATGTTTATACGCGGAATCAATCTTTTCGTAACAGGCCTGAGGTATTACCGAAATCATCTTTAAATGTTAAATATTGAAAATGTTGTAGGGTCTTATTTTAAAATTTATATTTAATATATTCACAATTTCGCAAAATTTTAAAAAGAAGAAATTGCATTACCCGAGGGTATTATTAAGTAAGCAAGTCGAGAGACACTCTGGGTGGTACCTAATTGTTATCTTAGTTGTGGACTAACATCTAACAGTCATAATTAAGTATCATCCAATCATACTCGATCTATTTAGTTCAATTTCTATTATTGCACATGATGTAATAATAATATATTCAATAATTGATTGCAAAATCTGTAGTCTAAACTTTCGAGTTCCGAGTTGCTTTATATGCTTATACATATAACGTAGAATCCCGATGATAGGATCAAGAGATTAAGGGCTTATCACAAATGATCCAGATTCTCGAAATAGTTGGATTACTATTTATTGTTGTTTAGAAATGAGAAACTCATAATAATGGAGTTTTTAATTATTTATTAACATTCTATGCATGAACAATATACTTCAATCGGAATTTATTTATTCTTAAAAAAAAAAAAAATAATAATAAGGAAGTTAGTCAGGCATTTTAATTGTAATAAAGGGATTGTTTTGAACCGAACTCTTATTTTGATGAATGAGATTTTACGTTCTTGTTTTTTTCATTTCACTAATCAACAGTACCATTCACTGTACGAATCGGACTGTCTACCTGCTCATAATTGTTCTAAAATTTACTCAGTTTTTTTGAGAAAGGAAGATTGAGATTTCTAGTTAACCTCGGGCACAAAAATCATTACGAATTATGGAGGAACCGCAATGTATTGGAGTTTTACGAATTACCTTGATTTTCCGAGAGACCATTGTTTTTTTTTTTGTTTTTTTTAATTAATAGGATCCGAATTATTGAGATCGTAATATATATGTTTTGGCGTGAATAGAAAGTTCTTCGATAGAAATTGATTAAGAAGAGACCCCTTAAATTAGGGTTTAAGATGAAAGAAACTGACGGATATTCGTCACATCCTTGTTAAGGGCTCTCGCTAGGCTGGGTAAGACTTCTCGGCCCACGTGATTGCTGAAGATTTCGCTTGTCCAATGCTGTCTGCATGTTTTTTTTTATTTTATAACCTATATATATATATATATATATATATATATATATATATATATATATATATATATATATATATATATATATTCCGATTTTAAATTTAATTATTGACAAAATTTATCTGTAATAATAATAATATAAAATGACTATTATATTTTTAATAGTTTACTGATCATTTATAGTAGTAGTTCTAATATTATATGTAGAATATATGACTAAGTAATCAGTGATAATATTATATATTTTCATTTCATACAACAATAGGCATTGCTTTTCATATCCTTCACTTTTTTCTGTATGCTTATTCGATTAAGGAAGATTAAATCTTTTGTCCTGAAGACAAATTTATAGAAGTTCATGGTTTTAGTATAAATCACCTTGCCTGGCTAGAGTTTTACTACCACAGGGATCCCATTTGAAAAAGTCTTGGTGTTCATTAATCTTGAAATCATAATGAATGTTGGCTTGTTACTCAAATAGTTGTCGGACTACCTATGCAAGTATTGGCCGGTTTTTGATAGAAGGAAGACCCCAGCTTAATGATCAAGATAGGTAAACAGACTCACTTTAGACCTTAAGGTTGAGTTTCCTTGATTCGCCACAATAGTAATAATGCTAATACAGACATAGGAAGGACTTATTCAGTATTGTTTTCGAAAATCTCTTCAATTATTGGCCATTAATCACCTTTTGCTTTTACTTAATCTTGTTGGCTGAAAGGCTCTTAGCATCTATCTCATGATGAGACATCCATAGTAAATGATCAAAAATCAGTAGTAGGTAGTCATTAATCCTTGCAATGGATGATGTTCCAAAAAGTAACATACACCCCCAACCCCCCATCTCACCTTCTGGCTGTTCATTCTTCATTTATTTGTTCAGTTGAATTTTAGTAGGTATGTTGCTTGAATAACAGTCATATAGCATTTCTTTAATTGGTGTTAGTCTGTTTGTTGAGTCTCTAAAACCAAATAAATAGTTTTAAAAATTAAATAGTCCAATGTTATAGTTATAATATATATTAATTATTCATCAATATACTTGTTTTAATGCTTTTTCAGTCATTGGGAATACTTGGTTCAATACCAGCCTTGTGGTTGATTATCACATTGTTCCTCCTTCTCATCTATCTATGCACAAGGTGCTGTGACAGGAAGCCTCGCCCAAAACACAGCATCGTCATTCTTAAATGGACCCTTACATTCTTCACAACGCTGTGCTGGTAAGAGACATTCCTACATTTACCTTAATTTCATTAATAATTTTATATAAGGATTTTTAAATATTTTTTTTAGTGTTTACAGCAGTAACCTTGTTGGAACGGATTTTATTTATTCCGTAAACACCATACTTTATCATATATAATGCACATGTAATTTTTATAATTTTTTTGTTAATTATTATTTTGTATTGCAAGTTAGATATTAAGAATAAAAAAATGAAATAACATAAATAATGAATGAGAAGATTTACAGAATTACTCAAAACTAAGCAACAAAGTTATTTTAACAACATAAACACCTCAATAATATTTTATATTGAATAATATATGAAGTTTATAAGTTATGGAGATATCAAAAGTATTTCATATTAATATCTACAATTTTTTAAATAGAATATTTAAAAATATTTTCAGGTCTTCAAATATCATCATCAAATATGGTCCATCCACTGGCCAATGTACTAGTTTCTGAAGAGTTTTTGTCTGTAGTCAGTTAGTAGTCTGCATTCATATATGAGATGGTGTATATTTTGTTCTTGTGTGTAATCTTATGGACATAAGAATGAATCTCTTATGTGAAATCTATGAAAATAACTGTTCACTGCCGCATGCCCTGTGATTCCTTGTGTAGTGTAGTCAGTCCATGAGTCTGATTTTATGTAGGTCCGTAAGTCTAATGAAATGATGAAGATGTCTTCCCTTATATGTCATGTTGCAATGTGTCTGCCACTGGTCTACAGATTTTTGTGCAACATGTGCTTAATTTGTCCTTGGATATGAGAGAATAGGAAAAAGGAAGGGAAGGTTTCTTCCCGAACTTTTGAGTTTGCATTATGATAATCATAGTTTAGTGGTGGTTCAGAAATACTGGACCTGTTATTTTGTAACAGGTTGGGCTGACTGAACCGCGTCCCTGTTACCAATATTCAGAAGTAACAGGGACGAGATACTTGTGTCCCCACTTCAGTACTGGGAACAACATTCATACCTGTTACATTCGTACTGCGTACTGTCCCAGGCTAGTATTTTTTCTTTTCCTCTCTACCTGTTACTGTTTGCATTATGATAATCATAGTTTTAACAGTGAGTAAACGATTAGGTTTCATAATAGTGGAGGACAGCATGAGCCTTGTTGAGTCTCAATAGATTGATTTCTATTCAATTCAAAGTTTTTTGTCACTAAAGATACAAATCTATTAGAAAGATGATTTCTAATAATCCTATAAATGTTACTAGGGTATTGATATTTAATATGGGTACTAAAAGCCACCAAGCACTGTCAAAGTTTTTCAAGCGAGGTGTCACTAAAGATACAAATCTATTAGAAAGATGATTTCTAATAATCCTATAAATGTTACTAGGGTATTGATATTTAATATGGGTACTAAAAGCCACCAAGCACTGTCAAATGCCTCAGTGAGATCAAGCGATATGATAGCGATATGCTAGTTATTGTTTAAAAAATTTTGGATGATATTTATAACTTACATTAAAGCATGAGATGAGCTTTTATATGGTGTAAATCCAAATTGGTTGTCGCTCAGAAGCTAAATGGTCATCCTAGAATTTTTTACTTCTCTTAAAAATCTCTATATACATAGATATATCTTTATATACATAAAATATATTATATACATCATTATGGACCGACACTCCATTCCTGAAATCCCCTGATTACCCTAATCTCGTCCTGGTCTATTGGTACCCCTAAGTTATTCCATGACACCTACCATGTCTTTTCCATGCCTGAAGCTAAGCTTCTTGTAGGATCCCTTATTTTTCCTCACATTGACCTTGTATGCATTATTGTTGCTTCTTGATTACAGTGAATTATGAATTACTTAGCAAGTGTTCCTGCATATTTCTTATACTTAGATTTTTCATTGACTGTTTCGACTTGCTTGGAGTGTTAGGAATACTTTGTCGCATTTCAAGAAAAGGAAAATCTGTCTTTTTTTTTAAAATTCTTTTTAATCTATGTTTTTAATAATGGTTACCTTAATGTGTATATATTTTTGTTTTTTAAATTAACTTATTTTATATAATACCACTAAATGAAGTAATATTTTGATACAGTGGAACAGTTGGAGTTGGCCTTTACGGTAACGATGATGTCCATAATGGCATGATGGAGCTGCTTACTGCTGGACGTGCAATTGAAGATCTAATAAGCAGTGTAAAAAATCAAGTGAGCCTCTTATTTTATTTGTATTAATTAAAAATAAATTATGGTTTAGTACTTAAACTTTATTTTACTGAAACTTAAGTAGATGAAAATGTGATAATTAGAAAATATAAACTAGGAAACATTACTTTCTTTCAAACAAAAATCATGATATTACATGAGTCATTCTCATTAATATTACAAGTTAATTATTTAATTTATCAGTTCATATGATTGAGAAAAATGGTTACCATATTTGCAATTAGCATGAAATTTTTATTTTATGAGATATGTTGGACTATTAGAAATTTGATATTTATTAGGCTTTCTCTCCACATATATTGCTCAATCAGTTGATACTCAATTAGTTGATAATACTCTATAACCATGTGCTTAGAAAATAAGAAACACAAAAGTTACTATGAACATGCTAGAAGACATTGCAGTTATTAATCATATCCCTTATCATGCCTGAATTCAGTAAATTATAATTAAAAATAGAAGAGATAATGGGTTTCAGCCATGATGAATCTTCATTATGTGCCTATTTAAATTGATTTGTGAATAATGTCTGTAAATGTTAAAGACAGAGGGAATACACTGATTAAGAAGCGCAATTATTGAAAGGCAGTAATTGAAAAGAAAAATAGTCCAAGTGTGAGCAAGTATATGCATGTCCTTTTGGGTGAAAGTTAGACTGTTGAGGTCATAAGAATATTTATGAAATTATTGAAAGCTACTGTATTTAATGTATTGTGATTTATATATGTTATAATAATAATAAGTAGAGTCTAATTGACTAAAATCTGGTCCATTGATTTGTAACAACAAAGTAAAGATATCTATCAAAGACTCCTTCCTTAGTTCTACAAATTGGAAAATGAGAAGATATGTTGCCTGCCTAATTTTGATTTTTTTTTTTTTTTTTTTTTCCAGACTTCAACAATTGACTCAACCCTAAAACTAAAAGTAGAACAACTATTAACTGAATTGGGCGATGTGTTTGATGAACCTGTCACCAATCAAACAGCACGCGCTGTTCTTCTTAGTGTTTTAAATACTATGACCACTAATACTACAGCAGCTCTCGAATCATTAAAGGAAATAGCTAAACCTTTAGAAATTGTTTCATTGGCCCCTGCATTAAAACAACTCCACCAGGCAGAAGCTATAAGGTAAGAGGAAAAATATATCTTTTTTTTTAAATAGACAATACTTCAGTTTAAACAAAGTATGTGTATTTTTTTCTGTTGGAATCCCTTATATTACTTTGTAAACAAAGTATTTTATCTAAAATAAGTTTTAATTTCTGGATTTGATGGTGAGTGAATGCTAGACAGTCACTAGTGCTCTAGAAAAAAAAATTCTCATCTTTAAATGTAGGATATTATACCATACAGCTGTACATCTTAGAAGATGATCATCATTCAGAAACTCTAGTAGAAGTTACTTCTCTTGAAATTATTGAGAAAATTCATAACATGATTTGAATCGAAGTGCCCAAAATATCTGACATCACAGGCATATTACTAGGTACAGTGTTTTCTAATTTACCTGAAATATTAATATTGCAGTTTAAATGCCTTGCTTTTAATCCTTCCCCAAGGGAGGGAGGATCAGTACAGTAACCATAGCACAAAAGAAGCAAAGCAGAGGTCAGCAGGAGCAGACAAACCAATTACTTAGAGTACCCAGGTCACCACCAAGCAATGGCGCGTGCTCACTATGAGAAAATTACTCCAAGCAATATTGCATTCACGTTATTTACTAGTATACATATAGTCATAAATTTTATTTTATTTATTTATGTATTTTTTTGAAACTTGGAAAAATTACTCGGTGGGCAAACGTTGTTGACTGAGGAAGTCTTCACTTCAAGTGATGACTATTTTTAGGGCCTTCCGAAATCCTAATTTTTGGACAACTTAAAATAGTTGAAGAAACACTTTAAAAAGTTTATTGAGCTGAAGGAAAATATTTTAAAATAAAAAAAAAGAAAAATTATCCAAAATAATTGGTTTTAAATTTTTTTAAAAGGATTTATTGACTGTTCTTTGTATTTCATCACTACCAATCTTATTACTATCCATTACTTTATCTTCTGTGGAAAGATTTTTATTTTTATTTTTGGCGTGATTTAATAATTGCTGATATTGTTTTTAAATTAAGGACCAATTTGTTTAATGAGATTTTACATTAATGATATTTGATTAATATTTGTTTCAGATGGCCTGTTACTATGACCATCCTTAGTATACTTCTTGTGTTTTGTTTAATTCTTTTGTTTGGTGTTGCAAGGCATTTACGTTGTGCCCTAATAACGTAAGTTTTTTATTTAATCTTTATTATTTAATAAGTTATGAATCTGAAAAGTCAAATAAAAACTTCAAGCAATTTCAATTTATGATTAGAAGTCTGATTTAATGCTAACTTATGGTATCTAATTATGAAAGAACTTGCTCAGGAAAAGTTGGATCTGTTTTCTCTATTAGTTATGACTATTATGTTATATTATGTTTATTCAATTTATTAAGTGATAGTATCTTCCAACTGTTGGTATTGTTAATAATACTGATAAATTATAATATAATAGAACTTAGATGACCGGCCTTTCAATGGGGTTTGAGAAACTGTCTTGCTATTCAGGGATTCTTCTAGTTGAGGTTTGTGATATCAAGGTTGTGTAGACCAAAAGCCATATTTTAAAGGTAACTGATTTCTCTTAAACTCCTTTTTGGCAAACATATTTTGGGTCAACCTTCACTAATATAAAGTAAATTTATGTCAAAAATCATGTAAATGTGGTTCATGTTAATGATTTTCTACTTTATCAGTAATCATATTTTTTTTAATTAAAAAATGTTTATAAAGTTATTTTATTATTGGCTCAAATAAATTAATTAGTTTACAAATCATTCAATATTGTAATTATTATATTCTCCAATGAACAATTATAGTTGTGAAAGATGCATTAATAACATGAATATGTTAATTTTTTAAACATAAGATACTATGATTTTTTAGGCATATAATGTGGTCCGTTGTAATGGGGGTCTAGTTCTGTTCCCAATCTCTTTTTTCTCTATAAATCATGAAATATAGTTTATTTTTTTGTTTTCCCTCATTGGAACTAAACACATAATTTCGTAGTTTTTTCCTAACATTTTTAGTTTTTACCCTGTTTTCCCGCATTTCGTCTTATTCAACTTCTATTTACTTTTTCTGAGCCCACTATAGCATTGATTACTTCTCCTATAATTTGGGTGGTTTCAATAACCCTTGGCCCATAACATAGAGAGTGCCCAGGTATTCTGATCTATATATTTAATTATTTTATCCTCTGTTTTAGGTTTTCGGTTTTTGGATTATTTGCTGTAATATTCTCTTGGTTAATGGCATCTATTTATTTAACTGCATCAGTGGTATGTTTTATAAATTTTTATTTTATAAAAGCATTTCATCTAGTATGTACTACTGCTTTCATTTTAATATAATATTTGGTCACAAATTGTTGTTTTTTTTTTCTCACAAATTGTTGTATTATCTTAAAGATAGCAATTTCTAAAAGTTCATGTTAGGAGGGTTTTTTAAAATCTAACTTCTAAATAAAAGCATGTCATAAAAGAAAAGAAGGATTATTTGCTTAAAATCAAGAAATAAAGTCTTAATCATTAAATCTTTTCAACAAACAAACTGTGGTACACAGTGTAACTTCAGTTTATGGAAACCAATTAGAATTTAATAATTTTGAATCATTTTTATGTTTCTTAATCATGAACAGACATAAATATAATAATAATACCACCTTCTTATCCTAAGATTGTATTTTTTTTTTTTTTTTTTTTTTTTTTTTAATATCTCTTTTAAATTATATTTATTTTTATTTCAAGGCCCTTGGAGACCTATGTATGAGCCCACAGGCTGTGATGGAGCGTGAAGCTCCAGCTCTCTTACATCCGTCAATAGTGAGGTACTATACCTCTTGTGAGACTGATCGTAATACTCCATTTATACCGTCTGTTAGGAAGGCAACTAAAGCAGTAGAAATTGTATCATCTTCAATGGGTAAGCCATTTTATTTAATATTATAGATCAGCAATTTAGCCCTGTGCAAAAAGTACGCTAGTGCACAAAATGTTCTTGTTGCTTTCTCTTTTAAAGCATTATATGCATACATTATTCTCTCTCTGCCTTTCTCTAAAATTCTTTGTTCTCTTGCTTCGGAGTCACTGCTATTTGAGTTAAAGTTAAATTTATTTGGAAGGATATTTTTCCCTGCCATTATTTTATACTATATACCATCAATATGTAGCTCTTATAATAGGCTTTCCTGAATCTATCAAACATTTATATACACTTTTTATTTATTTACTGAAGATCAAAGGTATCGCCTATGAGTGATACATTTTTGAAGTGAACCTTGTAGAAGTTGTATTAAATATACCTACAAATATTTCTTTAGAGTGAATCGCGGATCATGTAATGGAAATGATGTAACGAAAAATCAAATGAAAAAGTGTTACCAGTGCAGCCCAGCGAAACAGTTGGAATAGAGTTTTCACTATCTTCCCAATGATCTAGAGACTTGAAACTTGAAATATAATCTTAGGAGTGGGCGACAGTGCAATAATATGCAATAGTAACAGGAGTGGGGAGTGGGACAGCTGCTTTTGACGTCTTTGTCCATTCTTTTCCTCATAATTCTTTGACGGAGCGCGCTACGATTGTCAAAGGCATACCGCTTGTAAACAGGAAAAACTCTGGTACATTTCGTTTTACTGTTACTTTTTCAGATATTTTAAACTTAAGTCGGACTGTGTGAGACTTCAGATTAAAATTATTCGAAACCTAAAACTACTATTGAAATTGTGAATAGGCCAAAATGATAAAGTGCAATGAGCATGTCCAATATGTCTACTCCTCCCATGTGAACATTTATATTCTTTGATAAATTGCGGACATTTAAGCTGTGATATGAAATAATACGTTATTCAACGGTATAATAATAATAATATAATAGTACAATATTAGTTAATTTGTTTAAGTGATTAATAAATAATTAATTAAAAGTATAATTTTAGTTAATTTAGTTAGATATAATTTATAATTTATTTTTTATTTAGTCCAAATGTAAACTGTTTTGGAATATTGGTATCCAAGCAAGTGCAACTGAGGTTCCCCTAGTAGATTTACTGATAACCTGGCTAGGGGAACTGAGGCTCCCATTTTAATTTCTTCGATTATAAAAGTGTGAATGGAAATTTCGACTATTTTTTAACTGTTTCCGTTAGAAAACAACTCAATCTATAATAATCAACAGATTATTCTAGACACAGTTCTGAGAAACAAAGAATAACTAATAACAAATGGTTGTAAACATACCTGACAATCCAAGCCAACGATTTCTATCAGCCAAACTGGACTTCGCCACAAATATCGTCAAATAGCTAAGCTCATTGCGTTCCGCCCACCTTGCAGGGCTGCCAACGTGAAGAGAAGGGTTTGCTTAAAAGGACAACACTGTTTGCGAGACCCCATCCAGCTAGTTACTTTATAAATATTGACCAAAGTTGATGGGAACTGTAGTTTCCATTGCCAGGATAAGGGTCAAGAGTTTGATGGAAAAGTATGGAAATTTTTTGTGTTCTGACATTTCAGTCTGCATCTGAGCGAGGAAATGCTCAGACACACATTAAAGAAAAGTTTGACAAGATGGAGGAATAATATGACAGTCACATACTAACTTTAGAGAAAGCCCTATCAACCATTATTGAAGTTTTAGTCTCTAAAATCCAGAAATAATAACTGACAATTTTACATAATTTTAGTAAGTTTTACTAAGTGAATATTATATGATATTGTGATAATGAATGTTAAGTATATCATTTTTTAATTATTGAATTCAAATTCAAACTATTTTTAATTGATTCTATTTCTTGGAAGTAATTTTTTATGCAAATATTTTATGTTTCAGGGCTCATGACTCGGATAGCTAGACAACTGTATAAACCTGGTCAATTGCATCCTAAGTTAGATATGTTATCAAAAGAAGTGAAACTTGCTTCTAGTATGATTTCCAGTCTAGTGGCAATGCTAGACTGTGGACCTATACATAGAGAATACATGGGAGCACTTCATGCAGTCTGTGAAATGGCATTGTAAGTAACTTTTGATTTTGTTCTAAAAAATAACATTTTTATGCTTATAAGTAGGGCTGTGAATTACATGAAAAAAAACAACTCAAAAATATGCACATATATATGCAAGTGTATAGGCTAAAATATGCAATTAAATACCTAAAATTTGCAACTATTTACATTACCTATTTAGATAAATAAAATAAATGCAATACATACTTATACATAAGTACAAACTCAAGTTTAAGTAACTAATTGTGTTGAAAGTGAAACAATTCGAAAAGACTATTAAAAAACAAAAAGACAAGGCGAATGTTAAGAAAGAAAACACGTCAGAAGGGTATTTCTGCTGGACATAAATCAGTATCGAAACCAGAATTTTGTGAATCCAGTGGCAGTTTGTGTAACAAAAGTTTTTTCAAATTTTAATTTCTTGCCATTGTTTTATAAGTACTTTGCTGTTTTTATTTGCAGTAATTGACGCAACTTTATCAAAAGAAACACAATAGAAAGCGTCTCCATTGCACTTAAAAGTCTCAATTTTGAGAAATTACATTCTTTTTGACAAGATCTTTTGTCTTTGCTAGAGTAATTTTTGAGAAAAAATAAAAGTGAAGTAATATTCCAAGTAATTTGAGCAGAGCAAGAACAAGAAATTAATCTGACTAAACAATTCCAACAAGCAAATACGATCCGAAGGGAAGAATGAGCATCTGGATAAACACGCTCTTATTCAATAGGTGAAAAAAAAAAAAAAAAAAAGAATAGGAGGAGTTCACGAAGCTATTTTTTGGTTTTTATTTATATTTTATTTTTTTGTCTGCTCAGAAACTTAAAAAAAAAATCAAATGTCAAATACTGATGTTGGATATTTAATTAAATATGAAATTACAGTTCAAAATATGTATTTATGACAAAATATGTACAAATTTGGAAAATAAAAATGCCATATATGCAGTTGATGTTTAAAATATGCACAAATATGCCAAATAAAAATAACTCAAATTGATTCCAAATGCCTCAAAACATATACATTTTGACGATATTAGATGTTTTTATTTAATAGGAGAAATATGCAAATGCATATATTTCACACCCCTATTTATAAGTTATATTACAATTATATCCTATTGTTATTAGTTATCCATCTTCAACAGGCTCATACAATCAATCAGCTTTACTGATGACCTGAATATGATTGCAAGGTCCTTTTAGTGCTTGAGAAAATTTTTTTTTGGCAGAGGATATAGGGATGTATGGAAAACTAAAGAATATCAAGTATATGGTAGCTGGATCTGGATCAGAGACAAAAGATTGAAGCTTGTGGTGATGGGCCTATTCATATTTCATGTTAAATGTTGACCAATTAGTGTACCTGGGGTTGTTAGTGAGTTGTGGAAACAGGCTCTTTTGGGAAATCAGTCAAATAATTATCAAACCTTACAGGTGCTATATTAGCCTCAGAAAACATGTTAGATGTTCCTAGTCTCGTGCAGCACTAAGTGCCTCGTGTATAAGATCTTTATCAGGCCCATCCTAATCTATGGATTGAAAACTTGGATGCTCACAAGCAATCAGAAGAAGGAGATTCAGATATTTGGAAAGAATATCTTTCAACAAACGTTTAGAACGGTCAAAGTTGTAGAAAACTGCAGTTGGATGATGAATTGGGAAATTTATTGTCATTAAAAAGTGATAAATATGAGATGCACAGTGAAGTTTGATAATCGACCGGTAGGTGGCGAGCACCATTCAAGGGAGAGGTTATAATTTTAAGGTGTTTTCCAGAACTTGAAATTGATATTAAAATTTACTTATAATCAATTAAATTATTAAAAAAAGATTTAAATATGAGTTGCGACATGTAGATCACAGCGAAGTTTGAAAATCGACCGATATGTGTTAATTTTAACATCATCTTCATAGTTTTAGGAAGGTTAAACAATAATAAAATTTGTTATAAAAACATTTAAATGTACAATTTTGAGTGCCAGAAATGAAATTTGGCACATTGCCTTATACGTATATGGTTAGAAATTAAAATCCAACCTGATGAAATTAATAAAATTATTTCTGCTGAATAAAATTACCAGATTCAAATGACGATCCTCAGCTTTTTGATATTGTGTGTAAAATATGATTCAGTGCTTTTATTGTAAGCACTGATAATGGAGTCAATTATCCATAAATGCTTCTTAATTGTTTCTGACCATCCGGATTGCCTACTCAGTCATTGAAATTAAAAATTGAATGTCAAATTATGCTTTTATATAATTTTCAACCACCTAATCTGTTCAATTTTAGCCAGGTTAAAAATGCATACTTCAATACTAGATTTTTATCGATAAACTTCAATTAATTTTTAAAATTATTTAGGTTCTTTAATTATGAAAGCGGCTGAAGCCACGACAGGAGAAGCTAGTTCTTAAATATTTTATGAGCCTTTAATTTATCTGTCTTACTAATGAAAAGTCCTGTTATATTAGCATTAGCTGGATGATATGATATTTTCACTAATTTGTTTATTGGATGATATTTTCACTAATTTATTTGTTGGCTTATATTTTTACATCTTTATTTAGGTTCGGTCTGACTTTTATGCTGGCTGCAAGCATAGGGGCTGGATTCTTTTTTGCTGTCCTTGTTTGGCTGGACTCTCATACCTGGATCTATATTAGAAAAAAGTAAGTGAATTGTTCTCTATGTTGAGATTAGGACTAAATAAATCCCTTTTTCGTAATATATTAGGATAATCATTGAAAAAAGCAATATGCCATGTTAAAATATTCAAATCATTTATAAATTATGGATTCTTCAATGAGAATGGAAATCAAGCTGTAAATTAACTTTAAATCTAAATTAAAAATTCAATTACTAGGGCAACTTGAATATACATACATCTTAAGGACTTGATATATTGGAAGTAATTTTCAGATTATCTTTTTTTTACAATGTGGTCGACATTATGAGTATTCTTCCAAAGCAGTGTTTTATGCCACATTAAAAATTAGGGGTATCCCAATTACCTTTTAATTGTTAAACTGTTTATTTTATTGTTCATCTTTTCATTTTTTGCCTTTTCTATATTTTCATGTACATTACTTTTTTTTTTTTGAATCAGCTTTTTTTAAGGGATAAAATATTTCTTACTCGCAAAATATTGAGAATAAATGTTGGCAGAGAGCTAAATGGGAGGATTGTGTCATGTTTAATTTGTATTCATTAAATACAAATTTATTAAGATCCTAGTTGAGATATTTTACACATTAATAATAAGCACCATGAGTCTTCTGTAATATCACTTAAAAAA
The DNA here is from genome assembly GCA_003667255.2 of Euschistus heros. Taxonomy (NCBI): domain Eukaryota; kingdom Metazoa; phylum Arthropoda; class Insecta; order Hemiptera; family Pentatomidae; genus Euschistus; species Euschistus heros. The sequence continues at coordinate 1,042,751 of RCWM02000078.1, read as the reverse complement.
AAATAAAAACACTGTAATTATTATCGTAATTTGTCAAAATGATATCTATGGAATGAAAAATACTTTACATATTTATTATTTACACAACATGGATGGATGGAATTAAAACTATTTAAAACTAATTTTAAATAGATTATTTTTTTGAATTGATGTGGTTTACTCTGTTAAATCTTATTGATGCAACTTATTGTAATAAATCCTGTATTCTACTTGATTAGAAAAAGAAATATTTCCAAATCTGTTCCAACAAAGAATTTGGAAACCATTGACAACTGAATTTCTGAATACAACTGAAAGGAACTGAATTTCTAATTCTAGTATTTGTACCACTAAATTGAACCAAAGTTATGCAGTTTGTTTTCATTTATCCGCCTAAAATTCTGTTAGAAAGTTTCTAGTATAGAAGCAGATACCTGCTTTTAAAATTATTATTTTGTTTTTTAAATCATATTACAGTTTATTAAACTATATTTTACTAGCATCTTTTAGTTATGTGCTTTTCTTAAACGTTTTCAACTGAAAATTATTTAATTTTCTGATAAAACTGTTTCTTCTAAAAACAAAAATAAATTTAAATTGAATTGGTTAAAATTACTAAATTTTCATAAACATCTGTTGATAATTTTCATTGAAAATGTGAAACTAAATTCATACTGTGTTAAATATTTTAATTTTATTTTTGTTAATTTATGCATAAATAATAAATTTATAATCAGTAGTATATTTTAAGCATAGTGTTTGTTCCCACTTTCAAGGTAAAATTCATTTATTAGTTTTCTAATTATTATTTTTGTTTTGAATTATTAATGGTCATTCATTGATATTTTTGTTTTATTTTTTACCTAACCTAAATTTTTTATATAGTTCATTAAGAAGTACATCCACTTAGATTTGTTTTATTAAAGCCTTTCTTTATCATTTTTCTGAAATTAAAAATAGATTTATATTAATTTAAAATAGTGAGATAATTATCTTTAACTCTCAAATAAAAAAAATTGATAAATATTTTATTGAATTATTATTTATGTTCTAGAGGTTGTATATATAGAATTTTCTGTTAGTTACCTTTGGACTGTTTAATCTAAAATTCTCTAATGTTGAGTTCTCTAAGTATATCTCTAATTTAATTGTTCTATTCAGGTTCTTAATTTATTTGATTAAACTAAAAGTAGAAACATTAGTTTTTTTTTTTTGGAATATTACTAAATATATCCCAAAGAAATGGTGATTTTAATGTCAAGAATTTAAATTTTTTTGTTTTATCCTGAGTTTAAAGAAGGTTCTTATACATTTTTTTAATTTATAATTTTCAAATAAGTAATTAAAATTGGTCAATCGCTGTTTGAAATAGTGAAACCACAACATTTCCAGCTGATTGGTAAATAAATAAAAATGGACCCTTCCCTGCCCACCCTTAGCTTTCATTCTATCACTCCAAGCTATCCCCTTTCCCCATAAAAAAAAATTCAGTTATTCCCATCACTGACTTACAATCGACCCTCCGAAGATATTTCTTGTTTTTATTACCCAAATCTTGAGGAAGCAGAATGAGAATTAAAGATCTACATGAAGCTCTAATAATTTCAACAATCACTAATGATGGCAATGCATGTAGGATAATCATTTAGTAAGTGTAACAGTTTCAACCCAAATGTGCTGTAGACTCCTAATATTATTTTAATTAGATATCATTTATTTTATGTTACCAATGAATTTTATTATTATTATTTTAGCCAATCTAGTTTACATTAAATTGGTAATAAATTAAATGAAATATAGTTTTTGTTTTTATTTATTTTTTAACCATCTTTATATTTGTCAAAAAAAAAAAAATATATATATATATATATATATATATATATATATATATATAGAGAGAGAGAGAGAGAGAGAGAGAGAGAGAGAGAGTAAAAATATTTCAGAAAATTTATATAATACTTGTTTCAATACTGAGTATTGTTTATATTTTGATTAATTGGTATTCATATTTTATTATTAACCTGTTCATTTGCTTCTTGTAAATGTGACTTTAGTGCTGATGTAATATTGAATATAGTACTTTATAATTGAATGTCTAGATAAATAGACGGTTTACAGATGGAAAATAATGATTAGACTGTCGTTGATTGGAACCAATCCTTCCATACTGCTGTAAGAAAGAATTTGATATTGATTGTGTGCCAGAGTTTCAGATTGCATTTCTATGATATTGCAAGGTTTCCTAAAATATAATTCCTCTAATGAAGGCCCTCCCTACATTAAAGGCTGAAACATACTATATAATTATTTTCTTATCTTTTGTGTTTCTGTTGTTTGTGCCTTACCATCATATCCTTGTTTTACCCTTGATCATCAAGTTTTAAGTAATTTTCAGATTAAGACTTAGATCCCGAGCCTCAAGGCTTGTTTTCTGGATTGACCCCGGGCCTCAGAGAAGAATACTTGATTTACTATTTTTTTGGCATTGATAATTCCATAATATTAATAAAAAAAAAAAAAAAAAAAAAAAAAAAAAAAAAGGAGTAGCTTGCATCTTGTTATCTGAATATGTTACATATAACTACTTATGTATTAAATTCATTATTTCTTTTAAATTCATTTTATAAAAAAAATATTAAAAATCTTAATTTTCTAATAAAATAGTATATCTGTATTATATGCTTTATTTACTTCTTGCTTTGTCCAAAGTTATACTACATTTTGAAAATAATAATTTTTTTGTCTACTTATAAATAAATGAAAGATTGTTTAATTTTTCTTTATTTCTTTATTTATTTTTTCTTTTTTTCCAATTTGAACAGACAGAAACCATTATTATCATTCTTACCACGATGAACAGTAAAGGAAAAAGTGAAAGCTTTGTACATTCAGATTTTGAAAATAAAAAGGATGACATTAACCTTCATTATCAGTTTTTTCCTGAAGATAGGGTAACTACAGTGTTTGTAGAAGATCCTTTACCATGCCCAAAGAAAAATAAAAAAAAAGGTTTAATTAAAAGAAAAAAAAGAATGGCTAGAAGATTGCTTCGATCTGAAAGAACAATACTTAGAAAGGAATGGAAAAAATGGCAAAGACAATTGTCAAAACAGTCTAATAAAAAATTATCTGGTTCACAAGCAGCATCAAAAAATTCACGATTCACTAACAAAACAACAAATATGTCTAACAAAGCTATTTTAACTAATTCTCAACCCAATTCTAGTAAATCAAATGCCCTGATGCCCACTCTTAAAAGACCTTTATGGGAAATGACAGTTCCCGAATTAGTTAAATATAAGAATGATTTAAATAATTATTTAAAGTATGTGTGTGAAAAAAAATGCTCTTCAAATAGCAGCATTCCTAAGACCAATGGCAAATCTGAAAAAAATAATAAAATAAAATTTTCAAAATCAATTAAGTCTTTAATTTCATCGAAAAGTGGTGATAAGGAGGAATTGACTGAAAAATTTTCTGATTCAATAATCAATAATGAAAGTGATGAGCTATCTTCGGATAATGGAATGGGAGAGAAAATGGAGATAGCTTCAGAACTGATTGCAGAGGGTATTCATCTATTGAATAAAAAAGGTACAAAGAAATCTTCAAATGGACCAAATATCAAAGAACTTTCATTGTTAATTAGAAAGCTTAGGAATTTTCAGAGAACATTTGACAAAGCTATATTCACTAGACCCTCGAATTCCAAATCATTTCATAATAAAGTTGTTTCAATACATGCACCACCAAATAAACTTCAGCGTCCCCCAAGCAAAAAAATAGAACCGCAGATTAGAGCTTGTGAGTTTCCTATAAATAAGATTTCTAAAAATGATACCGAAGAAGACGGTATGCCATGGGTTAAAGAAACAATTAAAAACAGTAAAAACATTCTAAGAAAATACTCTATGTATCCATCAGATTTTTCAGAAATGATGAATAATACCAATTTGACTTGTGATAGTAAAATATGGTTAAAAATTGAAAAACTGTTAGATGATAAAAACAATGCTGTTGATATGTTTGTGAATAAAGTTATGAAAAAGTTACGTAAGAATGAAGATGAAATATGAAAATGTAAATGATTATTGTAATAAATAAATGTCAAACAACTGAAAAATGAAAAATAAATGAATTTATTATGATATTATATTATATAATTATTAGATGGAAGATATTTTAATGGATGTATAGTTTTAAATGTCACTATTTTATAGTTTTTAAATTATCTCAACTTAGGTTTTGAGTTACTTTAAGCCCAAAAGTAACTTAAATTATAGTGAATTTGACATAATTACTTTTAAACCTAAAATTTAACAAATTATCTTTATTATTTATTCCGTGCACTGCATTTTTCAATCAATAGTCCAAGAGCGGGTAACACATTTAGAGCACAGATTTGACCCAACTAGCTTCATAGCTCAAAAGTTTCATTTACGATAGTTGTATTGGGAATAGCCAGTCTGCATGGCATGCACTGGTGGGACAGGTATTGCGCATCATAAAAGTAAGGTAAAATATTTGTGATAAAAAAATATAATGGAGGCAGCATGAAATAAAACAAATTGTATTCTGTTATCAATAATAAGCGTAATTTATCAATCGCAGACCATTTGAGTGGAGGGGCATGGAACTAGATTACCCCAAAGATATTTATTAAAAAGTTAAAAAAAAATATCTTTGACCCATGCTGAAAATTTAGTATCGTATTAAGTACTTTTTATAATAATAATCCCAAAAAGCCAGATCATTTGTGTGGGGGGACACAGAACCAGACCACCCCAAAGATATTTATTAAAAAATAAGAAAAAATATTTTTGACCCATGCTGAAAATTTTTTAACGTGTCAAGTACATTTTTTTAAATAATAATCCCAAAAAGCCAGATCATTTGAGTGATGGGACATGGAACCAGACCACTCCAAGTATACTTTTTTTTTATAAATAAATAAATAAAAAGAAATTTTTAAGGTTATTAATTTTGAACGATTCGCTAAAAACGTTCTGTTTTTTTTTTTTTCAAAATATATTCCCTACTTTTATATCTTCTTTATTACTTTATATTTAGATAGATAGATAGAAAATAAATTTTATTCTGCGACGAAGTCCCTTAAGAATAACAACAAATAAATTATAAAAAGTAAATCACATCTGGCCAAAATATTTTTAATAAAATAAGATAATATAAAGTAAACACACAACACAAAAAAATATATAAACAAACACATATATACACACAAAACCATATATACATTCAGTAAAGGAAAAAATATTTACAAAGTTGATTGAAAGATGAAATTTCTGAATTTACATTTAGTAATGTATAAAGAAAATTAATATTTGTTGAGAGGGAACAGACAGAAATGATAAAGAAAAAATATTTGAGTAACAGTGAAAACATTATCATAAGAAGAATTGAAATTTTTTAAAAATTTACTATGCTGTTATGACATTCCTTATAAAGCATCCTTATGATTAAATAGCATCTGTCTGGAGTGAGATAAGGTGGTGGAAGAGGTGTGTTTTAAAAATTCTGAGGGAAGATGCGTTACGAATGGAGGGAGGAATAGAATTCCAAAGAATAGTGGAACGGGCAAGAAAGGATTGTTGGAATGCAGTCGTTCTGTAGGATGGGGTGTAGAGATCGGAGAGACGGGATCTTGTATGCAGTGATTGGATTGAGGACTTGAAATATAGGATGTTATGGATAAAAGGAGGGTGGCATGTGTTAATAGCTTGGAAGAGGAATATAACAAGGAAGTAATCTCTACGGAAGGAAGGTAAGAGCCAATTTAACTTAGTATAAAGATGGGACATATGAGAGCGTCTTGAGGTTCTGAGGACAAACCTTATAAAGCAATTTATGATGAGCTTTAATCTATTCTCAAGAGTCATCGGGAGCCCACCATAAATCACACATCCATAGTCAAATTGGGTTAAGATGAGGGAGGATATTAGGAGTTTACTAGTGGATTGAGGAAGTAAATGCCGGGAACTGTGAAATAATTTCAGGATGCCAATTGATCGTCGGGAAATTTGGGCAACATGGGATTTTCAGGAAAAGGTTTGATCGATGGTTTTTAACAGAGGAGTGGAAAGCTATAGGGTGACCATTTAGGTATAAAGTAGGGAAGTTTGTGTTCAATTGAAGGAGAGAATGGGATCCTATTGTAATTGCTTGCATTTTAGCTGCATTTAACATTAATTTATTCAGGCTTGCCCAGGCACAGACTTCATCTAGGTCTTCCTGAATTTCGGAAAATGCAGTTGGTAACTCGGATGGAGGAAAGGAAAAGTAAATTTGGGAATCATCGGCGTAGAGGTGGTAGGAACAATTGTGAATAAAGTTTAAAAGGTCATTAATATAGGAGTTAAAAAGAGAGGGGAAATACTCAATCCCTGAGCTACACCTGATCGCAAAGTAAGGAAAGAGGATGAACCTTGGTTGGGAATGGTAACTGATTGAGTACGGGGGGAAAGGAATGAATGAAACCAGAGGAGAGCACTATTGGAGAAGTTTAGAGATTTCAGTTTGGAAAAGAGGATTGTATGGTCTAAGGAGTCGAAAGTTTAGGAAACGTCTAGGAGTATCAGGATGTTTAATTCTTTTTTATCCATCGCATCCTGGATGTCACAGATGATTTTGGTAAGATCGGATTGAGTGAAGTAGTCGGGGCGGAAACTAGATTGGAATGGATCAAGTAAATTAGAATCTTCGAGGTAATTGGAGAATTGGGATTATACTAATCTTTCAAGGGGCTTAGAGAGGTTGGAAAGTATGGAAATTGGTCGGTAATCTTTTGGGGATGTAGGATTTGGGTTCTTGATTATTGGATAAATTAGGGCCTTTTTCCAGGAGATGGGAAATACAGAATTCTGAAGGGAAAAATTATATATGAAGAGGAGAACCGGAAGGATTTCAGGAAAGCATAATTTTTTCAGTTTGACAGGAATACCATCTAGTCCGGTTGAATTAGTGTGGGATTTAATTATGGAGGAAATGAGCTTGGTAAGGGAGATGTAAGAAAAATAAAAATAATTATCATTAAATGAAGGTGAAAAGAGGGGTAACTGCAAGGATAGAGGAGTGGATGTAGGGGTGGAGATAAAATAAGAATTTAACTCATCAGGTGTGAACGGAGAGACTCCTGAGGGAGAGAGACTAGGTCTATTTTGAACAAGGGAAAGTTTGCAGAGGAGCTGCCATTTGGATTTGGGATTGGGTGCGGATGAAATGGCTTTGTGGTGGTAATTGGATTTCATTTGCTGGATGGTAGGTTGAGTTAAATTGCAGAGAACCTTAAAAGCTTGGTAGTCAACATCGAGCCTGGTGCGTTTATTTCTAGATTCATCCATGGGGCAGGGCGGCGGCTACGAAAGGTTGAGGTTTTAAGAGGGGCATGGATATAAGGATAGAAAGGAGGTTGGTAGTAAGTAATTCAACCATTGTGTCAATTGAGGAGCAGGAGTAAATTAGATTCCAATCTAGGATTTCAAGGTCAGGTAAAATCTTATCTTGGGTGAGAGATTCTATGTTGGGGAAAGTAATTGTTTTAGGGAGAAACAATGGGGTTGGAATATCATATGATATTTGTATCAGGTAGTGAGAGGAGAGGAACGTAACAGGCCACTGACATGAGGAAAGAAGGTTTTTTGATGAGTCTATAATATGAAGGTCCAACCAAGTGTCAGACGCAAGGGAATGATGGGTAGGTTTAAATGGGACAATGAAGAGGTGAAGGGAAAAAAAGAGGCCTGCCTGCCAATATCGCGCATAGAAAAGTCCCTCTTGACTTTTCTTTTCTGTACTAATTTGTCCCTGGTAGATTGCCGAACGAAGTGCGTTATCACGGGCGGAGGTCGCAGGTCATCTTTTCTAGCCCTTCGGCGCTCTACCAGGTCAAAGTCTTCAACACTGAGCTTTATGCCGAGACTGACACCTACACATGTCACCAGAGCTGCGGGGTCTCCACTGGGCGTACAGGGATGCCATGAATTTCCAATGATCTATTTAACAGACCCGGTTGTGCTTTGTTTATTCTTACCTCCATCTGGCCTACTTTTATAGTTTTATTTTCATTGATTAGGTCTTCAATGAATTTATTTTGACCCTCAAGGTGGTTGTCAATTTTAAACAGTCTTTCACTTAGTTTAAAGTTGAGGTTATTGCATTTATCTAGTGAATTTTTTAGTGTTTTCATTTCTTTGCCCAGACGATTAACCGCCACGAGAATTTCAGATCCAGATGGCTCAGAAGATTTTTCATGGCCTTGATTGTTCCTCTTTGATATATCACAGTTGTGACATATCCATGGTCTATTAGTTTTCTTTATTGCCTCTAATTCCTTCTCCTGCAAGTCAAAACACCGGGCATGAAATAATATTTTACATTTATGACATGTAATATTATTCTTATCGTCTCTGGAAATATTTTGTTCACATTTTGGACACTGAACCATTTTGTATAATGTTAAATTAATCGTGAATAACGGTTTAAAATGTTTATTTACTTATGTAGGTAGAAGTTAATGCTCTGAGGATTTCACTTCTGATAAGCTGTGTGATCTTAAAATGTTTTACAATTGATTTAGAAGTTATCACTGAAGCCTTCACTTTTTCATTCAACTGATTATACTATTTTAATGAATGAATTGGAAAAGGATTATCATAATGTCTTATTTACACAAGTAACTGATTTGTATTCCAAATGAGAACACCGTGCCTTTCAGTTTTAAAAGTGAATTTCTTCATGAAGTTTTAAGTTTTGTGGGTAGTTTTTTTTTTTTTTTTTTTTTTTTTTTTTTGAGCGTTGAAGTAATATAAGACATTGCAACTTCCCTAAATAAGGTGAAGATCAAGCTGTTCTTTAGGTCACAAGTTCGTAAAATTCAAGGTTACTTGTTCTTTGCTCTTATAGGAAATTTAATGCTAAATTTGAAAATGTGGTGAATTTTTAAAAATATTTAATCAAATTGGAGATATCATAGCTTTTATGGCAAAAAACGTGGTTTCCTCAAAAAAGTCTTTGATTTATCGTATATCCGCAACGGATTGTAATAGAAAGGTGAGGTCTGCAGCATTTTACTACATTTTTGATCTAGTTTCACCCAATTTTTTTTTTTTTTTTTACACTAAGAGGTACTCACCCTGTATAACAAAAAAATATTTATTGATAAGAAAAAATGATGTAGCTTTTTGGGATTATTATTAAAAATTTGTACTTGACTCACTACTAAATTTTCAGCGGGGGTAAAATTATTTTTTTTCCTATCTTAAAAATATCTTTGGGGTGGTCTGGTTCAGTGTCCCACCACTCAAATGGTCTGCGATTGATATGTTACGCTTAATATTGGTAATAGAATACACTTCGTTTTATTTCATGCTGCGTCAATTATATTTTTTATCACAAATATTTTACCTTACTTTTACAATATACAATACCTGCCTCACCTGCCCAAGCCAGGCAGACTGGCCATTCCCTATACAACTATTGTAAACGAAACTTTTGTGCTATATAGCAAGTTGGGTCAAATCTCTGCTTTAAATGTCAAATCTGTCCACCAGCTCTCCGACTATTGTACTGTTTTGCTGCCTTTAGAGAGATGAAAGTAGTGCTGGTTATTTTAAAGTATGAAATACTTTTTTTCCTTCTTTATATGGATTGCAATCAACAAATGGAATAGATATGAGAACAGTATTTAGAAATAATCAAAGGTCAAAAATTTAATTTATTGCTGTTTAAATGAACATTATTCTAATGAGAAAAACATTCATTCAATTAAATATTGTTATAAAATGACCTTCATGAAACATCACAATCACATAGTAAATAAAACTTTAAAAATGTATCCAGAAAACAGTTTGCCATAACTTGCTTTCCATATCACCAAAAGAAATTATCAATATTATAAAAATTCTGAAAAAATAAAAAAAATTCGGTTGAAGATAACATACCACAAATAGTCATTAAAAATCTTAGCAAAAAAGCAATAACTTCCTTATTTCCTGAAAAACTGAAAAGTTTCCTGATACCCAAAACTAATAAAGACGCAACGGAAGTTGTAAACTATACACTATGCAGTCTTCTCAACATTATTTCAAAAATTTTGAAAAAATTTCTTTAAGGCTGGGTCCTCACCAACATTGTTACATTGTTAGTGAACAAAATTTGAAGGAACAAATGTTTGTTAACAATGTTTGTGAACAATTGTTCCTAGAAATGGTCGTGAACATGCTACGTCCACACCAAGCTATCAAAGTTAAGTAATGGAGTTTGAAAGGGGTGGTGGCTATGAACATTTCTTTCTTTTATAGTTTACCGCCTCATGGTGGAACTTTTTGTTTGTGAAAATTGTTATTTCATCATTAATTGCATGCAAATGTTTGTGATGTTTAATTTCCAATGAAAAATTCCAATGAACATTGCTCAAGAACAAATAAACCAACTGTGTGGACCCGATCTAAGAGATTAAACAGCTTCATATCTCTCAACGTTATTGTTAATGACCTATGCGGATTTAGAAACTAGCATTCTACTGTGGCACAATTACTCTGATAACAGATTATATCACAGCAGGTTTTAATGAAAAGAAACATACAGAGATGATATTACTGCACATTGAAATAGCTTTTGATAAAATATGGAAAATGCATCAATATACAAACATATGACCTATCAATTCTCATACTACATCATAATTATTGTCCATTCATACCTTTTCTTTAGATCCTTTGAGATCACAATTAACAATACATCACCTGAACATTCCATATCATCAGGTCTTCCTCAAGGATCCTGTCTTTCCCCAATGCTTTTTAACCTATACATGTCCGACCTATCTACACTCCCTTCAGTTGAAAGATCTTTATGTGTTAATGATAGCACCATTTACACAAGTTCCTACAGGATAAATTCAATAGAAAATGATTAAAATTTGTACTTTGTAATATATTTAAAAAAATGGAAAATAAAAGTAAACCAACACAAAACTGCAGCAATAATGTTTACATAAAGAAAGCCTATCATAGCAGAACATATCCTTAGTAAAATTTGAATCCTGAATTTCATCATCAGTCTAGAATTAGATATAATTTTGACATTCTCATCTCATATAAATAAGAAATGCATCAAAGACAAAAAAAAACAACAACAAAAAAACTCATCATTGCAATGGCCTCATATTTCCAAAGAAAATAATGAGGTCTGGAAAGTTCTAGACATTATCAATCAAATTCTATTGATTTAAAACATCCTTAAATTTTGTAATTATTGTATAGTTTCTGCACCATAATAAAAGTTTTTTCCTTGGCAAGAAAAGTGACAACTCAAAAAAATTCATTTTACGTTTTTATTCAGAATAATTATCGTTCCTGACTTGCCTTGCAACAGGAAAAGTTACATAAAGGTATCTCAGCGGGTGGCTGCAAAATTGTGTTATATATCATTTTTCCATAGCACAGATGGCGAACAGTGGATGCATGTACAGTGACACATTTCAGTTGTATCTTGACCTTCACAAAGGTAACTTTTACGGGGTGTTAAGGACAGTATCATATTTTGAGTTGGGGCAGTTTTCTTTTGGACATTTGAACAATTCTTCTGCTGTGAAAAACTTCTTTTGACTCTCCTGGAAAATTTTATGTTTGCATAAATTTGAGTGCATAATTTGAGTTGTGTCACTTTTCTTGCCCATGAGCGATATCATAAATCAGATATCCTTCCAGATGTCATAAAAATATATTATGAAATAAACCAATTAAAAAAAAATACATGTGCTGATACAAATAATTATAAGTATGTATACTTAGATTATGGAATTGAAACTAACAAAATTTTAAAAGAATTTAATAATTAAACTGAAATTCAAAAACTGAAATTATTCAATCTTTCATGTGTCAATTTTGACACTTATGAAATGTTTGAACTCTGGGCTAAAGAAAAAAAAAGTATGACCTAAAAAAAAAAAAAAAAAAAAAAATTATAAATAAGAAAAAAATTGATGTATGCGTGTGTGTGTGTGTGTGTGTGTGTGTGTGTGTGTGTGTGTGTGTATATATATATATATATATATATATATATATATATATATATATATATATATATATATATATATATATATATATATATATATATATATAGGAGTTCGTGTCAGTCCATAGAGTGTGTCACATCGTCTCTGAGTTGAAGGTATATTAAAATCGGTAATAGTGGACAAATTAAAATAAATTTTGACAATAGTGAAGTTTATTGACTGGAGAAAACGGTTACGTAGTTTGGAGAAAATCAGACGAGAGGAAGGAATGCTATACGAAAATATATTTTCATAATATAAGGTAAACTAGGTTTTGTTTTATCTTTACAATCCGTAGCAGGATTTAAATGATACCGCCCCACCAGGTCTAGCTCCGCCCATCTCCCCACCTTGTCTCCGCTCTACTTCATATCTCAATATCAGTTTGTATAAATCACGTAATTACGTATGTAATAAAAAACGATTTTTTCAATAGTATATAAGAAAACTGTATAATTAGCTATATTACCTCTCATTGCTTTATAAACCAATATGACATCAATAGAAGAAAAATTTAACATACTAATAGAAAAAATATCAGGCTTAGAAATAAAACTTGACGAAAATAGAAGAAACCAAGAAGAAGAAATTAAAGAGATAAAATCGCAGTTTAATGAGCTAACAAATAGTATTCAAATTAATAGAGAAAGAGAAACAAATTTAAATCGAAAGAAGAAAAACATAATAATATTCGGCTTAGACAGGGAAAACCTTTCGGAAATGAATAACAACATAATGAAAATATTGAAATATATCATATCAAACATATGACCATATGACATAACCGAAATAAGGAAAATTAACCCAAAAAATAAAAAAGGCCTGGTAATAGTCAAATTAAATTCATTATTATTGAAAAAAGATGTTATGATAAACAAATGTAAATTAGCGAAATCTGATGAATTTAAAAGAATTAAAATTAAAGATGATCTTCCAAAGACTGTAAGGGACACCAGAAAAGAATTATTTCCATTCATGAAAGCGCATTGGGAGAAAGGCAACAAGGCGACCTTGAGGTATGATAAACTTTTCATAAATGATCAGCTTTTCTCATTAGAATTAAAAGCTCAAGAAACTTTAAGTAAAAAAAGGGAAAGGAGTGAAGATAAAGAAAGTGAAGTAACGGTAAAAAATACATATAAAAAACAAGAGCCAATGTCTAAAGGAAAAAGAAAGAAAGATAACAAAATTCACCATAGATCTATAAGTTTGGACAGATTTCTGGTAACTCATGAAGGTGATAAAAGAGGAGTGAATAAAAAAGAAATTGTAGGTACCGATTCATAGCAGAAAGAAGATTCAAATTTCCAAGATGATAACAAAGGCATTCTCAAGGTTTGTTCATTAAATGTTAGGACATTGTTAAGTGAAGAAAGATTGGAGGAGCTCAATCATGCTCTTGAGGACATTAAATGGGATGTTATTGGTTTAGCTGAGGTAAGGAGAAAATATTGTTTAATTTTAGAACAGAGATCAGGAAATGCTTTCATGCACACAGCATCTCAAAATGGAATTTATCGTATTGGATTTTATATACCAGAAAAGATAAAAAATAGAATATTGGAATTTAAAGAAATTAGTTATAGAATAGCTGTGTTAAGGTTGCAAATAAATTCTAGGAAATGTCTAACTATTGTACAATCACATGCCCCTACAATGGAAGATTCGACAGAAGCAAAAGAAAAATTCTACCAAGAATTAGAGCTTGTGGTTTCCAGTTTTAAAAGAAAAAATAATTGGATAGTTGTGATGGGAGACTTCAATGGCAGGATCGGAGTTAAATTAGAGGGCGAACACCAAGTTATGGGGAGATTTGGTTTCGGAAAAAGGAATGAAGGTGGCAACCGACTGATTAATTTCTGTTTTAGTCAACGTTTACAAATTGTAAATTCTTTTTTTAAAAAAAAGGGCAAAAGAAAAATGGACATGGTGTTCACCCAAAGGACACAAATTTGAGCTAGACTATTTCCTAACAAACCAAATCAGTTCAATTAAAAATTTAGATGTTATAAAGAGGTTTAATTTCAACACAGATCACAGGATGCTAAGAGCAGAGTTGTGTATTGAAAAATACAAGAAGAAGAGACCATTTAAAGCAAAAAAGAAAAGAATTATTCTTCAAGACCAAACTCAAATAGAAAAATTCCGTACAGATTTCACAAGACATATTCAACACAGTTACGAGTGCAGAGAAGAAAAGGCTCAAATTACAGTTCAAGAAAAATATAACCTCATCTCCAAAGCTATTGATGACACAATTTCACCGGGTCCCAGCTTCATTAAAAACAAATCAAGCAAATTATCAGATGATACAAAAGAACTTTTTAGAACTCGCAGAATAATGAAAGGAAAAGAAGATATTTCTGAAAACGACAGGAAAGAGCTCACGGTTATAAATAATAAAATCAGGAAAAGCATAAAAGAAGACATAGAGAAATATAACATTAATATTATAGAAAAAATTTTAGCAAGCAACAAATCTACAAAAAGAATCCAAAAAGAACTGTCTAGAGGTAATAAATGGATGGTCGCTCTTGAAAACAATAGAAGAGAAACCATAACTAATAGAGAACATATGAATAGAGTAGCCACAGATTACTTCAGGCAATTATATAAAAATAAAAAGGAAACTTTAGAAGCAAATAAGGAAGAAAATAGAGTAAGCATTCTAGAAGAAGTTCCACCAATAATAGAAGAAGAAGAAGTTGAATCTATATTGAAAAAACTTAGACCTGAGAAAAGTCCTGGGCCGGATAATATCAGTAATGAAATTTTAAAAGCAGGAGGAATAACTCTAATAAAAGAAGTAACAGAATTATTTAATCTAATTCTAGGGCAAGAAAAAATTCCTTACCAATGGAAAATCGCAAAAAATAATACTGCTTTACAAAAAGGGCAACAAGCATGACATGGAGAATTATCGACCTATTTCCCTTTGTTCAACTTTGGCAAAAGTTTTCACCAGTGTCATCAAACAGCGGCTCACCAAAAGAATTATGGAATGTGTTGACGAAGAACAAGCAGGATTTAGAAAAGGTTTTTCGACAGTGGACCACATCCAGACTGTAAACCAGATTATCGAAAAGGCAAATAAATACAACTTCTCTCTATACCTTTGTTTTCTCGACTTCAAGAAAGCGTTTGACAGCATTTTACATACCGAAATATTTAAAGCCCTCAGGACAATAGGAATAGAGGAAAAGTATGTAAAGATAATTATAGAGCTGTATAAAGAAATGTCTGCATATATTATGACAGAAAAGAGAGGACAAAGCTTCAGTGTTGAGAAGGGTGTGCGACAAGGAGATCCGCTATCCCCACTTTTATTTGTTCTTGTACTGGAGATGGTATTCTGGCGTCTTGGATGGGAAAACATGGGAATAAAAATAAATGGTAAATGGTTAAGCAACTTATGTTTTGCCGATGACATTGTGCTGTTTGCCAAAGATATGCAAGAATTGCGGGAAATGCTCAAGCATCTTCTAAAATTATGTGAAGAAATTGGTCTTTACCCTAACTACGAAAAGACGAAACTGATGACGAATAGAGGAAAAGAAGAATGCCAACTAAACAACTACAGTTTGGAATATGTAGAGGAGTTTATCTATTTGGGTCAGATAGTATCCTTCGCAGATAGAGGAGCAAAAGAAATCCAGAGGAGAATGGCACTAGGTTGGAACAAGTTTTGGTCCCTCAAACATATTATGAAAGGCAATATAAGTATGGAGCTAAAAAGACATGTTTTTGACAGTTGCATAAGCCCAGCGGTTACATATGGATGCCAAACGTGGTCTCTGACAAAATCTCAAGAGAGGAAGATCCAGGTGTGGCAGAACAATATCGAAAGATCTATTATGAAGGTGAGAAAAAGCGACAGGGTGAGAACTATCCAGATTAAGAAAGAAACAGGGCTCACAGACACACTCAGGCGGATAAAACTGAGCAAATGGAAGTGGGCTGGGCATATTCTGCGGTGTGAAGAAAATAGATGGTCGAAAATTGTTACTGAATGGACTCCATATGACCTAAAAAGAGGAAAGGGGCGCCCAAAGAAAAGGTGGAGTGACACGTTTAAACTGCAGGCAGGACCCCTCTGGTGGAGAGCTGCTAGGGACAGAGACGTTTGGAAGAAGAAGTGGACCGAACTCACATCCCAATAGGGCCAGTCACCCCGGGAAGTGCTGACTATTACTCCCGAAAGGGAAGGCCTATGCATGAAAGGAAGGAAGAAAGGAAAGAATATGTTTATGATTTATATTTATAGAACAGAATATGCTTATGACATGTTTATGATAACAGAATATGTTTATGATTTACATTTATAGAAACCAAAAAGTCAATATTTTTATTTTATATATTTTTCTTTTCTCCTGTTTAGATTCTGAATATTTATTGTGAATCTGTATACAATTTCTTTTGCATAAATAAAGGCTATTTCATTTCATTTCATTTCATATACAGGGTGTGTATATATGCCATTGAATTTAAATGGCAAAACGTCAGGAACTTATAGGGGACCGAAAAACTAAGACAAAAAGTCCTTTAGAGATTTGCTATTGATAAATAAAAAACAACTATTTTGGCGACGTTTCGAGACTATATTGTTCTCATAATCATGCCCTACAGTGAAAAAACAGGTTACAATAAAATTATATAAGTTATACAAGTTATTTCAAAACATAAAGTTAGCTACAGTACAAGCATATAACAAAATGTGTTAGAATAATAAAAATATACATAATTACAGAATATAGAGGAGTATGAAGCTACTTACAATGTTACTAGTGGATATGAATAAACCAACAATTCTAGTACACAACTAACCTAGGGGAATTTTGAACAGACAGTTACAATATATCGTTGTGGGGAAAACCATATTTCTTAAAAATTAAGTTAAAAGGACTGGGTGGTATTCCCAAAGACGCAGGTACAAAAATATTTCAGTGTTATATACTAATAAATAGAAGAATGATTTATATAATGTATATAAATGTAAATGTATATTATTGGTCTGAATGTATTAAGTTAGAATAACAGGTGTTAAGATTTAGAACATCTGATTTTTTGTTTATTGCACGATTTTTAAATTTTTCTATGGTTATCATTTCTTTAATATTTCTTTTAAAATTATTTTCTTCATGGTGAATAATTTTGGGGAAATCAAGTTTAAAAGAATGTTTTTTTTGCCTGTAATATGTGGTGAGAGCTGTTTGGTCAGGTTTGTTTGGATTTTTATTTATAGACGTGCAACTGTATTTATGTTGATACACTTGAAGTTTGGGATATTGTTCCGATGTACCAAAATAAGACTTTCCACGACTATCTTCACACAGTATTTCATAAACAATATTAGACTGTAACTCTAACTTATCCATATCTTTGGTTTTGGGGAATAATTTATCAATGGTGGAGTTATTTTTGAATGTGACAGTTTTTTTCTGATAGTGTTTGTATATATGGGATGGTGTAATATCTTTTATTATTATTTTCTTGTTGTTTCTGTTGAGTATTTGTTTGTTTTAGTAAGTTACAAATGAGTCTATGTGGATACCCATTTGTTAAAAGAAGGTCTACTACTTAATTTTCCACGGTTTGTTTATACTTTTCTGTAGATAACTTTATTGCACGATTTATTAAATTTTTTGCGTTGTTGATCTTATAACTTTTGGGGCATTGACTAGTATAATGTAAATATAATGTAATACTATAAATATAAAATATAATGTAAATATCTTTCCAGAAGATATGATTATGAAAACAATATAGTCTTGAAACGTCGCCAAAATAGTTGTTTCTTATTTATTGACTGAACCTCAAGAACCTTACTAAACATTTAATAGTATCAGTCAAGAAATTTATCCATATATATATATATATATATATATATATATATATATATATATATATATATTTATTTATTTATTTATTTTCTCCTGTAGTAACCCTGTAGAAGAGGCGTTTATTTTAAAATTGTGCGTGCACCATGCAAAAAGCATATTATATGCATACAATGTTTTAAATAGCTTTTCTTCAAATACAAATCAATATTTTTCAGTGTCAATAATTTTCAACAAAAAAAATAAAAATAACTAAAAATGAATACACACACACACGCACACGCACACGCACACGCACACGCACACGCACACACGCATACAAGCATACAAGCATGAATACTATAACTATAGGATATATATATATATATATATATATATATATATATATATATATATGTGTGTGTGTGTGTGTGTGTGTGTGTGTGTGTGTGTGTGTGTGTGTGTGTGTGTGTGTGTGTGTGTGTGTGTATAGAGGAGTGTTTTGTTTTTTATTTTTAAAACAATAGGAAATATTAAACAAATTTGTTTTAAAAGCATGTAATATTTACTTTGTTATGTTAAGCATCATTTAACTTTTACTTTTAGGAAATCTAATTAAAAATTAGTAGAAAAAAAATTATTTTATAAAACCTTACACTTTCTCATTTTGTGATATAGTTGCCAAAATCGGACCCCTTGTAAAAATAATCAAAATTTTAAAAATGGTAAAAATCAAAGAATATTCAATCTAGTTTCAAATTTAAGTAAACAATCAGAATACAATATAATGAAGATTTTATTCTCAAAAAATGATAAAGAATTTATTTTAACAAAAACATAATTAAATTCTATATCCACAATAATCACAGATGTACACATCTTTTTCAGCTCCAGCACAATCCACATGGGCCCACAATGAGCACATAACGCCCATAACCCAATGTTCCATAGCAAGTCAATAGCGAACCAGCTCTTCTTCAAGAGCAATACCCAAAACTGTAGATCTACCTCATTTTTTTTTTTTTTTTTTGCTGCCTCTTCAGGTGTACCATACTTCATGTTGGACAACCTCATGAGCGTTGTTTTTGGAACATTAAAATATTTACTGGCCTTCTTCCACCGCATCTTCTTCTTCTGAATTGCTTCAATTGCTTTTGTCATTTTAGAAAGACTCCAATTTCTTTGGTCAGTTTTTGCCATTACCCTTTTGAAATCTGATACGAAATTTCAAAAGAATAAGAGTGTGAACAGATTTAGGAAACTTTGAACATGAATAAATAAGGGGTCCGGTTTAGGCAATTAAGGCCAACAGTTTGTTAACCCGATACATTTTTAAACAAAGAGCTAAATGAAATGGTTTGATAATAAATATTAACCTTAAACCATGCCATTTAAGAATATATGTAGATATAAAGACTTACCTATGAATATCTTGGAAAAATAACGAAAATTGTAGCACTAGTAAAAACTTTTTCCATTATCAAAACATATCATTGTGAACTGAGAAGCAACAGGTGAAGTGGTTGATTGTGCGCTCCACTACATAGCAGTAGTTGTCTAAACTACTGTTTTTCAATCGATCAGGATATAGTTCAAGAGAATGCAGTGTCAGAAAACCAGGAGTCCAATTTAGGGCACTTTCCTCTAAGTATAAACATATATACGTGTGTGTGTGTGTGTGTGTATTGTTTACTTCAAGTCTTAAATAATAGTGCAGTCCATCTATATTCTATCACAAAATAAAAGTCTGCTTACATTAATTTTTATGTACTCATTATTATTATTATCATACACATACAGTTTTTATATATCTGAAAAATAACTATGTATCTCATTTCATCGATCAGGTAGTTCATATTATAGTCTGTAGTTTAAAAGGTTTTTAAAAATGGACTATTTTCTTCACTTTTCTTATACAGAATTATATATACTGCTAGACAACATGTATTTCTCACCTTGAGTCAAAATTAGGTAGTTTAAATGTTTAATATCCTTGTGAAAAACAAATGAATTAAAAAAATCCAGCAAATTTTTAAATTATAATAAGACCTTTCACATCTAGTTGGTTACAAATGCAAACAAATTAAATTAAGTTTTTTATTATTATTTGGCTGCCCTTGAAAAAAACTTTATTATGAATTTCAGTATTCATCATTATAATGATGGCAATTTGATATATTTTTATATTTCTGGAAATTTATTTATATTTTAGGGGTTCTAAAAAAAAAAAAAAATTCAGTTATTTGTTTGTTGATTTTGGGCATGTCGAATCACTTGATATTCTGTGGTACCAGAACAATAAAATAAAATGATCAATGACACCTCCCAAAAAAAAAAAAATCATGGAAACCACTGTTTTTCGTCCATAAGCATCTATTTCTTTAATTTAGGTAGGTATCTACATTTTGATTAACAATATTTCCAGTGTTGAAACTTTGCTAAATAGTTTAAATATAATGTTTTCTTTGTAAAACTGAAATTGTTCACTAACATTTTGTACTTAAAAATATTCTATTTTCAGGCCTCCTCTAAAACTAAGTTTATATTGTTATTATAGAAAAGACTTCAACTAAAGTTAATGGCAAATAGATATTAATTGTTAAATGAGAAAATAGAGTGATACAAATATATAGAATTTAACAATACATAATCTTATCAGAATTAAATAACATTTTTTCTCTTTAGATCTTTTTTTTTTACAATGTATAGATTCTTATATATATGCTTTAAAAAAAATCTTTTTTTATATTTATTTTTATACATTGTACTTTATTTGTTCTTAATCTACATATAAACACACACATTTTTTCTCTTCAGAGTTTTTCTCTGCAATGCAATTATATGTTTAAAAATGAATTTTTTAGATCAAAAAAATTAAATTAAAATGGCTCATTACAAAAATATCTTATTGCTTACATTGTAGAGAACACATGAAAATGCTTCCAATTTCTCTTTCCATTTTTTTTTTTTTTTTAATCCACTTTTTCCTTCTTTAGTTATATATAGGTTTTTTAAAGAGCAAATAATAATGAAAAATAGAAACTATTTTTACCTTTATTTAGTCAAAACCAGATTGATCTAAAAGGTCTTGTCATAAAATTTAAAATAGCTTTTAAAATCCATTTGTTTTTCACACTGATATTAAATTTTTAAAATTTAGACCAGCATTGGTTCAGGGTAATATCTATCGCTTGGTAGCAATGTATTAATGGATTCAATTCTTTAAATGTTAATGAGCCATTTCTTTTAATTACAGGAGGGACTATTCACAAGTGGATGAACAAGATCCATTCCTCCCTCCAACTGCTGCATCGCAGGCTATTGCTGCAAGGGCGCTACACAGCCAAGGGTCGTATGGCAGATCAATACAACACTACCCTATGCATGTTTATGCACCTCGCTAATTTTTTTTTTTTTTTTTTTTTTTTTTATTGATTTTATTATTTTAGTTCCTAATTGGTAGCATTTCATTTTTATTTTTTACTATTTATATTTTTCCATTTTCATGGAAAGGACACTGCCTGTTTATATTAGTTTGTAAATGGTAGATGCATTTTTATTGGTTGGTCATTTTATTTAATATGAGATAAATTTAATCACTAACCTTGTTTATTATTATTTTGGTTTTAAAAAGAAATAGTAAAAAATATTTCCTGATGTTCATATTATTTATACCTTAGTGAAAGATATATTAAGAGAGTTAATTGAAAATGCTGCCAACAATTTTTATTTTTCTAATTATTTAACTTATTACTTAAGTCTTATATTGAAACTTGATATATTTTTCTGGTATTTTGACAGCTGTTAATATTTACCATTTTTGCATAGTATGAATTAATTTAATCAAATCATTGCTTGGGGCATATTATATATGCACTTAGCTTTGTAGTAATTGCAATTATTAACTTATATTAATAATATTCATCAAAGTGAATTTCGTTGCCAAATTCATAATTTAGCTTGGATGAAATGCATTGTGTATTATTTTTTAATTCATTGTTTTTAAATTGCTTTAGTTTCATTTTTTTCTGAATTATTGTGACCTTATGAGATGTAATGTATTTTAAGTCTGAACTATTTTTTGTTTAATTATAGTTGTAGTTGATTTTTAAAAGTTAAATTAAACTGCATGCACTAATTTATATTCTCAATTTTTGTAGATTATATAATTTGTAAAATTTAGAATTTTCATTATCGATAACTATATAATTTGTTTTAAAACAAATTGTAATATAGTTGTAATTATTTAAATATTGCATGGTAGACACAACTTTCCGTCACCAAAGTTAGTTAAGTGAAGAAACTTGTTTTTGAAAATTATATGCTTTTTTTCCTTTTATGAAATGTTTTAAAGAGATATAAATATTTTCGTTACTTGTGTTTTTATTTTTCCTTTTATTTTTCACCTATGATAAATACAAAAAAAAAAACAAGATTGTGATGAATTTGTAATTAAAATGGATTTAAATCATTATCAAGATGTGCATGGCTTATTTTTTGCCAAAATGTTTTGGGATAGCTGTACTATTTAAGAAAGCTAAGCACGAAGCATGTCTTCTTGAGCACATTTATGCATGGTTTATTTTATCTTCTGCTTATCATCAGTATCCAAAAATAAAGATATGTTCCAAATATTATATCTTCTCTTATATTCTAAGCAGATAAATGTTTTACATAAATGTGCAAATTTTATTCCTTTTTTGCATTTCTTTTTAGTGAAACATAATTACTTCATCTGATAGTAATAAATAAAATAACTATTTATTTATCTGAATAATTATTGATTCCTAGAAATGAAATAATTGTTTAGAAATTAAAAAATAGTTTATGTTTTTACAAATATCTCAAAAGGATGATAGTTTTAAATGAATAATTTTATTTATTTTTTTAATTTTGTCTTTATTAAGATTTTTCTTAATAATGTAAATTAATCATTATATTTAGATTTTACTCAATATTATACTGCTGTCCAATAAGTTCTAGCCTAGTGTTACTAAGCCAATAGGCTGGCTTCTGATATTCTGGTTATATACATATAGAAAATATATTGTAATAGATAATATTTTTAAAACAACTACAAAAAGGAGGAGGTTCTCAATTCCACTGTTTTTTTTTTTTTTTTTTTTTTTTTTTTTTGTAAATATCAAGATATCTTATTTTTGGATAAATTTGATTATACATGATTTTCTGCTGTTGTTTACAATGATATGATCATAAAATATGAAATAAATGTGTTGTTATTCATTAGTTCTTTAGTTGCTTTTATCAAAATTTACATTTGTAAACCATGCTATTATATTTCCGTCATATTGAAGCGGTTGAAATAACATATGTATTTATTTCATGATTTTATGAATAATTATTAAAATTAATTTTCTATTTTATTCTGATTACATTCCATCTAAATAAATATAAAAAAATGAAAAAATAATAAAGTTATCTATTCCTGATAGAATATTGATATAACTGATTTTTCATAAAGCCATGTCTCATCATGTTGGATTTATATGAACTTTAATAAAATAAAAATTTATCATTGGAATAGTTTTAACTCATGAATGGAATTAGGTCATTAGTACATACCAATAAAATTAAAGTCCTCTGTGATTTTGTAATCTGACAAGACATTATTTTTTAGTTCAATTTGGCTTACAATAATAACTAACATTGATAATCATTTTTCTCATATAATGAAGTTTCCAATATAAAATATGAAACTAATTTTAAAAATTACTAGCCATTTGAGTTTTAAATTTTAATTAATTGTCAATGATTATCTCAGTATTTTTATCATAGGATCCTTCCAGTTGTAAGTTATTAACACAAAAGTATCAATTTTTTTATAATTGCTCATTGAAATTAATCTATACTTAGCCATGAAAATTATATTTTGCTAATATTTATAGTTATTAAACCCCTCTAATAATACATTGAATGTGTTGAAAATACAAAAATGTTTTAATTTAGATAGAGGCTTGATCTTGATGAAAACCCAACTCAGTCATTTGATGTGCACTGATTTCTTACTTGCCTTTGTCATGTTCATATGATAACTTTAGTAATAGACATAGCTATAACCTTTTGTTTTATTATTTTGAATATATTAGCCCCAGTTTAGGGGTAGTCTGCCAAATTTGTCATAGACAATCATAGATTGTGAAATTCCAAAGCTTCAATAAATCTTTGTTAAATATTTTGGCTGGCAGCTAATGAAATTGATTAAAATTACATTGGTTCAAATAAATAACAGAATGGTTAAATAATTTAACCCAATGAATGTTAAGACATTTTTATTATCTCTTATTGCAGGTTTTTCTTGTCTTACTAGCTTATTTTTTAATAATTGTGTGATTTTGACCATTTGCAATCTTCTAAATTGAATTTCTTTAGTACCTCCATGGTTTGTGTGTCTTGCAGAGTAAGTGGACTGTCTTGTAAATATTCAAACTTCTAACAAAGTTAGTGGTTTATTTTATCTAAATATTGTGCATTTTATCTTGGAGTGGTCACCAAGTTATGTAGCAATGGTGTCAGGTATCACACGAAAGGAAATAAAAGTACAAACATTCTTGTAAACTGAGAGTTGAATTATTTATCTATAGTCTTTTTAAAGACAACTGCATGGACCTTATGAGGTTCTGATCTCAAGTTAAACAGACCTTTTTTTATTTCATTTAGGTCTTTCTACAAATTTTCCTGAAATTTTTTTTTATGAGAGACTGTTAATATTAGTTCATTAGTTGATAAATCTGTAGTAAGGAGAGCATAGGCTAGCGGGAGTACAGTTGTGATTGACCTCTTGTCAGATATGGTGTATACTTAGTGCATCGAAAATTAAAATAATGCCTGTTTTGCTGCGAACTTTGTATTCTTTAGTGTATTTTGTATTCTCTCTATAATACCAATAGATTATGGATTTAGATTATTGTATTTAACCACAAAACTTATGAATTGTGTAAAGAACTAAAATGGTTTTGTTAAATTAACAGAGAACAATTCTACATTAGTTATATTCTTCTATTTCGGATTAATCCTTTTAATCTCACCATACTTTTAGATTTGTCTTGTCCTATATTTATATATGTTTATTTTTTTGCTTTCCTTGTGGAACTTCAGACCCTTAATCTGTTATTTCTCATTCTTATATTTATCCATAGCAATTGTTTAGTTTATATTTCTGAACTACCTTAGTTTATTTTCCAGTCCTCTAGGCTTTCCATGAATTGTTATTGAACATCTTCCATACACTTTTTAAAATTTTTGGTCTTTATTGTTTAAGATATTTTCATCTTTTCTCTATCTAATTGATCAATGACATACAGATTTTTTGATTTGTTTTTCCCTTTAGGATTGTTTTTAATTTTAATGGATCTTATTTATCATGAAATCCCATTATTTTGTTTCTTTATATCTGATTATTTATAGAAGGAAGCAATACCCAAAATATTTGATAAGAACACAGCTTACACACATTGAGTCATTCAGATAAAGGAACTATCTTATTATTCTGGCCAGCTATTTGCTTTCTGAAAAAACAAAACTATATAATAATTAAATAAATAACTATATGATTGTTTTGCAAATAATTTTTAATAATGCTTTGTAAGAAAGAAAAAAAAACAATATAATAATTAAATAAATAATTATTTGATTGTTTTCCAAATAATATTTAATAATGCTTTGTAAGACAGAAAAAAAATTGAATTTTAATTGTTATTTTGTGTAAAATTTTTATCTAACAATAATCAATACAAACTGTCATTGATTCAGACTTGAGCTCAATGTATCGTTAAATTTATTTAAAATAATTTAACTGATTTTTTTTGTGTATTTATGAACTGTTGAAAAAATATATTCATCAGGGTAAGACGTGGCTTTAATTAGATGAGAAATTATTTGTGCTGATGGAATGTATGAGGGAGGCCGTGTAACTTGACGCCTGGCTGTGCAGGGGTGGTCTCGGAGGTGGGGGTATCAGTGATCGGGGCGGAGCTAGCCAGTACGCGACTTTGAACAGGAAGTTCAGAACTCTAGATCATCCTTCAGCATCCAGAAGAGCTGAAGTAACTAACTATGGTTTGTATTCATGGTTAATTTATTTTGCAGATTACTTATAAAATAAAAATTTCAAATTTGTGAATTATTATGAATATGTTTTATTCTACAGTAATTTAATCTTTAAGAAGTCAATAAAATGATTCCGTGTAACCAATTGGTTGAGCCACCTTCATATTTGGACTAAAGACATTTTCCATTGTCTCATTGACCAAAAACATCTGTTCATATATTTTATTTATTTGTTTATAATAGAGTGCTACGGTCCTAGTCGGACCTTGGCTTCACTAAGTACAGATAGCCACTGTCTATCTTCCGCCTTCCTCTTCCAACCATTCACACCCAGTTTTCGTAGGTCATCTTGAACGTTGTCCAGCCATCTTAGCCTTGGTCTTCCTCTCAATCTTTTTCTTCCCGGCCTGCCGTTCATCATCTTTTTTGGAAGTCTATCTTCCGTCATCCTTTGCACATGGCCGAGCCACATATATTTTATTACATTAGTACATTTTACTTAAGTGTTAAATAAAAGGCCAGAAAGCAATGAGTATTTTTTTTTTTTTTTAATGATGAACTTCTTAGCAACAGTTCACATAAAAAATCAATAATATGTATGAATTATTTAAACAGATAAATACCAGCATATGTCAAAACACCATAAATGGTCATTCATAAAATAAATTAATATCTTAAAATAATGCAACAATAGTTAGCAAATACATTATAGTAAGCCCTAATTAAAACTTTTACAAAACAATGTATAGCAAATGATTATATAGTTAATCAAAAAGGTAAAATTAATCTATCGACCTTATTATGGAACTAATCTGTAAAATGTTGGGTCAGTTAATTCATTTAGGTCAGTTAGTTAGGGTGGGAGGTCGGAGTTTACTGAGTAATGGTATCTAATTTAAGGTAATTTTTATTAAACTATCAATTAAAAAAAACAAATTATTTATTGATATTTACAACTGTATAGATATATACAATAAATTAATATGAGGAAATTATTACAATGGCTTGTCAATAATATATAAACAACCACTCACTAGTAGCACTTCAACAAAAAGAAAAAAAATTCTATTTAGGAAGGTCTCTCGGCCATTTTCTTTTCTGAGGCCTTGGTGGATTATAGAATGGGAAGCAAGTTGAGAGACTAATGGATTATAATGGTTATTGAGTTTACTATGAAAGGATAGGTATCTGCTTTGGGTTAAATCAGTAGCATAAGGAACATCAAGGTCTTTATGAATAAGTTTATTTGTGACAAAGTAAGGAGCATTAAGGATTTCTCGAAGAATTTTGGGTTGCAAGGATTGGATACAAGATGAATTAGATGGCTTGGTGGAGCCGAAAAGCTCAACTCCATATGCCCAAACAGGTCTGATAATTAGCATGTAAATGAGCCTTTTGTAATTAATTGGTAGGTTTGAACATCTGTCTAGTAAATGTTGAAGAAGTAAAAAACGACAAGTAGTTTCCTATCATTTTAGTTTTGTATGTGGATTCCAAGTTAAACATCTGTCTAGTTGGAGTCCTAGATAGGTGATCTGTTCAATAAGGATCAGTGGAATGTTATTAAAGGATACTGTAGAGCAGGATATAATTGGTTATCCAATGAAATTTATTTGGATTTATTTTAATTCTCCAATTTTGACACTATTCTTGAATATTTATGATATGAGATTGGAGTGTTTGGGATGCTGTAAAAGCATCATGATTTATTGATAACACACATGTTATACACCATGTTTTGGTTTCGGTTAGTAGCAGATGATTACAGTTTCTTTAGTTCAGTAGTTTTTTGGTGGTATTCCATAAAGATTTGTCTACATAAAGGTGGTATCACGTTTTTCTGTATAGTCTTGTAATTTTTGAATTGTGTATTTTGTAATTTCTATCTTAAGTTTGAATGTTAGTTTACAGTAATTATTTTTATCTGATGGATATTTAATCCTGTGCCTCTTAGCTCTTGCTCTACGTTTTTCTCTTAACACAGATATGTTGTGGTAAGTTTGTCTGAAGAGAATTATATTTTTTTCTGTGTGAAGTGTTTTCATTAATACTAATGGATATTGATATTGCAAGTTAAGTTGATATTTATCTATGGCAGTGTCAATATCTTGTTTTGTTTTGGGTGGAATTTTTAAGTCTAATTTGTTTTCTAAGTCATAATAAGATTTGTCCCAGTCCACTTTAGTGCAATGGGTTTCCGTCAGTAGGGCTATATCTATGTGATTGTCATGTAGAAATACGTCAAGTTCATCTCGATGGTTATGAAGGCCATTTGCATTCCATAGAATGACAGCAAGGGGCTTTTTGCTCACTTTGGGATATTGAATGGGACTTCAGAAAGGACTTTGGTGGGAAGGGAAATAAGAGGTCTAATTGTCTCTTTTAGTTCTATCTAGAATGATGAAAGGATGGTGTTAATATCAACTGGATTTTGGCTGGGAATAGGATGTGGAGTATTTATTGGCCTGGGAGTGATGCCTGGGTAGGGATCCCATCTTGGGATGTTAGGAGTTGCGTGGTCTTTTGAGGTTGATAGGTATGTTGGAAAGGAAATTTGGGATGGAACTGGATGTCTTATCAAATTTAGATTTGATTAGTTTCATTTATAAATTAATGCAAGGCCAATAACTCATAATAAAAATCATATTAACATCCAAGCTGACACTTTTACTGATACTTAAAATATTAAATATTGTATCCCTACTTAACAAAGGAATTGAAATTCTAAGATGTTACCAATACTTCCAGCACCTCATTGTTGATTAAAAACTGTTGAGGAACCTCCTCTAACTTCAATTGAACACCTGCATTGTTCTGACAAGGAAGAAATTCTAACAACTTTTTCCAAGCTCCAAAATAATGAGTCACTAAGCATTGAAGGCCTTGCTTGCATGCTGGATTGGAATCAGTTTATAAGTTCCATGACCTCCTAGCAATCATCTGTTTGAAGGAAACAAAACTGCAGGGCTGATTACAATTCTAATTTGCCCTATTCACAAGAAGAATGATCAGCACTAAAGTGCAGTATATCAGGATATATTGTTACCAATTATATGTAAGATTCTCTTCGATTGTCTGTTTTCCTTGACGGAGTTGTGGCATCTTGAGAAAACGTTTTTTTCATGAAATCAATAGCAGACAGGCGTTTCCAAAATACATTTCCATTTTTTACTGTACTAAACTTTTAATAAACTACAATGTTTGTACAATTTCCTAATACCATAAATTGCTATTCACGGTTATCGGTTATATAATGTAACACTTGTTAGTGGTCACCTTAGCATTGGCCCCTCAAGAGCCCAGGCACAGGGGATTTCCCCCCCCCCCCCCTCAGTAGCGCTGATATTAGACTAGGTCTGGTGCTTGGAGGAAAGGTAAGTAATTTGGCAATTTCATGCAT
The DNA here is from genome assembly GCA_003667255.2 of Euschistus heros. NCBI lineage: Eukaryota > Metazoa > Arthropoda > Insecta > Hemiptera > Pentatomidae > Euschistus > Euschistus heros. Next base: position 1,013,416 of record RCWM02000078.1, on the reverse strand, counting down.
CACTTATTCATAGATTGCATATGATAGTATCCACTAAAAAGAACACTGGATAATACAGGTTATGGTGCAGATCCTACAGATAATCCTGGTACTGTGTGAAAAAAATATAGCATTTGTTATTTTATAATATGTTAGAAGAAGAAGAAAATAAACTTTATTCTGGGACAGCTTCTCCCATAAGAATAACATATGAGTGAAATACATAGAGTAGTCATCTGGTTTTGTCAATTGATTAATAATTACATTATGAGTTTCAAAATAAATGAGAAATCTTGTAAAAGGATACAACTTACATATACTATGTTAGGATTAGAAAGAAGAAGAAGAAGCATTGATTCGGAAGAAGAAGAGGTAAGGTATAGGAAGAAGAGGAAGATGCAAGGATTAGGATTTCATCTATTAAATAAATATTCATATTGTTTTATGTTTGCTTGGAAGATTGAAAATTGAGTGAATAAAGAAATAGATGATGTTTAAAGGAAGTTAGAGAGGAGCATTTTCAAATTGAGATTGGCAATGAATGAATCCTCCATTAAGAGGAAGCATGGATAATAAAGGATTTTTGTAACAGTTCGATGCGCAGGAGTTTCACAGGTTGATTGGTTGGGTTCTAATATTTAAAAGGTGGATGGAGGAGTGCAGAGTAAGGAGGTCATGAATATAGGTGGGTTATTTTTTTTTCAAGAATTGAAATTTGAGTGCACCTAGGAAGTATTGATGTTGGAAATTGGAGTAGAGCCACCAAATTTCAGAATACTTGTGAGATATATGAGAACATCTTGTGGTCCCAAAAATATAACTGATACAAAAATTCATTTGTTTTTTTACATCTCATTTCGAGCTCACCAGACAGTCCTCCATATACTATACATAAAAATGAAAAAAATAATCTTTATTCTGGGACCTATTGTCCCCTAAGAATGACAAAATTGTGTCATAAAATAGTACAATGGTCTGGCATATATATTTTCATACAAAGGTATTTATATACGAGGAACATGGGACATGCAAAACAGTTAAATGTAAGTAATTGTATAAAGAACTTTAGCAAATAAGATAACATAAGAAGGAGAAATTAAATAATCAAAAAATAAAATAAAATAAAATAAATAACCCTGAGAAAATAAGAAAAGATATATACAGAGAATGAACTATGTCTATATGTATGAAATGAATGAAATGAAAAAAAATCTTTATTCTGAGACATATTGTCTCCTAAGAATAACAGACATGTATAATAAGTTGTACAATAGTCTGGCTATCTTAATTTCAAATGGACCATAATAAGTACAAAAGGTAATATATGAATATACAATTGAAAATAGAACTTTGTGATAAATATATACATGAGAAAAGAAGAGAGAGAAAAAAAGAAAAAAGAAAAAGTAGGACAAAAAAAAATAATAATAATAACAATATGCTAATATGATAATTACAATACGTTCATAAATAAAAAGAAATATAAAAAAAAAAAAAGTAAATAAATAAAAATAAAATAAATATAGTGAAAAGAAAGGAAAAGATATATAGAGAAGAAAAATAATAAGACCTATTTGAATGATAATATGACAAAATATTTACAAATATCTAAAAGGTAATATATATACAATTGATAATAGCACTTTATCAGTTAGAAGAAAAAGGAAAGAAATAATAATAATAATTTATAAGAGAAAAAAACAAAACATAAAAAATTGCTGGAGAAACAAATTTAAATTTTTATAATGATATACTCATTGAAGCAAACTCATCGGCATCAGATATGCTTAATTTGATTAACTGACTTTCAATTATCACTCATATTGGCGGGCTGTAACTGTGATTTAAGGAGATATCGAAATAGAAGAGTTTTAAATGAGTTTAAGGAAGAAGCATGTCTAATTTCAGGAGGGATCGAGTTCCAGAGGGTAGTGGATCGAGCTTGGAAGGAGTGTTGGTATAATGCTGTTCTGTGGAAAGGAGTATATAGGTCAGAGGAACGTGATCTTGTTGTGAGTTGGGAGTGGACGTATCGTATGTGTTTGTTTTGTTGATATCTATATATACATACGTTTCCTAAGTTTTGAGGGTGCTGAAATTGAATTCTAGGCCTAAAAAAATTTTCTATCACATTTTACAGTGTAAAAGCTAAAATGTTTCAAGTAAAGTGCATTCAATATAATTTTTCCCAAAGAACTGACATCGGATTCGAATTCAGCATTCCAAAGAACCCTTCAATACGAAATTTCATCCAAATAGAAAAATAAAAATTCGTAAGCTTCAAAATTTGCCTGACCAAATATAATGGTAGGCAACTTTTGTTTAAATTGGCGAAAACATCAATTACGTTTAGACGGTTAAACGTATCAACTTTATTTTTTTACACGAAATATAGGGTGGTAATACGCTTGAAATGACTTTGGTTTCATCGTCCTATCTGGTTTCAAACTCAAGCTAAAAATCAAAATTTTTTTGGGTTTTCCAATTTTTTTAATAGGTTTATGTTCATCGAATTTTACATTCATATACATCAAAAGAAAGCTGAGGCTCTCCTCTTTCCAGCGATACCAACCAGTGAATTGTGTGACAAAGTAATGGCAATTACTTGGTATGTAACAATAATCGGTTTAAAAGTTTCATTTTCCTAGAAGAGCGTGAAAAAAATGATATTTTATTTTATTTTGTTGAATAAGCGTCTTTCAATGTTTTTTTGGATGCTGAATTAGAATCTGATGTCAATTTTTGTGAAAACTCTATAGATGCAATTTTCTTGAAAATCTAATCATTTTTTTAGAATTTAATTAATCTAAACCAAAATCTATGGAGTGGCTCTATTTTTCCTTAAATCTGCAATCAAAACTAAATATCTTGGTGCAAGAATCATGTCGATATAATTTTTTAAACTTGAGATATAAAATAAATTAGTTTAATGCTATTTTATTTTTTTTCTCGGCTTCTAGGGCCCATTGGTCGGAACGGCAAAATACGTGTCTAATATTTTTTGACCAGGAACCTCCAAAAAAATTGCCAACAAGATCTGTGAAAGACTGAGTGTGTCCTCCCCTTGTTAGTATACCTTAGTTGTTGTCAATTGGATGTAGGAAGTGACATCTCAAGAGAATTAAGTTCTCACATCAAATCCAGTAGATGCTTTTATGGCTTTCATAATAGCCTATTTCTAAGAGAAACAATCATTTTCATATCTTATAAAAATGTTAAATACATATATCATATGTAATGTTCATTATATTTTCATGATAAGGAATTATAAAGACAAAACAGTAAATTTACGTAAAATTTATAATTATCAAGTAAAAAAATAATATAAATCTTAAAACTTTGTTTTAGGTATGGGAGGTAGACGAAATGAACCAGGTAACTCATATACACTAGGGTCTCGGAAATCCAGCAGAATGGATGGTCCTGGGCAGTACAATACTCTTAGCAAGAAATGCAAGACTCTGGAGTCATCGGACTTCTACTGAGAGGTGCCGGGTGGCTATGCTATTACAGAGCTGTAAGACACCCGGCACCTACCCTGATATAATTCATTCATCCACATCATCAAGCTTAATTATTTAATTTTTTTATATCGATGAAGTTCATTTATCATATATTTTATCGAACTTTTAATTAGTTTAAGTATACTTATATTATTTGTAAATATATAATTTACTGCAATCGAGTTAGTTCTATTTGTGTGATGATGTCAGTCTATTATTTTTATGAAAGCAAACTCTCTTTTTTGAGAGGACCATTTTTCTCTGAATGTAATGATTTTGTTGATTGTTTGATCTAATTGTACCATTAGATGTTATTCTAAACTGAATAATCATGTTTTTAAGCCTTGTGCTTTAATAAGTTGCCACTCTTGTAATTTATACAAATGATGGGCTTGGCATCAGTATATTCTGTAATAATTCCTTTAAACTATCTTTTCAAATTAAAATTACTTTATTTGTCTGACCAATCATAACTCATCATTCATGTTTCATTTGTCTCTATCAGGGAATGTACGATTTCCAGTGCTGTGTGCGTCTATACAGTTCATTTAAAAATTATGATCTACCTTAAAACATAGAAATAGAACTCTTTGAATTTGACAAATCATATTTCCCAAAGGATAACAAGGTATTTATTAAAAATGAGTGAGAAACTACCACTGCCACTTGAAACAATGGAAGTTTTTTATATTTTTGAAAAATACCTGTTATGTGATTCCGAGTATTTCAAATTTTCATATTTATTTAGGTTTTTTTTTTTTTTAATTTAACAAATGATTTTTGATATATTTAAAATAAATTTATTTGTAGTATAATCTGTAATTTATTTATTTTATCATTTTAAAATTTTGTTTCTAAATAAAGTTTTCTTATATAAAATCTGGATTAGAATTTATTATTAAATACGCTATGGGTAAGTAGATATAAAAGTGTTGATTGTTTTTATACTCTAATGAAGTATCTGTTGTGCAACTGTTTCACCTATATCCTGGTTTTTTTTGTCCATCTCATACCTATTTAAGTATAAAAATAAAATTAAAAGATGCATTTATAAATATTATTTATATAGCTAATTGTATTTAATAAACAAACAAACAAAACAATAATTACTGTATTATATATGTTTATAAATATTTTATAGTCTTAATTTATGGCCTACGGTTATGACCTTTTTTCCCCCTCTTATTGCTGGAGGCATATTCATTACTGACCTTTAAATGCTTTTATTTCTTTTTTGCTTTGTAAATATTTATTCTTATTAACGTCTATGTATAATTTCCTTGTTATTATATTCTCTTAAAATGTACAAAACTTATAATTATGGGCAATGAAATTTAACTAATTGTATCTATAAATTTTATTGCTTATGTTTTCCTTGTTTAGAATATCTATTACTTTAATTCACGAACCAAATCATTGTTTGAAGTAATGATTAATAATTTCTTATAGCTCGATAGGAACATTAGATTGCCCACCTCTCATATAAGTGTGAAGGTTGATTTAATTTCCTTTTACGTTTTCTATTGTCAAAGCTCTCAACAAATTTTGTACCTATTACATATCTTTGCTAATATTTAAAAAGGTATCTTTTTTATGAGCTTTCCAATAATTTTTTATGATCAAGCTCAAATAAAACTCTTGTATATGATTTGACTTAGAAATGAAGATTCAGGCAGCTATCTGATTTTATCTTTAAAAGGTGATTTGAATTGATTATTATAAATTTATTTTTTTTTTACGTTAAAAAAATATTCTGAAAGTTTAAAGTTATTGTAAAAAGATTAGTAAATAAATTAATTTAAACTTTGAGTATTTATAAAGTTAAGGGAATTAAGATTTTGTTTTTTTTAGATTCATTGAAAGAATGAACATTTTAAAAATCATTCTGACAATTAGACTTAAATATTAAGTAATTAGCCTCTATTTTGGTACTTTCTTGAAGCTTTTAAATTACCATTGAAGATTAATGATCAATTATACTTCCCTAATACCAAAAAATAAATTAATTATCACCACAAGTGATTTTAAGATGCCAAATTCAATGATTTTTTTTTTTTTTTTTTTTTTTTTTTTTACTTTTAACTTTTTCTACACTTAGGTTTTCAAAATTTCAAGAGACCAATTTACTTTTTGAATAATTTTTTCTCATTATACATTTTCATGCTGAATATTTTATAATATTCAACTAGGGAACAGTTAGTTAAAATATGTATAGAATTATTTATGTATAAATAAATATGGATAAAAAAGTGAAATCGGCAGATGTTATAAGCCAAAGATAACATAGTGTTGTTATATAGTTAGTCTAGGTTTTTCATATTTAACTTGTAAAGAGAAAAGTGCATAAAGTTGTCATGGTGCTTTTGCAGTTAATTAAGTGAATGTTTCATCTTTTATATGAATTTTGTATCTTTTCGTAATCTATATCACATTCAGTATGGTTAATTACCTAATGGCTCACTGGTTGAGCAAGAAATTAAAATGTGATAAAAATAAAGAGAATAATTTAAATGTTATTTTTGTTTCATGATAAATTAAGGTAACTTCCTACTGGATTAATCGTTACCAATGAGTTTATAACATAGAATAATGTCAATTGTCCAGTTTGTAGCTGTCATCTTACCAATTATTACTAGTTTTACAATTTTTAAATTTTGTAGCCTGATTTATTTATTTTTTATTTTGGTGCAAAGTGCAAAGTATGTTCCTAGCATTTTATGATTAAAATCTTCAAAATCAATAATGTTTTTGTACTTATTTATTTCTATATTAAAACCATTTTAGACCATTAAATTATTAAGCAAATAGTATATGCTATATGAATATAATAGTATATTCAGTTTTAAGCTAAAATTAACCAAATTTATGAAAAAAGAAATTGTAATTTATTTGATTGACTTTTTTTTCTGGATAATTGATTCCATAAACAATTAATTTTATGTTGCTTCTGCTTTTCTTTATCATAGCTAAATTTTGAAATACAGCAGAAATAAAAATGAAACATATATTGTATCTATGAACCATGAGATAAGAAAGATGTATTTAATGTAAACTGATGACACTAGTTTCAGAGAAAAAAAACATATTAAATTTTACAATTACACATCCAAGATATTTGTGATTTAAGTGATGTAAAGTATCTCCTTACTGTTGTTCTTTGTGTGTATATATATATATATATATATATATATATATATATATATATATATATATATATATATATATATTGTGAACTTTATAAAATTTGGTATGAATGTGGTTATTGCTCATTCTGTGTATGAAACTATTGAATTTCTTGACTGACTTTTGTTTCTGACAAAATTGGTTGTGCATTATTTTAGTTATATGTATAATAAATTTTAAAATAATACATATTGATGTTAAGGGAACTTTAGACAAAATTAACTTTTTTAAAAAAACATTGATAGGTAAATATCCTTAATTTTTAATAAAGGAGCCAGAAATAATTTTAATGTAATCTATGTTTTGAGATTCATACTGAATGTTATATTTAGAAATTATATAAATGAAAATAAATTATAGTTTTATGTGGTTATACATAACACAATTCCAATATATTAATTTACTGTACCAACTTTTTCTCCTAACACTGTAAGCCCTCTTCAGGACTAGAAGAAGATAAAAAAAGAAAAAAAAAAAGAAGATGAATAGTGAATTTAAAAGAGATTAAAAATAGAAAATTAAAATAACTTTAAAAGGTAAATGAATAGGATAAAAAGATTACAACAAAATCTTATGTAAATTAGAAGGTTTGCAGTGTAAGCCAAAACATTAGCACAATAAATAGATTTATTTTTATTTTGTTATAAATGAACCTCACTATCTTCTTCTTTATAAATTTTTTTAGAGTTATATCAATTTGCTCAATTTGAAATTGTTTTAAATCAAAATCATAATTATCATTTACAAAACTCCTTTCTTAAAATGTATATTTATTAGACATTTAATAAACTAACTATAGGATAAAATTATTTATTTTAAATTAAAATACTAAAAAGTTGATTTTGTCTTAATTGCAAAAAATGACAGGTGTATAAAATGTTTGTGCACATCTAAAAACACTCATAAATAAGCACATAAAAGAATTCTGTGAGCTAGCTTGTAAAGGTGATTGCATTAATTTGTTAAAAAAAAAAAAAAAAAAAAATTTCAAAATATGTGCTCCTAATTCTAAAAATTCTATGCTGAGGTGAAAATATATGATTGATCTTTTGATCTAAGTAACTCTGAAATGTTTAATGTTTAATACAAGTTTGCTGCACAGAAGTCTGGTATGATTGCCAACTTTACAGAATGTCTCCTTATAAGAACCTTACATTATATTTTTAATAGCTGTAAGTGCTGTCTTAGTTATAAGAAATTTTCTTATATCATTTGTATTATTGAATTTCTCGGCGTGATTATAAAACAAATCAAAAAAAAAAGTTTTTTTTTTTTTGCACCTTATTGTCCCTGATATATAATTATTAAACATACTCTAAAGTTTACTGCTTATATATTGGATCATAAATATCTCTTTCACTATCACATAAACCATGAAGTTAACTCGGTGAATTTTTAAATTGGGTTCACAAATTTTTTTTTTCTTTGCTTAAATTTACTAATATACACTACTTACAATATATAAAGAAGCTGTACAGGAATGACATGATTTCCACATTACTTGTATATGTTATATTTGTATTCACACAGTGGAAACTCGATTACATAACACTTAATAATTGTTGGTTGTGTACTTTAGTCTTCAAGATGTAGAGGCTCAATTTTTTTTCAATTTTTGGTTTTTAGTTTTTTACATTTTGAGATTAGCTGTTCTTCAAAAGTATAGTTTTTTAAATCAATAAATAAAAAGTTTTTGAGTAAGCATTGAGCTATCAAATTTGAATATTTGCTATCAAAATAAAAGAATACCATCGTAAATTGTGAATATTTGCTATCAGAGTAACATAATACCATCAAACTAATAAAACTGTAATCATATGTTTAACTAATAGAATTTAAGCTCCTGACTTTTCTTAGTTAATCATCTTGAGGGTATAGGATCATAGGATTCATAAAAATGACCTATAAATGCTTAAAGTGACAAGTTGAAAGTTGTTTTTCTTCATTACCTTCCTTATTATTATTTTGAACTGACAAAATTTGCATCAACAGTCAGGGAACCATAGAAACCGATTTCATGTATGAAAAGGCTGACACTACAACTGGTCTAAGCATGCTGAAATGAATTACAGTGAGTAACATCAAATCATAGAGATTAGGAAGTCTCGAAGTTGAAGTCGAAGTGCAGGGCTTGGCTCAGAGGTAACTCATTTGCAAAAAATAAGTGCATTACACTAGCACCCATGGCGAATGAAACATCACAGGTTCTAATCTGACTGGCGCAGGGTGGAATTAATGCTCCACCACCACCCTCCCAGCAAGGAAAGCCCCGCATAGCCAAGACAAAAGAGGAGACAAATTAAAAAAATAAATAAATAAAATGTCTTGAAGTCAAATTATGTAGTGTGAGCATGATGCCATTGCTACAACTTCTAATCGCCAATGGGCTTAATAAATAAAGATTAAGTTATCTAATTAAAAATCAATTGAAATAAAGAGTTTTATTTAAATCTTCAACTGAGAATTACTTTACTTCACAGATATTTGTAGTTTACGACACATTTTCTGAAATTTTTATGTCTAATCTTTGATAAATATTGTATTTCCCCCATTTTTTTCACCCATGTGGTGTAGATCTGTTAAAGCAGTTATCTTTCACTCAGTTAAATTGTCTTATTATAATTATAACCTGTCATAAAACCTACAAATTGATTATTATACTTATAATAATTAATTATTATGTAATTATAATTATTGAAGTTTCTTGAAGCAAGGCCTACAGTCAAAAGACCTAGAGGCAGACCACGGAAGACATGGATGGACCGAATGAACCAGGTGGGAGAGAAGAGGGGAAGACGACTGGAAGCCATGAAGGTATTGGCGAGGGACCGTGATGCTTGGTCGATTTGGGTCGAGGTACAAAGGAAGTAGTAAAAGAAGAAGAAGATTAGTATTATAATTGACATAACTGATATAAATCCTAACACATTTTCTGGGTTTAAGTTACACTGCATTGGTTTTCAAAATAAAAAAGTGGATAAAGGATTGAGGACTGGACTTGATCTTTACATCTTTCATTATACTAACCAATTTTGGTAATATTTTACCTTAATATCTTATCGCTTTGATCATTGTCTTATTGATCTATCAGTAATTCAAGTCCACTCTCTACTGTTATTTTCCAACTTTAATTAAGATAATTCCTTTGTTAATATTAAGTTATTAACTAAATTACTTTTGTTTAATTTTTAAAAGAATCTTTTTGAATTGAATCATTAATTTTAGGAAATGAATGAGAGATGAGAGAATTTTTTAATGCTTTTCAGTACCATAAACTATATTTGTTTATTATATGTTCTTAAAAATATAAAAAATTTTTAACTTTGGAATTCAGTTATTGATTGTTCGGAATTCTAATTCACTTATACCCACCTATTTATATAACTTATAACATTTTTTAGTAATAAAATCTTTTGTTTTCTATTCAAGATAATTTAGATTAACTAAACATAATCAATTGGAATAATTATATTTCTAGTTACTTAATATATTCAATAAATTATATTGTTTATAATTTGGTGTTTATTATTTTATACTTTTAGGTTTAGTTTGTTATTATTTTATTAAATTACTTTTTTTATTTTGTAATTGTTCATCTTTGCATATTTATACCTTTAATGTGAGATTCAATAAAGACTCCTGGCTGAGAGATTTGACCATGTTGAATAAGGTGGCTCATCACATGTTTGTAATGATGTTTATTTGTTGTTTGTTGATTTTCTTAATTATTGCAACTAGGACAGATAGGGCATGTTATCCTAGAGGTTACCAACCTGTTCTAGTCAGTGTGAGAACCTGCCAAGCTCTGAGACACTTGCCCCAACATGCTTGGTCATTAAGTGGTCCTAATGATACTATTTTGGTGGACACATTTTTCATTCATTTATTCATTAATGTTCTATCTTTTTCGTAGATATTGTTATGAGGATTTTTTTTTTTCTTTCTACTGAATTAAAGGCAACATTGACAAGGAAAACAATAAATACTTTATTTACAATATAATAGTCTTATATACATTAAATAGATAAATGATATGAGATAAATAAGTTAAGAAATAAATAATTGCATCAGTTAATATAGTGTTAATTTAACTGCATAACCACCAGACTGTTCCTAGCTTCTTCTTGGTTTGTCCCACTACTGATATAGCGTGGAAGATTAGATTTTATTAGCCTCATTACACCTCTGTTGTAGTCAGTCATGGCATGAGTAGGAATTAGTTCACTTTTAACATTATCAACTAGCTGGAAATTCCTTTCTGAGAAAGGTTTAGATGTATTCCATTTGTAAACTTCTGTTTTATTTTCATATCGAAAATAGATGCAGTCCCAATCATCTGTTCCAAGGAAAATAAGCTTCTTTGGCTTTTTCCCTACATTAAAAGATTTGACTGGTGTGTTTTCAAACTGCAGACTTCTTGAATTAACAGCAAAAACATCTTCTCCAGACCGATAGGTGAAATAAACAAAGTTTTCACCTGCTGACTTCCTTATCAATACCATATATAGAACATCTTTTGGGACTGAGTCTGGTATAACTTCTGGAGGTAAAACTACACGGTGACCTTTGTCTGCATTCACATTATATACAATAATGGATTTTGTTCCAGCATCACTCACATAGATAAAGCAACTACCTTCAGAGGAATAATCTGCCAAAATAAACTGAAGTCTTGATTCTGGGCTGATGAGTGATGATAAAATTATTTCTTTTACTATCTAAAAAAAAATAAAATAATAAAACTCAGCATGCTAGAAAGTTTTAAGTTCTACAGGTTGATTAAAAAATAAGAAACAAAATGAGTTTACCTTTCCAGTTCTAACATCATAAGCAACTATTTTAGGAGGACATTTTTGTACTGTCTGTGGTTCATTTGTTTGAGCAGAACCAGCATCAAGAACCCATAATAAACCAGTAGGATCCAGAAACAAATCTATAGCTGACTGTAAACAGCTGCAATCTCCTTCAGTTTGTTCCTTCCAGTTTGGGAAAGGTTCAAGACATACATTTCCATCATGATCCTTTGATTTCATACATGTTTTAAGAAGTGTAGCCTCAATTCCAGGTTTAAATCTGAAAGGTAAATTGTTAAGTGAAATGCTTAATAAGTAAATATTTTCTGGAAAAAAGTGGACTTCATGATTACTATTTACAATTTATTTGAACATTGATTGATCACCTTGGAACGCATATGAAAACATTGTCCTTAAAAATCTGGGCTCTAGTTGCGAGACCATTATTGACTTTGTTTCCAGGGTGTGTTATGGTAACTCCTCCAATCCAGTTGACAGGCTCAAGATCATTTTCCTTCAGTGCCCAGACACAGGCCACTGCTGCCAAGCAGTAAACCATAAGTGTCCATTGCTGCATCCTAACTTAGAACAGTATAATTAATATTAGAATAATTAATAAAAAATATATAGAACAGTATGTAATGTTGTTATTCTGAAGGTCCTCAAAGAGTTTTTTTTCTGTGAGGTGTATATGCCTTACATTCCATAACAATATGGTGCAAAGTTTCTCGGTTATTGCAGTTTTGGCAGGCGGCCGATTCCGAAATTCCGATACGATGCAAATAACTGTTACACAAACCGTGATTCGACCGTAATCTACAATAAGTTTTTATTTCTTGTTTATTTAGAGTAGTGTTTGAAAACCATGGCCAGCGTGAGACATTAGGAAATACGGATTTGTAATACTGCCCTGTAGGAGATAGTGAATATTGATACTGCCATGTGTTATGACAGCTTTCTTTTATTACTAAATTAAAATCTGTAAATGGGACCGAAATTTTTACCTGTTCGCCGCTAATCGTAGCATCTTTGGCTAATTTATCTACTTCTTCATTTCCTATAATCCCAATATGAGCTTTAACCCATAGGAATGCGACCTGTTTGTTATTTTGTATGCAGAAGCTATGTACTTTAAGAATATCTATTAACATGTTGTGACTATTTATGTTTTTGAGGTTTTTTTTATAATTGTAAGGCACTTAGGCTGTCTGATAAGATTACGAATTTACTTTTATTTGATTGTTTAATATATTTTAAGGCTTCTAAAATTGCATATAGTTCTGAGGTGAATGATGAACAACCGGAAGGTAATTTGAATTTAGCTCTATATTTATATTTTGGAATGTAAATTGCACTGCCTGAAGTATTATTAATTTTAGACCCGTCTGTATAGATATGAATGTGTTCTGGGAATTTGTCTGAAAGAAAGGCTTTAGTTTCCTGACATACTGCAATATGCGATAGGGAGTTAGTTTTTTTATTTAATATTATGTGAAAATTTTGGAACAACATTTCGAAGTTAACAGAAAATTGTGGTAATCTGTTTGAAGAATGAACCAGGTCTAGCATTTTTTGATATTTTAAAAAACTATTGAAGATAAGTGGAGTGTATTTCTTTTTCTGCCAGTATGCCTTACTTAATATTAAAATACTTAAATTTACTATTTTATTGTAGCATATAGGATTCCTCGCTTTAATTTTAAAAAGGGTTTTACTAGTTAAAAGTTCTCTTCTGATTTTTAGTGGCATTTCGACGGCCTCATTCAGCATAATATCTATAGGTGTTGATTTAAGAAAGCCTAGGCAAATTCTTATACAACGGTTTTGAATTACCTCTAGTTTTTTCAATGATGAATCAGGGGCTTCACCGTATATGACTGCTCCATAATCAAATATTGCCCTTATCGTAGATCTATAAAATAATAAAGATATGTTTGGGTCAGCTCCCCATTTGGAATTGATACTTATCATTCTGAGTGTATTAATCATTTTCTCGGATCTTTTAATGATTTCCAATACGTGTTTATTCCAGTTTAATTTTCTGTCAAAATACATTCCTAAGAATCTGACATTAGGAGCGCAAGGAAAAGTAATTCCACCCAAAACAACTTGATCCCCCAATGGGAAGGCATGTTCTCTACTAAATGGGCAAACCACCGATTTGGTAGACGAAATTTCCATGCCGTTATCTAACTGCCATCTTTTAAAACCTTTTACCGCTTCATTTAATGCTTCTAAGCCAATATTTGTGTTTTTATGTGTAGTATATAAACATATATCGTCAGCAAACTGTAGTATCGAAACTTCCTCCGGAATATAATTTCTTAAATCAGAGGAGAATAATATAAATAAAATACAGCTTAAAATACCTCCCTGTGGCAGTCCGACTTTAGCATTCCTGGTTGAAATTATAGTATTATTCACTCTTAAATATATTTTTCTATTTTCTATAAGATTGATTATTAATTTTGTAAATTTATGCGGTATGCCTATTTTAATCATTTTTTTTTAGCGAGGATGTGGATCGGAACGGTATCATATGCTTTTTTTATGTCTAGAAATAGGGCTATTGTTTTTTTTCCACTAGTAAATGCTATATTAATGTCTGTGTGTAATGCCAAAAGACTATCTAAGGTGGATTTTCCTTTACGAAAACCATATTGATATTCGGGTAATTTTTTGTTAAATTCTAACCACCATTCTAACCTACATTTTATCATTCTTTCGAAGGTTTTTAGAACACATGAGCTGAGAGAAATAGGTCGATAGGAAGTTGCTAATTTTGGATCTTTTCCTGGTTTGAGGAACGGAATTACACAATAATCTCTCCATGAATCTGGGACTGAGTTAGATTCCCATATATTATTCATTATATGTAATAAATGAGTTTTGGATTCTAGCGGCAGTTTGTTTAACATTAAGTAATGGATGTTATCTAAGCCAGGTGCCGTATTGTTGTTATTTTTTAGTGCGTTTGAAAGTTCCGATAGCGAGAATTTAGATAAAATTTTATCGCTATTTTTCATATCAAAAAATTTATTTCCCGTATCCTCGTCGGATATGTTATTGATATTTGTGTCGTTACCTTTATTGACGTTGTTTTCTAAGTTCGTGGATTCTTCATTTTCTTGTTGTAGGGGTATGCTAGCTAATGGTGGTGCTAAAAGATCTATTAATTCCTCACACCATTCACCAGTGGTAATAGAGAATTCATTATTTGTTTTGCGGTTATTTATATTTTTCAACATTTGCCATATCTGTTTTATGGGGGTATTTTTATTAATGCTTGAACAAAATGTTTGCCACGATTGCTTTTGTTTATTTCGGGTAATATTTTTGAACATAGCGTCTGATCTTTGATAATTTTTGAGATTATCTATTGACGGAAAGTTTTTATAAGTTTTGAAGGCGTTTTTTTTTTTTCTGTTTTGAAGAAAATATGTGCATTCTTTATCCCACCATTTTCTACTAAATTTTCTATTATATCTTGCTTTATATTGCGGAATAGTTTTACTACTAGTTTCGTTTAAAAAGTTAATGAAATCTTCATAGGTTGAGTTATCTGATAGGGCTGAATTATTATCTTTAGCCACAGTTTCAAATTCTTCCCAATTTGCTGAATTAATTAACCATTTTCTGTTAGATTGAAAATGAGCAGTTGGTTTAGTGTATTCAACGCGGTAGGAAATGTTCATGACAATGGGTAGGTGATTAGATCCCAAGGGGTCATCGTACACCTTCCAATCTATAATGTTAGCAATGTTTGCCGAGGCAAATGTAACGTCTAAACAAATATTATTTGACTGATGTAAATTATTTACAAAAGTTGGCGCGCCATTGTTTAAGCATATCAGATTTGAATTTTCCACAGCTGAAATCAAATTGTTACCTTTGTTATCACTATTATCACACCCCCATTGATAGTGGTGGGCGTTCATGTCTCCACCTATGAGTAAAGGACTATCAAAACTATTTAAAAAATTTTCCCAATCTGATTTGGTGATTAAGTGTTTAGGGGAAACATATAACGAGGCCAGATTAAGTTTAATTTTATTAACTATTGTTACATTAATTGCTACTGCTTCTAGGTTGTTAATTTTTGGAAAATTTAAAATTTGTTTAAAGTATAGCTTCGATTTTATTATAATTGCTACACCTCCATAACCATCTGATCTATCCTCCCTTATTACATTGTATCCTGGTATATTGATGTATCTATTGGGTTTAAACCATGTTTCTGATATTAAGGCAATATCTATGTCTTCATTAAAAAGAAATGACTCTAAACTATTTTTATTACAAATTGCTGATCTAGCATTCCATTGCATTATTTTTATATTTAGGGTCATTGACTTAGTAAGTGACAATTTTTAATTAATAGTTGATTAGATGTTAGATTAATTAGATTAATAGTTTAGAAAATTGTTTATGTTATTTTGTGTACGTATTAATTATTATATATGTAGGCTTTCGCTTCTATCTTTAATCATATTCCTGATTTCTTCTTCACTAATTGTTACATTTTTAATAGATAGTATTGTATTTACTATAGAATAAATAGCATCTGAAACTTGTACTTTGGTTGGTTTATTATAAGGAGTTCCCGTCGGTTTATCTCTTGAAAGATTTTTGTTAGTAAACACAGGAGCTGTTGGGTACAAAGGTGCCGTATAACTATTTGTTATCTCACTCGCCTGTACAAAGAGGTTATTGTTCGGTTGTCTTTCTGGACTTGTGACTCGGAGCCTTTTGTTGATACTAATTTTATTACTAACAGCTGTATTTGGTTTATTAAATGAATCCCTACTGTTTGATTGTTCCAATGTTGGGAATGTTTCTGTTGTATGTCTTAAAACGGCCCATCTAAATGATTTCCCTTCTAAATAATTTTTAGCTTCTAAATAGGTCATATTTTGTGCTGACATCAGTTCTTTTATCTTTTTTTTGATTGTTAAATTCTGGGCATATGTTTTTTGCTAAAGAGGAATGGTTTCCCTTGCAATGCACGCATTTTAATAAAGTCCCGGGGGTACATTCTTCTTTTGAATGTTTTTCGCCACAATCTGAGCACCTGGTTGTTGAATTTTTACATTGTGTAGTCGAGTGACCGAATCGGAGACAATTTTGACATTGAATTACCGATTGAACATATCTATGTACTTCGCACCTAACATGGTGGATAGTGATATAATTAGGGAGTAGCTGACCTCTGAAATTTATTAGTACTGTTCCTGTCGGTCTATATTCGAATTCTTTTAAATCTTTGTTAAAAATTTTCTTTTTGAACCTTCTAACCCCAATAACTTTGACCGATTCGGAGTATAATGTTTTAGTATGTAGTAGTATATCCTCTTCCGTAAGATTTACATCTATACCCCTTATTACACCTTTCCTCTCCAGCATGAATTGCGGAATGTAGGCTAAAAAGTTTTTTGATTTTAATATTTCGGATGTAACCAGTGCATTTGCATGCAATCCTAACCTGGTTTCCACTTTTATTCTGTTTCGCCCTGTTCTATTTATTGTTAAAATATTGTTATAAATTTCAGGAGTAGTTTGATTTAATAGTTTTCCTATTGTCATAGGGTGAATGCGGCTAATACCGGCCCCTTCGGCGGATTTGCTTTCTATAAAGACATAATAAGGCCCTAAATCATTTGCTTCGTATAGACGGGTTGTTATATTTTTATTTATTGTGTTTGTTTTATTTATACTTTCTATAATTTTGACATTCGGGCTGTTTGAAATATTAGAGCTAATGTTCTCGTTAGTACTTTCCTCTGAATCCATTTCACTTTCGTTTACAGTTAAATTTATATTTGAATCTTGAACTAAATTATTATTAGCAAAATTGTGTACTAAATTACTATTATGAGCTAAATTGTTTATTTCTAACTGATTTTTATCGGGGGGGGGGGGGGGGGGGGATATCGTCCCGACCATCGCTATTCGCTGACATTCTTCTTTTTATATATTATAACTTATAAAATTAAATAAATAAGTAAATGTAAGGTGTAATATAAATTAGTTAACTTTTACTAATTAAAAAAAAAAAAAAAAAAAAAATTTGAAAAAGAAAAGATAGAACTAAAATATATATAATAAGAATAAAGCCTCTTATCTGTCCTTCGTGCTAAAAATTAATGATCTTGAAAGCACTAAATATTTTATTTATAAGTATTTATTTTATTGAGCCATCTTTTAATTAATATAAATATTTGAAAACATTATGTCTTTGAAACTATTTAAGTTTGTTTTCTAAAACACAAATAAATCTAAGATTTATCTGCAGATAAAACTGATTTATCCACAATTTTATTGGATAGTGCATACTTAACAAAAATACATTAGAAAAATTATGATCTTTTTATAATATATGTTTAAAAAAAGTGTAGTAACAATTGTTTTGCTATATATGTTTTTGCTATTTAGGTATTTTAAATATTTTAAGAACTTTGTAATATTTAATAAAATAAATAATCCTCCATCTTATACAAATTGAACGAACAGAAAAAAGAAAAAGAAAAAAATAGCTTGAAGGTTAATAACCTAATTCTTGAATTAATAAAGAAGCATTTAAATTATGGATGTATGGATGAATAGCTAGTAAATATTATATTATATTATGGTGATTATTACTTGGGATGAAAATTGTTTATACTACTGTATATGTTTATATTATACTATAGTATATTATGATCTCATATTCAATATTCAAATATGCAGAATACTGAAATTGTACATTGGAATTTCAGATTTAATTTCATATATTTAAAGTTGATTTGAAAATTTTATCTCACATTCAGTATACATATTGAAAATTAAAGGTCATCTATAGTTTTTTATGCCGTTATTTAGTTGGTTATGTTTACATTTTTCACAGACATAATGGTGATTGAATATTGTATTTTGAAAAAAAAATTTTTTTTAAGATTAAATCATTTTTATTATTAATTTTGTGTGTTAGGGATTCAAAGTACACTTTTGTTCCAGTAAATTATTTTTATTATGAAAATAAATAAAATGATCGTACCCACCTGAGTTGGTCAGCCTGACGCCAGCCAGATTCAACTGCAAGTTGGTAAAATAAGATTGTTAGGTTTATAAGGACTGCTGTGTGATGCTTTGTCAGCATTTTTCTTGAGGCCAGGGTCAGTTTTGTTACCCTATCCTCGGCTAATTCTGTAATTGACCTCGAATTTTAAAGGAAGAAATGTTTTTGAAACAAATAGCGAATATTTTGAATATATTTGCCAATTAATTAGCAGAAAATTACTCAGAACGTATTAAATGCGTTAAAGGTTAATGACCGCTGAACCTGTTATATACATATATATATTTTTTTTTTTTTGTGTAATAATCTTATAAAGATAATTCAGGAATAACTTTTTAAGGTAAAATATTCTTTCGTTAATAATAGCTTGTTGGTTAAAACTTTAAACAATGTCTGTAGATTGAACACGTTAGGTTTTCAGTTAAGATTGAAGATAGAAAGGAAATTACAGACCCGACCATTGATCTTAAAAATAATTAAAAGTTTTCATACAAAATTTTTCCCTGGAATTATTATTTTCTGGGACGCCTTATAAAAGTTTCATAAGGATAAGATTGGCTACTGAAATCGTTGGCCTGTGTTATGTCCATTCTTAGTCAAATGATTGTTAATTATAGCATTAATTAAAAATTATAATAAACTATATATATGAATGAAATTCATTTTAAATATTTTTAGCATTAATTATTCATGTTTTTAAGTGTAGTACAAATTGACAATCAGCTAAAGCTAATTAACTGTCCAAAATATAAATGAATTCTGACTTAACAGTAAAAAAAAACACATGTATTATTCCAAAACTTCGGCAAATTTAAATTATTTTCATGGTTTTATCACTTATTCATTTGTCAGGAAGTACATTTCGATCTGCATTTTTATTTGTAAGCTAGCAACCCCCTTCGCGGCTCCGCCTGCTCTTATGAGTAAAGAACTTATAAAAAATAATAATTGAACTAATGGTGATAAAATTAACTAACAATTGATTTTTTATTTGTTTATCGATAAAAAACTTGTATTGAAGTATGCAATTGAGCATTATTTCTTTAATGATATTTTCACGCATGATATTAATTTTAAACCTACCATTGCACAGATTAGGTGTTTGAAGATTACGTAAAAGCATAACTGTACAGCAATGTTTTTAATTTTAATGTATGAGTTGGTCGTCCAGATGGACAAAGACTATTAATTAACCCTTTCCTTGCAAAAACAGAAGTACTGGGAATTTTTTTAGAATTCTTTTGAAAAATTGAAGTTTAGTCTTAACAAATCAAGAAACGATTATCTATTCCGGCCAAAACTGGTTTTAATTATTTTTATCGTCATTCGTCAAAAAAGGGAACTGTGGGGAAAGTTGAACACAATATTGGAGTTGAAATCATTACGTCTATTTTTCAGTAATTGGTATGGGTCATTTTCAAATAAAATGGCAATTTTCTGTCCTATCACTTTGAATGGCTGTAAAAAATTATTACCTCCAATATTTCATTATTGTCGATTTTACCTTGTCGAATTAATTTGTTTAAATTAATGTAAGCCTTAGAATTTCAATTTGAAATGTTTGGTAAAGAGAGAAAAAAAAATAAAAATTATTAAACATTTTGACATACGTTACTGTCCACAGGTGAAAGTTGTCATCTTCTAACCTTCACAAAAAGTATAGACATTTTTTTCATTTTATTCTCTTTGTTATTTCATGTTCAATCAGGTGTATATTAAATCAAAATAGTACTTTAAAAAAAAAAAAAAAAAAAATTGAAATTTGGGGTCTTGAGAAAAGATTTTCTTTGTGCCCGAGAATTTCCGTATTCATTTATTTGATGTACGTGACCGGGTGTAGAAGAGTAGGTTCTGGAGCTTGAGTAGTCGTGATAGCGTCTTAACACCCTCCAGACTGTGTATTATAACTAGAAACCGGATTTTCATGCAGTAAAAAATCAAAAAATGTGCAGTAAAAACTCAAAACATGCAAAATCGTGCAGTAAAATACTCAAAATATGCAAACTCGTGCAGTAAAAAACTCAAAACGTGCATTTAAAAACTTAATACATGCAGCAATCCATTTATTTACACAAATATGCAAAACTTAACCAGCCTTGAATAAACATAAGGACATTTCGACAAACGTTTCGTTTTAGTGTTAATTCAATCTGAAATACTTTAAAATTTGGGAAAAAAAGGAGATGGAAAAAATTGTTCATTAAAAAAAAATATGTGTCTTCATTAAAATTTCTTCTCACGTGGAAACAAAATATAATATAATGTTTTTTAAAATAAATTAGTTTTTAAAACTTTAGTTAAAATGTACGACACTACAAATTCAAAATATTTCTCAGTAAAATTATGCAGCCTGTCACTTAAAATGTTCTTTAACAAAGAAAAAGAACGTTCTATATCTTTGAACATAATAGGACAATTTTTGTAGCATGCTTTTGTGGATTGATCCAGATTATCAGCTTCCTTTCCGTTGATACAATAATTTAATTTTTTTTAACGAATGTAGCCGTAGTTTTTTTTAAGGAGTGACTAAAATTTTGAAAACAAACATCTTCCCTTTTCATTTTCAATTCGTTTTAAGCTTTCTTCGAGAGTTTCAATAATTGCGATTTCGATTCAATTCAAGGATTGATTTCGGGATTCCAATCGTATCAGAGCGGTTGACAGATACGATTTAATAAACGTTAAATCGGATATGATAGTCTGTGGATATATATATATCCACTCGTATATCTAGTCTATTCATATCCAGCAGTAACATTGGCATGATTATGAGAACAATATAGTCTCGAAACGTCGCCAAAATAGTTGATTTTTTATTTTATGACTGAACCTCAAGAACCTTACTAAACATATATATATATATATATATATATATATATATATATATATATATATATATATATATTTTTTTTTTTTTTTTTTTTTTTTTTTTTTTTTTTTTTTTTTTTTTTTTTTTCAAAAGTGATTTTATCTCGTCTTCATCTTATTTATTCACAATTTTTTAAAACTTTAGAAATTATCGGCCTTAAATAGTATTGCATTTAACCATGTACACCATCGCGTTAAAACAGGTACTAGGGGAAGTTCACATTGCATTACATTGCGATACTTGTGATCACACGAAATGGGGATTTGAAGAATACTTTTTTCTGTTGTTTACCAGCTTATTGACTTCTGGGAAAATTTCTCACACTTGAAAACACCCGATTTTTAAAAAAAAATCCATTAGACCTTCGTTAATGAAACGTGAAACCGTTTCATGGTTTGTACTCAAAATTACTTTACATGAAACTAACGATGGTGTCGGTTCGATCTCCGGATGAAGAAACGATTAAAATATTGCAAATGTAAGGGCCTCTTTTGTTGGTAGTTTCATGGACCATGGTGTATATGTAGTGGTCTCCAATATATAATAATTCTGACAGGTTGAAAACCCGGTAACAAACGTCAAGTTATTCAAAATTCAGTTAAAGATCAAGGAAGTGGAAATTTGACGAACCGACTCAGGTATATATCCTCAAGTAGTGTGCTAACATCGTAGTATGCCAACGAACATGAATAAGTAACTTTTTTTTTAAGGTTGCATGCGTTTTTTGGAAAGCTAAATTGCCATTTATTTGAAAATGTCCCGTATGTATATGTAAATATAAAGTCATTGATACAGATAATTAAATACCTGGGACCACCTAATCATAAAACTTTCAACATCACTGCGCTTTTTTCTGACGGTACTCTAAAGTAGACTTACCGCCTTCCATCAGTGGCGATCTTCTCTTTATTCTTTAGAACGGTTGAAAGAGAACTAACGGAATTCGGAATTCACTTACAATAAACCTCCAACTTCTTTTTCCTTCCTCCAATTTGCAAATCAGTTTTAACTTTTCTGTAATTAAAAGAATTTTCAGTAGCTATTGTAAAACCACTCGAGTGAATAAGCAATAAGTGACTGGTGTACCTATGAACTGAAAAGGTAAACAATGAAAAGAAACAGGAAGACAAATTACCCATGAAATTCTTTTAATTTAAGTTCGAGTTATAGAGGCGAAGACTTCCAATAGTTCGATTTATCCCTCTTTTGACCCCTATTATGTTCGAATTATTTACACACCTTTTCACGTTTTTGCCTGAAATCGACACATTGAGGTGAAATTTACGTATAATGTACTTCCGACCGTAGATTTTGTTCGACTTATTTAAGAGTTCAGCTTATCTAAGCACAATACATGATGCATGTGTGAATTATTTTTGTTAATAATTTATATTTAGTTACCATGGAGAAATATGTTTATAGTGGAAGGTTACATAACAATGATTTTTATTAACTGTTTTTTGTTTTGTCCATGGAGTTATAGTCTATGTCTATGTCTATGGAGAGGCCCTCCCGTATATTATTCCGTGAGGGGCGAGACCAAAACATCAACCGCCCACTCACTCAATGCCCAACTAGCGATTTGCATTCCATTGGGCTAGGGCAATTGAAAGGGTTCGTAATAAATAAAATAAGTAAATAAATCACTATAATAAAATAGCAGCAGTATAAAGCCTAGGAAACCAAAATTTGAACTGATAAGAGGTTAATATACTGATAATACGGTTCACACCAAAATGGCTACCTGCCCTGGCTCTTGAGAGGTAAGCCCCCTCCATTTGTCTGTAACTTGTCGAAAACTCAGCCGCGGTTGGAATAAACGCCAGCAACTACGATGGCGAGGTTAGGGCCGTCCACGAAGCCTCCAACGAACTCCTAGCCAACGGCGTGAACCCAGGAAAAGTAGACTTCCTCGTCGATTCCCAGGCAGCAATAATAGCTCTAAGCGACAATACCACTGCATTGAGACAATTAAGTGTCGCAGAAAAATTGCAGAACTCATTTTGACTGGGTGGGTCGTCTCCCTACTATGGGTACTCAGCCACGTGGAGCTCCATGGTAGCGAGTATGCTGACGCCAAGGCTAAGCAGGGAGCAGAGTCAGACCAGCCTATCGTGCCACTCACTTTAAAAAGAGACAGAAATCTGATAGAAGCCACGGTCAGTAGCGTAACTAAAATGACCCTGATGACATCAAGCACTGGCAAAAAATGGGAGGAACTTGCTCTGGTAGGACCGATCCCAAGAAACATCGAGAGAGCTGAAGCCGTTGCACGATTTCGACTAATCACAGGACACGACTACTTGCAAGCCCACTTGTACCGCATTGGTCTTGCTGACAGTGCCTTTTGCCTGTTATGTAACCTAGGATGCATGGACGGAAATCATCTGAGGGTTTGCCCTGCTCTTATCTACCCAGAAGACGACATTATAAATCGATATTGGGAGGCTCGTCGTCAGATGGCTAAACTGCCACAGACGGGCGTTGGATAAATAAATAAATAAACTTGTCTATAACTCCATGGTTTTGTCTTAAAAAGTGCTGAGTTTTTATTTATTTATTTATTTATTTTTATTTGACCACCTCTGAAGTATGCCCTAAAAAAGAATCATTAAAATTGATTCAGAATTGATGGAGTAAAAAAAGTAAATAAAAAAAATACAGACGAGTTGAGAACCTCCTCTTTTTTGAAGTCGGTTGATAAAATATAAATAGGTATATTTAATTTTTTTTTTTCAACCTAGCTTTTATTATTGGGTTTTTAGTTTTATTAAAAACTGATTACAAGAATTTCTCTAAATTCAGTTCAGTAGTCCTGGACTAAAAAGGTCAATACAACATTAAAATTCATAAATAAAATAAATCCTTTAATAATTACAACTCTTTTAGACGATTTTCGCTACCAAACCTCGACACTTTTAGAAAAAACAACAGTAAAACCAACATATATTTTCCGTTTCCTTAAAACGTTTCTTTAAAAGTAAAGGCCCAAGATTTAATTAAATTTCTGTCTAAAACCGAAGTTCTCATATAATAGAGGAAGAATAAGAAAATTCAACTGGGCATAAAATTAGATAGTGCTATATTGGCAATATAGGACTTGTGTTAGCAAGTCTTAAAGCCAAAAAAATAAATGCAAAACATGTAAAGAAAAAATGCTGATATTTTGTAAACAATTGAAAGACGTTTTAATTAAGATATTTTAAGTAACATTTTTTTTCTAAATTAAATGACATTTTTTAATTGCAATAGTTAATGCCATCGAGTTTCAGACTTACAAGTCGTTTTTAGCGTCCTCCGCTACTCTAGCCAACCACCTCAGCTTTGGTCTTCCTCTCCTTGTTCCATGCATTGGATGCGTCAACATTTTGGGCATCTCAGCATCTGCCATCCATGAAGTATGCCCTGTATACCCCAGAGACCTTAATTTAATATCTCTGACCTCATCAGTCTCTCCAAAGGCGAGGTATAGTTTTTGGTTAGTGCTTTCAACTAAAGTAATTTCAATTACGAAACAAAATATAAAAGCCAATAAAACGATACAAACGAAAAATACTAATAAATAAATAAGTGCTATTAAAATTCTAAAAACGTCCATCCATTAATTTTTTTTGAATTCCAAATCTCCTAATTAGTTACAGGACAGTGGCAAAGAAACGTATTTTACAATCTTTTACCAGGTATGCAAGTTTAAAATGTCGTTTATTTCTTAAAATATATACACAGTAATTTAAAAAAAAGTATAATATATTTTATTCAAAGTACTGACCCTCGCTTTCTACACATTTTGCCCATCTCTCGGGCAATATATGGATACCATTCCAAAAGAATGCTTCATCTTTATTTAAAAAATCCATTCATCGAGCCATTTTCGTACGTTTTCGAAATTGTTGAAGTGTTGCTCCGCCAATGAGTGTCCCATCGATGAGAAGAGGTGATAATCAGAAGGCGCCAGGTCAGGTGAATACGGCGGGTGGGATAGGAGTTCCCAACCAAGCGAAGAAATCGTTTCCTTAGTCAATCTGGCTGAATGTGCAGGAGCGTTATCATGCTGAAGAATGACTTTGGCGTGCCTGTGAGCCCATTCTGGGCGTTTTTCGATCAATGCGTGACTCAAATTGATCATTTGTTGTCGGTAGCGCTCGGTATTGACTGTTTCGCCGGGTTTGAGAAGCTCGTAGTAGACTACCACACACACAGCATTGTCTTCTTCCCAAAACGATCCGGTCTTGCACTCGATGTGGATGGTTGTCCTGGCGTTACCCATGATTTTTTTCGTTTGGGATTCTGAAAATAAATCCATTTTTCATCGCCAGTTACAACTCGATGCAAAAAACCCTTTCTTTCTTTCGTGGCGTAAAAGCAGCATTTCGCACACAGTTTTTCGTTTTTTTTCTGTCGTTCGTCCAATTCATGTGGAATCCATTTTCCAACCTTTTGAATCTTTCCCATAGCTCTCAGGCGATCGGAAATGGCTTGCCTAGTGACATTCAACTGTTCTGCCATCATTTGTTGGGTTTGGGTATTGTCTTCGTCTAATAAAGATTGCAATTCGAAGTCCTCAAACTTTTTTGGTCGATTTTCTCGTTTTTGATCAGTAACATCAAAATCACCACGTTTGAAACTTTGAAACCAACGTTCACATGTCCTGACGGTTGGAGCAACATCGCCATAAGTCTCAACAAGAATTCGATGACATTCAGATGCCTTTTTCTTTTGATTAAATTAGAAAATCATGACATGCCGCAAATGCTCTTTATTTGGCTTAAAATTAGACATTTTTAACACCAAAGAAAGGTATGATACGTCCACGTAAACGACTTAAAAAACTGACTTTTGTAAACAAATGACTAACAAACAAAATAGCGTTTAGAGATAAGCAAATCCTTCAATAGGCTAAGAGCGCATTCTATTGAAATTAAAACGACATTTTAAACTTGCATACCTGGTAAATTGCAATAGTGCCGAAAACTCAAGGAACTTGGTTTAAAATGATTATTTTTATAGCAGTCAATTTTTTCCTATTTAATTTAAATAGTCTTACTGTAACTATAGAGAAACACCTATGTAGCAAATTTAGATAAGTATGTAAACAAAATTTGGAAAAGATTTTAAGTGTGGTTTGTAATGCTTTTATTTCTAAAACAATTACATCATTCCCATGAAAAAAAAATCTCAGATCATTCTAAAGGTAACTGACATAGGGAATTTTCAACTCTAGAGGGAAAATATTGTTAATGAATGTATAATTGTTGACAAATAACATGTGATGTTTATCTTAACATCTCATTGAAACAATTTGAACAGCATTTCCGATAAGGTAATGAATGTTAGTAAGGATTAATGATTTCAAGGTTTGGTATATTGCGGTTCAGGAGTAGTATTCTACTTTCCTTATTCGTAATTACACTTAAGGATTAACTCATTTCAGGCCTACTCGTAATGATTAATAATTTGAGCAATTTACTATTAACTACAGATGTACCAGAATAAAAAAAAATACATATGAGAAATGTCAACAGAGAGATAAGATATTTACCTAATTTAAAAGTTATTATTACTTTGTAAAAAAAAAAAGTGTTCAAAACAAAAACTTTTATTATTTCGGACTTTATTCAAGGCAAGTCACATATTAAACCAAATGAGTTTGAAGAACTACATTATATTTTTTGTAAGTAATTTACTAAATTATGAGTCTATTATATTGACAGTTTGGAATCTACCAGAGTATTACTTAAATTTAATAACGAAACATCTACAGTTTTTTGTTTTTTTTTGGAGCACCCTTACAATTTACTTGACATCTTCGGCTGGCATCTAGGCTACAAGTAGTTATAGAAAATTATTTGGGTTTCAGATAAATTATCCTTTATTGTAACAGTCAATAATTCATTTTATACAAATCCCTGCCCACATGATAAATACATGTTGATCAATGGAAATTAAGTAGGCTATATAGAAATTAAGTAAATGTAGTTCAATGAACTAGCGGTCTATAAAACGGGTATTCCTAAATTTGCCTATTGAAGTAACGTTTAAATGTTATGGTTCATAATAAATTCCAGTAAATTGCAAATGCATTAAAATCCGATAAACTAAATTTATCAGTTATTTCAGAGGAGGCTTGTTATTCCAGATGTTCTTTATAACTCCCGGAAAGGAATAATAATTTTCATGTTTTCACATCTAAATACTCATGATGGCAAATATTTTCTTTTCTGGGAATTTGAAATTAAATACAATCTCATATTGTAATGCAAGTTTTTAAATATTATTGTCTCTATTGCTTCTTATTATTCTTAAGAAATTTAAATGTTCTTTTTCTATGATTTTTGCGTTAATGTAGCTTTAACTGTCTGTAGTATTATCTATAGCCGTATCGATTATCACATGTAACCATAGGAACTATGCTACTTTATTTGTTCATTGTTGTTAATTAATTGTTCTTTTTTTTATTAATAATGGTTGAAATTTTTTTGTAATCCTTGTTAATACTAAAAACGACGAGGATCTTGGCGAACTCTTAGTACTTCTATGCTAGTGTTTACAAAGGTTGAAGAAGACATTTAACGGAAAGTTATCATTTTCGTTCCCAGCATTCGGTTATGGACTTGTATGTTGGCAACATTACATTAATCGTTTTGAAAGATTTTTTTCAACTGAAAAATTTCGGTAATCATTTTGAAAAACTATCGATTGAAGGATTTCAGCAATGAGGAGGATGAAGAAATTAGAAAAATATATTGCCTGCGTAAATAAGTACTAATTTCTTATTATGCGAAATGAGGGAAACGAGGATTCAATTCAAGTTCTTTCTCCATTCAGTCAATTTCGGGCTATTATTAGTGCTGCATTAAATGGAAATTTCTGTAGAATGGAGTATGATTCTGGTCGTCGTTTTCACACATAATAGAGACTGGTGGGAGAAGTTGGGTTGTCTTCAGATTAGCATTACAGGTTTTGGGAAACGGTTTATCACTGCCGAATCGAGTGGCAATGATGAAGATTCAACAAAAGAAAATCCATTAGTTGGTGGAACCGGGGATTTATTCCGCGATGGGATAGGGACAGTAAGAGGAATAAAAATGTGCCACACATATTGCTTTTGTTATTTCATAGTATCAGTGCCGTTAGATGATGACGGGTTCCAGCGGCTCGCATTCGATATTCAATAGTGGAAAGAATAATAGTCCAAGAGCTGGTGACATATTTAGAGCACGGACTTGACCCAACTTGCTTTATAACTCAAAAGTTTCGTTTTCTATAGTTGTATAGGGAATGGCTAGTCTGGCTGGCGTGAGCTGGTGGGAGAGGTACTGCGCATCCAAAAAGTAAGGTAAAAAATCTGTGATAAAAAACATAATTGACAGCCTGAAAATTTAATAGCATATCAGGTATAATATTTTAACAATAACCCCAAAACGCCAGACCATTTGAGTAGTGGGAGACGGAAACAGACCACCCAAAGATATCTACAAAAAAAATGAAAATAAAAAACATTTTTGACCCAAACTGAAAATTTAGTAGCGAGTTAAGTACATTAAAAAAAAAAAAAAAAAAAAAAAAAATTGACCCATGCTAAAGAATTAATAGCGTAAGTACATTTTGAAATAGAGAGAGAAACACTTTATTAAGTGGTACTGCCCATTCTTAAATGGGTTGCTACATACAAAGTGTGGCACGCAGAACCAGACCACCCCAAATATTTATTCTTGACCCAAGCTGAAAATTTTGTTGCGTGTTAAGTATATTTTTTAAATAATAATACTATAAAGCCAGATCATTTGAGTGGTGGGTAACGGAACCAGACCATCTCAAATATATATATTCTTGAACCAAGCTGAAAATTTAGTAGAGTGTTAAGTACATTTTAAAAAAAAATAAACAAAGAACTTTTTCAGCACGGGTCAAGAATATATATATATATATATATTTTTAAATATCTTTGAGATGGTCTGTTTCCGTGTCACACCACTCAAGTGATCTGGTTTTTTGGGTTGGTTAATTAATAAAATATATCTAACACGCTACTCAATTTTCAGCATGGGTCAAGAATATATATATATATACTAGCTGAAAATACCCTGCTCCGCTACGGTTTAATATTATTAGGATTAAGGACAACTGAAATTAGTAAAAGTTAAGCTTAACGTTGATGATTATTATTACTTAAATAAACGTAAAGAATTCAATTCTTAGAATAATGTCAATAAGTAAATTTGATCATTTATTTTTAAGACTTAAGACTTCTATGGATTTCAAGATGGGTTTTCTTATACTTCTGTACAGTCCCTTTAAGTACAGTTGTGTGATTTTCGGAATATGCGTAGACAACATATCCTTTAACTTCAGGTTGGCTAGTTTTCTACTAATTTCAGGATGATTTGTCATATATTTCTTAACAGCTTTCCTGTTGGCTTCTACATGTGCTTGAATATATTTTGCAGCAGAGTTCCTTAGTTGTTTGTTGCGAACTGAATCAGTGAATCATAAAACTTGTAAAATACAAATTGGGCCTGTTTGAGAAAAGCCGATTATCTTGTGACCGGAAAACTGAAGGAAGAGTAGTTGGGGGAGAAGCTAGTGGTGAAGCAATGTTGGTGGGTTGCTTGTAAGGAATATGTACATCGAACTGGCCTTACATGTCATCACCAGAGAACATAAGTCTTTTAATAGCTTCTCGTCACGGAACAACTCAAACTTGTAAGGGTCCACCTCTGCAGCCACCATGAGTTCACAGACAGTACCATATTATAAGGTTTCGATATCGATCGTATTTTTGTTTGTTTAGAACTATAAGGAACTTAATTTGTGGTCAAATTGTGCGACTTAAACATCTAACCTATTTCTTAACTTAGCTTATCTCGAAATACCATATGACAATTAATCTATTATCATTCACCCAATAAAAATTGTAATAGCATTTTTAGCGAATTTGCCGCGATCCAGGCCGATTTTTTTTATTCCTTTCTTAGCGAGCACCTATGGCCCTAGAGGAAGCTACATATCAAATTTCATTCCAATCCGTTCGGTGGTTTCTGAGATTTCGTGTTAAATGAGTGAGTGGTATTTGACAAAAATATAGTTGATATATATTTTTTAATATATCTTTGAGGTGATCTGTTTCCGTGACCCCTATTCAAATGATCTGTCTTTTTGGTATTATAATTATAAAAATATACTTAACACGCTATTAATTCTTCAGCATGGGTCAACATATTTATTTATTTTTTTTAAATGTACTTAACTTGTTACTAAATTTTCAGCATGGGTTAAAAATGTTTTTTTATTTTTTAAATATATCTTTGGGGTGGTCTGTTTTCGTGTCCCACCACTCAAATGATCTGGATATTTGGGATTATTGTTTAAAATGTGTACCTGATACGCTATTAAAGTTTCAGTTTGGGTCAAAAATGTTTTGTTTTTTTCATTTTTAAAAAATTATCTTTGGGGTGGTCTATTTCCGTGGCCCACCGCTCAAATGGTCTGGCTTTTTGGGGTAATTGTTGAAGTAGTGTACATGATACGCTATTAAAGTTTCATTCTGAGTCAATTGTGTTTTTTATCACAGATTGTTTACGCTACTTTTAGGATGCGCAGTACCTCCACACCTGCGGACGCAAGGCAGAATAGTCATACCCTATATAACTATTGAAAATGATACTTTTGAGCTGCTGGACTATTGCAACGTTTATTACCCTTACTATTTGGGTACTTCCTTCGTTTTATGTACGTTATATTATAGTTATTGATGGGTTTTCGCAATTACTTCTCCCATTTCTTAGTGATTATTTTTTTAAAAATAATAACTAATGCTAATGATAAACTGAACAACTACTAAGCTGCTAAGCTACAATTACTAATAAATCGGTTGAAATATCGACTGAATTGTATTCTGGCCAGTCCACAAGTCTACATGAATATTACTTTATATCTATAATGTTGGTTGAAAGTATTTATTGTCAGTTTCTCTCTTTTCCTGTAAAGTATAATGTTTACAGTTGCGCGATGAGCGATATGTTGCTGGAAATAAACTGATATTGAAATGCATTGCTTCGGAAGCAGGTTTGGGTGTGATTTTATTACAAAAGATGGAAACTGGTACAGAAAGATCGGTTTCCTTTGTTTCCAGAAAATTAGCGGTTGTCTAGAAGCATTAGTTATCAAGGAAGGTAATTTCCATAGTGTCAGGAGTAAAAAAAAAAAAGACTTCAATTTATATATGGAAGATCCTCATTGTCCACCGACCATCGACTACTTTAACATTTATTTCGGAGCAAAAGTATATTTACCAAAAATGATTAATCAATTACAGATTGCGCGTTTTGTACAATTGGGAGGCACGGTAGATCAGTGGGTATGGCGCTTTACTACAATGCTCCCGGGCTCAAGTTCGACTGAAGGCAGAAAATTTATATTTTCATTTCGGCTGTGGATCGACTTCGGGGTCGGGAGACCTTCCTGGGATCCACCGAGCTTCTAAAAAAGTAGGTACCCTTAATTGGGAAAAAACTGGCGGTTGAGCGGAATCCTTGCCAAATCACCTCCTTTCCACTACCGAAGTACTTAACCCGAGACCTTTTATGGGTTTTAGTGGGAAAGGTTATATGACTTTGAGATTGGATATTGCAGAGGGTTAGATAATGTGATAGCGGAGACCCTTTCTAGGCTTCCAATTTCATCAGAGAAATCATAGCACAAAATAATATATAAACTGGGCGACACTTGTGTCGCCCAGTTCCATGACTTTGTCGCCCAGTGAACGTAGCAGGTGCCGGCACATTTTTACGGGAGCAAATATTTCAATTTAAATACAGTTTTTCAAAATAATAAAAAAATGGCCTCGTGCAAATAATTTTGCTTTTAAAAGAGTACAGCACAAAGGATTCAATTATATGAGATTAAAAAGTCACGGTCAATCCGGGTCAGTGTCAGTACGATGTATGAACCGGGGGATGAGTGAGATGCATGACTGTAGCAAGCAGAAGGCGATTCCATCGACGCATCAGCTGATTTTCATGTCACCACATGAAAGCTCCCCTCCTAAGTTCTCATCGTTCAGGGATGGTGTAATTGGGCTGTTTGCTACAGATAAACTCCCTGCATCCTGGAGTATGACATCTTTTACGGCAAAACTGTACCACTATTTGAAGTTGTCTGAACACTAGACAGTATTTAGAAAGCAGGTAGAGTCGTATGTTTCTCTGACTCCACACAGCGCAGGTCCTGAAAGAGCTGCATCAGTCCATACCAATTTAATAACTATCAAACAAACCTGCTTGTCACGTGAAGCTATAAATTCACGTATGCACATAGTTCTCAATGGTATTGGTACTGCTTATTTCGACCCAAGACCAGCGGTTGTAAAATTTCTAGAGAAGAAAGAAAGAAGAAGAAAACTCCCTGACGTAGAGTTATATCAAGATCAGAAGTTTGTGAAAAGGTTTTTCGAAAAAGACTCAAATCAGTAAATGTCTTACTTAAACATTTCTCTCTTAGATTATGTTAATGTTTTTAATATTTTCAATTTGAAAACTTATGACTAGTTTTGTAGATTAGTTATTCATTGTTTAGAAACTAAAGATATTTTTTAAGAATATAAGGATTTTTTTTTTTTTTTTTTGCAACATACTAATTTTAAGATTTTGTATGTGTTGTATTATTTATTGTGCAATTATTATACTACCAAGCAGATGGCGTTTGTTTCTTTCAATACAATAGCTTACGTTTTCTTACAATTCAATTACTTACCATCTATCCAAATGTAAATTATAATATGGCCTAAACTAAAATGTAAAACAAGTAGCTTAAGCTTACATGGGCCTATTTCATGAAGCTACAAGTTCAACTCCACAGCTACAATTAAAAAAAAATGGGAGCACAAATGTCAAGGTTTTTTTTGGAATTGTAGCTGTAGAGTTGTACTTCTATCTTTATGAAATAGGGCCCTGGTGTCAATTTAAAAATAGGTTCATACGTCATAGAGTGGACCAAATTAATTGTCAAAGTAAACTACAAGTATGATTGTACATTTTTGCAATTGCACGATTTCTTGCAAGATACCTTGTATTAAGGTAATAAGGTGTTTTTCCAGCAAACATTATGTGTTCCGCAATTTATTGTTTACTTAAAATATTTTATTCTAGTAAAAATAAAATTAAACCTTATCGTAATTAATTTTTCGTAAAGATAAGTTAAAACAAAAAATTGGTTTCCCAAGAAAATATTCTTACAAGTACATTAAGAAATTAAAATATATAAAAACTCGTAATCAAAATAAGGCTTTCAAAATACCACATTCTTCTAGGAAGGGCCTGAGATCATTAATTGAAGTAGGGAGTTCCCGGTATTCCAAACCTCACGAACAATGTTAATTAAGAGTTAAAACGGCCTAAAAATGCGTCATTTGACACTTAATTTTGAAAAATTTTCCACCGAACCCCCCACTCCTACCCCCGGTAATTTTGCCGTCCCGTATGTCGCCCAGTCAAAATTCCTCAAAATATGCACTGAGAGGAATTATCAGCTGAGAAAAATCTGGAAATCAATGATATTGATACAAGAGAGGAGAAAATTTACATACTGACAGATAGTTTTAAGAAAGTAAACTTCTTCGACATAGACGGTATAAGGCACCTTGGTCGTTACTAAACATGGTGGTCTAGTATCCATCAGTACTTAAAAATGTTTATTAAAACTCTTTCAGGCTTGCCAAGGGCAACGAAAAGGGATATGGAAGACCCAATTTATCACTATAACGGTTTATATTATTTCAAAGCCCGCACAAGACGAATCGACAGATGCCGATAGAGTTGTTTGTTGGAAAACGACTGCCAACCTTCCCTGGACTGGGAGAAGCCATTTCTGGAACAGAATAAAAGACCGGATCTGGGGAGAATAAGCAGCGTGATAACTGGCCCTCTTTTGGTTGTTCCAAACAGGGCAAGGAGTCGAGTGATATTTAAACGATATTTTTTTTTTACGTTTTGACGCGTTTTTTCTATAACAAGATCAAAGCTATCTGGAATTCATGTAAAGTTTATAAAAAATGTTTATAGTATGTAGTATTAAAAAAAACAAAAAACATTCGACAATAGAACATTAAAAATTCATTAACAACAATTAATACATAAACAACAGTAGTGTATGGTTATGATAATATGTCGATACGAGTATAATGCCCTTTAAGAAAAGCAGTAACTTAAAAATTCTGAAATAATAACTTATTGGTATCATTGGATTCGTTGTGAAATTTTCGATTCGGTGTTCCGTAGAAAAGCAGCTGGCCCAGTCAAATAGGTTTTATACAGCAAATCTCGGAAATCAACCAATGAAGCTTAATTTTTGAATATGCCTTTGTTTTGATCTTCTACATAAGGGGTAAAAAGTCAACAACCTTAGCATGTCAGCATAATTAGATATTCAAGGTAAAAGGTAAAAAAAAAAAATCATTTTTTTTCAAATATCCTGATTTCTATGCCTCGGACGTCAATCAAGAAGATTACAAAACATGTAGATAACAATATTCTCTATAATTTTGCTTTTATTAATTTTTTTAAGGATTAACCATTTTCGAGATATAGCGCGGAGAAGGAGAACCGGCACCGGTTCTGACAAACATTTTCTTCTAATGACTTCGACAAATGTTCCTCAGAAATATTGTCGGAAATAAAGTTGTAGAGCAATTAATTTACTTTAATTTCATATAAACGTCTCTGGCACTTGAATCAAATGTTTGACAAAAAGTGAGGTAAAATTATTTATTCTCTATAATTATCGATTTTTAATAACTATATCTCGAACATCGTTGAGAGTTGGACAAATATGTATAAAAATAATTTTATAGGAAATTTAATTAGCTTTAATTTTGATCTGTAGTTTATTCTCCTAGAGGCCACTGTTTTCGAGATATAATCGATAAACCTAAACATAGGACCTTCTCCCCTTCCCCCACTATAAACTGAGGATTCCCGTTCCCACAGGGACAGGGACTTTTAGTATACTTACCTTATAACTACTCCTAACGAAGCTGTGGAGTCAAAAATAGTAGCATGTACTCTACACCCCTCATTTCAGGACTCACACCGAAAACACGTTTTTCGATACTCTGTTAGCTATAACTCCGAAATTAATAGTTCGATCCAAAATATATTTATTTCCATCAGAAAGCTGGTTAAATTTACTATAAGATCCTGTATATTAAATTTTGACTAAGCCCAATAACATATCTATGTCAGCATCCTCAAAACCGCTTACTGTTTTGGAATCCAATTTTTTTTTGTCATGTGTTTCTCTATAACTGCATAACTATTTCTCCGATATGAACATTAATTTTTTCAACTAAAACCTGGTTAAATTTACTATTAGGCCCTTTATTTGATATTTTGAATTAACTCTGTAATATACCCAACTCCGTAATATACTCATATCAAGACCACTGAAAATGACAAAATCTTCAGATGTTGCCTAAACATACATATTTTGGGCACTGGCTGAGGTGTATTAGGGGCTTTAATCGAAATTTCATACAAAGAGCCTAATAGTAAATTTAACTAGATGTTAGTTGAAAAAATGAAAGTTCAGATCGGAGAAATAGTTATCGAGTTATAGTGAAAAATGTGCTCAAAAAAACTTTGATTTCAAATCAGAAAGCGGTTTTGAGGATGCTTACATAAATATTTTATGGGGCTTGATCAAAATTTAATATACAGGTTCTTATAGTAAATTTAACCATCTTTCTGATAGAAAAAAATATATTTTGGATCGAACTATTAGTTTCGGAGCCAACAGAATACCGAAAAACGTGTTTTCGGTGTGAGTCTTGAAATGAGAGGTGTAGAATGCATGAACTATGCGACTATTTTTGACTTCACAGCTTCGTTAGGAGTAGTTAGAAGGTAAATATACATACATATTTGTCCAATTCTCAACGGTGTTCAATATGTACGTTATTAAAAATCGATAATTATAGAGAAAAAATAATTTTACCTCACTTTTTGCCATACATTTAATTCAAGTGTCAGAGAGGTCTATATGAAATTAAAGTAAATTAATTGCTCTAAAACTTTGTTTCTGACAATATTTCTGAGAAAAAATTGTAGAAGGCACTAGAAGCAAATGTTTGTGCGAACCGGTGCCTGCTTCTCCTTCTCCGCGCTATGTCTCGAAAACGGTTAATCCTAAAAAAAAAAAAAAAAAAAAAAAAAAAAAAAAAAAAAAAAAAAAAAAAAAAAAAAAAAAAAAAAAAAAAAAAAAAAAAAAAATATAAGCAAAATTATAGAGAATATTGTTATCTACATGTTTTGTAACCTTGATTGACGTTAGAAGCATAGAGATCGAAATATTTGAAGAAAAGTGATTTTTGTGACCTTTGACCTTGACTATTTAATGAAGCTAACGGGTTGAGATCGGTGACTTTTTACCACTTATTTAGAAGACCAGATCAAAGGTATATGCAAAAATTCAGCTTCATCGGCTCATTTCCTATAGGTGAAATCCTTATTTGACTAGGCTATGCAGAAAGTCTAATTATTGCTTTTCTATGGAGCATCGAATCGAAAATATCACAACGAATCGGACGATACCAATAAGTCATTATCTCACAATTTTTGAGTTGCTCTTTTCTCTTTGAAAGGGCAGTATAGACAACCTCACCTTTCCGTAGTAGTTTTTGATGCTCTAGGGGAGGGGGGATCTAAAGTTTCCGTCAGAACCGACCCTGGCTCGAAGCGAATAGGTATGCATCCTCTTGGTAAATCAATTGCCAAGGACTTTATTGCTGTTTGGCTGTCAACATCATCATTCCAAGTTCCCAGTCTCCTGCCTCTCTCTTCTCATTGAGCTGAATGGAACTGGAATTGGAAAGAAGGCCCACTTATCACGCTACCTATTCTGTCTGGAATACAGGTGACCTAAATCCATTCAAATACTTGCCTATGCGGACGATATTGATATAGTGGGAAGGTGAGAGAGAGATTTGGAGCTGGACGACGCATGGGGCTCCAAGTAATCCAGTCCAAGACTAAGTACATGGTGGCTAACCCTCCAAGACCACCAGCATCTCATATCTGTTTTGGTGACAACACTTTTGAGAGTGTTGATGGTTTTCAGTATCTTGGATTACTGATTAAATCGGACAACCCATCCAGCCCAGAAGTACAGAAAAGAATATTAGCTGCCAATAAGTGTTCTTTTGGATTGGCCAAGACAATAAGAAATCGCCTACTATCGAGAAAGGCCAAAGCTATTCTTTAAAAAAACGTTTATTAGACCTGTCTTAACTTATGCCTCTGAAACCTGGCCTTTTTCGAAATCTGATGCTTACAGTTTACTGCTCTTTGAAAGGAAAGCTTAGGCATAATGTAGAGCTGTACCAGATTTACCAGGAGCCTAATGTGGTACAGCATATAAATTCTTATTCCAGGCTAAGATGGGCTGGGCATGTGGCTAGGATGGACAACGATGCTGCTCAGAAGAAAATTCTTTTTGGGTATGTCGATGGGAAAAGGAGATGTGGAAGACCGCCA
This sequence comes from Euschistus heros, assembly GCA_003667255.2. NCBI lineage: Eukaryota > Metazoa > Arthropoda > Insecta > Hemiptera > Pentatomidae > Euschistus > Euschistus heros. The sequence continues at coordinate 975,509 of RCWM02000078.1, read as the reverse complement.
TTGAGATGGGCGGACGAGGTCGAGAGAGATTCAAGTTTCATCGTTGGATTAAGAGCTTGGCGGACACTAGCACAAGACAGAGAGGAGTGGAGGCGGCGCCTTGATACGTCCAAAACCCATACTGGGTTGTAGAGCCCGTGATAATAATAATAATTCAGTTTCCAGATGCGGTGACAGTGGACAACCAAGACTATTGAGGGACCAAACTGCTAGTTCAGATTAATATCTGACATTACACACTGCAGTCTTCTGCTTCGCCCACCGGAGTTTATAATACGGAATAACTATGTACCCATCTCAGGTGTATTTGGCTTCTTGCCTCTCATTCAACACCTTTTGATTTTTTGTAGAAAATTATGTATGAAAGTAGCGTATCTGCTATTTGAGCATTTGAGATTGACAATGTCATACATTCTAAATCTTTCAGCACTTTTTCTTGTAAATCCGTTACGTATGTACTGGTTCAAAAGTATTAATACGAGATGGGGAGAGATAACTTTTTTAATTTTTATAAGCATTGTCTAACAAATCTTGCAGTCATTAAGTCAACCGACGCTGCACTCCCCGTCTACGTATTCCCGATCCTGAGGGATGGTAGATATATTTCTAACAGAGTTGTTTGTCTGTGCGGGTTCATAATATTAGGTATGTTGTTAAAATTAATGATCTAACGATTGAAGTCATTATTTGATATTCTCCTTGTAGGTGGTTCTACTTCCAATGTCTTCGGCGGATTATACAAGAGAAATGGTATGTGCCATGACAATGTACCCAAACGGTGTTGAGTTGGTTTGGGAATGCGAAGAACACTATCAAGCAACGTATTGCGCTGGCATGTACTCACCGAGAGATATGATAGCTACTAGAGTTCAGATGTACAAGGAAATTGGTTTTGTGGTATTTCCAAGGTATCAGCTACTTTAGGTATAGAATTAGGAGCTCGATATACAATAAACCAACAACTTCGTCCCAATACCTTTAATGTTTATATGGGTCATTCCATGTCAAATCAACCAATGGTTTGGACCTGGACCTCTCCAATTTCTATGATTTTTGGTATAGCAGCCGTACTTTCCAAGACTAGTAAAAATGTAAATTATTACCATTTTTCTGACTTTTGGTTTTTGAGTTATAAGCTTTTAAAAATTCAAAAAACTACTGTTTTCGTTCCTCATTTAGTATATTCAAAATTACGCCATTAAAAAACTATTGCTCCCAGAGAGCTCAAATTTACGACATTCTTTTCTATTTCAAATATCCATTAATATGATATATCACTTGATATATTTTCGGTTCATTTTGAATTTTTTCGAAATATCCAAAAACGGTTTTCGTAATTCCCATAATATGTACCTTTCGATTTTTTCGAAAAAAAATTATGTGCTTTATACTATGACTGACTACATGTGGACAAAATTTTAGGATGGGACGGAAATGGGTTCTTGATTAAAAAAAAATATTTTCTTTTTTCTAATGGACAGTTAGTCCAGTCAATGAAGTATTATAGAATGCGTTTTCTGTAATCCAAGGTTTTTCTTTGGAAACTTGTTCAGGGTAGTTAGAAAGTAACCATACTATAAGTCCTGGTGTTTTCGGGCCTCGGAACAAGAAGGGAGGGGGCGCGGAAGGTCACTTTTTTTGGTTTTGGGCTCATATCTCGAAAACGGTGCATCGTATGCAAAACATGACTATTTACCAAATTAATGTTAACTAAATTGTCTACAACCTTTATTATATACATTTTTTTTTTTCATATTCTGTACCTTTCCCGAGATATACGCTTGGTAAATGTGAACATTTTCGGAAAAATAAAATGTTCAGCTCACGTTTTCTGTTAAACATCCATCTATATCTTCTAAAACGTCCATCCTACGACAAACGTTATCATTAATAATATTATACAACATTAAATGTCCTTCAAAATACACATATATATGCCAATTAAAGGTAAAATAAACATACTAAAAGTCCATTACATTTTCCAAGCGTATATCTCGGAAACAGTACAGAATATGAAAAATGTGTATACGAAAACTAGTATGTTTACTTTTTAACTACCCTGGAAAAGTTTCCAAAGAAAACCTTGAATTACAGAAAACGCTTGCTATAATACTTCATTGACTGGACTAACTGTCCATTAAAAAAAAGAAAATATTTTTTTTTAATCAAGAACCCATTTCCGTCCCATCCTAAAATTTTGTCCAAATGTAGTCAGTCATAGTATAAATCACACATATATTCTTTTCGAAAAAATCGAAGGGTACGTATTTTGGGAATTACAAAAACCATTTTTGGATGTTTCGAAAAATTCAAAATAAACCGAAAATATATTAAGTGATATATCATATGAAAGGGAATTTAAAATGGAAAAGAATGTTGCAAATTTGAGCTCTCTTGGAGCAATAGTTTTTTAATGGCGTAATTTTGAATATACTTAAATGAAGACCGAAAACAGTAGTTTTTGTATTTTTAAAAGCTTATAACTCAAAAACCAAAAGTCAGAAAAATGTAATATTTTACATTCTTACTAGTCTTGGTAAGCTACTGCTATACCAAAAATCATAGAAATCGGAGAAGTCAAGGTCTAATTCTAATGTAGAATTGGTTGATTTGGCATGTAATGACCCATATGCTTTGTTTCTTTGTTTTCGAGTTCGTATAAATTATTATGTTAACTCGCAAAATAAAATTTTAATTTCTTATTATATTTCTTAAAAGCCTCTGATTTATGTATAAGGAGAAATCAATTAGAAAAAAAAATATTAACATCAACTTACTATCATATATCGCATTATAACATATGAGGCGTGGAGACGCAAAAGGGAGTAAATCCAAAATTGAAAATATCTCAGTAAACCAAAAAATATAGGTAATTCAGGTGATTTTTTTTTTTTTTTTTTTTTTTTTTTTTTTAACGATTATTATTGGATCAGAAGTTTTTAAACATCAGAAATATATCTGTAAAATATTGTTCGGCTTTTCTAAACTTCAAATTTTTAAACAATTTAAATAAATGGATTTATTCCAGTCTGCAGGGGAAAATTTAAAAAAGGCAATTGATAAGAAAAGAAAAAACTCATGAAATTTAACACATTCTGTTGTTTTATTAATTTAACATTGAAAAAAATCTTTGATAAAAAAATAATTAATAAAAAACAAACTTGATTCAAACGATTTTTTCGGGCTTTATTTTAATTTTTCATAATTTTTTTTTAAATCGAACACAAGTCTTGAGTTTGAGCCAGTCATTGAAGCAAAATTAACAGATATTGAAGGGGTTCAAACTTTATCTGTAGTGGAGTAGAATATGTTAAAGAAAAATCTTACATCACTGCGGCCAATAATGGAGCATTTTAATTGTTTGTGCCTGAGCTGTTTACATTCAAGTATCCGGGCACAAGTTCCAGGAGAGCATATCTATTGAAGTTCAATTTTATTAAATTAGATTGGAATAGGCAGATGTAAGAACAGATAGAAAATGGTAAATGAAGATTGTACAAACCTCTGATGTTTTGACAAGGTCCGCTTCCAATTAGCTTCATTCCCAGATTTTTTTCTCGATGCTGTTATATTTATTTCAGGATATCTCTCCATATTTAACACAACACTATAAACTGATTATCACAAGTGTAAAAATATATCGACAACTAAAACCTTTTCAAATGTTCATTACTACTTTCGTTACAAGCGTAAGTGGTGCTCCAAGCGGCTGTTTTGAGAAACAAGGATTTACCTGCTTGTGAAACTCAACCCAAACTTTTAAGTTAAAATTGGATTGGATTTAGCATGTTTTGAAGGGTGAACGATTTACCACCTTATAGAGGATGCTAACTTTGTGAAAAAACCTAAAAAAAATTTAAAATGATAAAAAGTGGATTCACTCCCTTTTGCATCTCCACGCCTCATATAATACTGGAACAAAAAAAACTTAAGGAAACAAATTATAAGATGAAGACAGATGCTCATCGATGACTACCATTCATCGGCTTCAGAAGGGAGCAATTAGTAATGGTCAGCCTGAGCTGCTGAAACGCAAATTAATTAAGTGAGGTTTTTTGACATCAATACGTCTTTAAGTTTGCTACCATATGGGGGCAATCCAAAAAGCTAATGATAACAAAATCGGGGGATACAGTTTGGCGTTGTAGTTTCGAATCTATCCTCTACATCAAAAATTAAATCATACCTCTGGATAGCTAAAGGATCAAATAATTCATTACGATAAGCGAGAACAGTGACGCATCGCGCGGGGTAGAAGGAGAAGCGCCGCATTTTTGAGGTTATTTTGCTGCGCATCGCGATTTGCAACTAATATAACTTTTGACTTGGAGAAGCTACAATATTCGTTTAAGTTTTAATCGTCAGCTGTCGTCAAAATCAATCGATTGTATATAAAATATTAGTTTAAAGTAGTGACAATAAATATAATGAGGTATTATAATAAAAAACAATTATACAGTCATCAACCGATCTGATTATTTGGCAATCATGGGAAAATTCCATTCCAGTGAATGTACCTAGATTTGATCTGAGATCATATTGTAGTAACGCTAAGAACAGACAAATTGCAACTACACCATCAGTAGCGGTATCATCATCATCAAGTCGTAAAGCCGGTGAAGTCGCTATATATTGTAACATAAATAGCTTTACTAATTGTAATAGAGTTAACATTGACATTTCGGAAATTTATTTTGAAATGAAAGACGAAAAACCTGGTGATGTCTGTCTAGTAAACGAAAAGGCCAATGGCATCTTCAAATTCGTACTAGCAAAACGTTAGCGGAAATTTAATTCTTTATGTTATAACCGTTGTTAAAATATTCCAAAAACCTCGCTAAAATTATACCCGATTACGAGCCTGATCTTACTACACCAGTTATGATAGTTGGAGACTTTAAAGTTGATGTCTCACAAAACCTCTCTTTGCCCGAATTCATGCTCAGCGAGTTCAATTTGTCTGATATTGATACCTCACTAACACCGTTAGGTAATACCTGTATTGATTTAACGCTTACCGGAAATCTCGATGTATCTTGTATGCCATTTGTGTCGAACCTTTCGTATCACAGACCTATAATTAATAAAGTTATATTGTAACACAATAATTATTTGTTTCCTTTGCTTTTATCCTAAATGAATAGATAAAAATATTTTATTTAAAAAATATCTCGTTACATAAACGTATTCACGTAGAACACACGGCCGTGTCCGTGACACAGCCACACACCGATTTTTTTAGCTGTAAAAACACTTTAAGCAATTTTTTTATAAATGCCATTCTAATGCTATCACCATATTTGATACAATATATTTTTTTCTACCAACTTGACCTGTTTTAACCTACTACAGCAACAGAGTATCCACACTCTAAAGGTTGTTGTTTTCAGTTTTTCGTTAATAACTCGAAGACCCTTGCTCTAAGCGAAAACGTGTTTATGTACTAAATTAATTGACATAAAATTCTTTACAAAAAAGATTTTATACATTTTTTTACTTGGATCAATGCTTAAGGAGATATAGTGGGGGAATAAGGAAAATTAAAAAAACGAAAGTTTTATTGCTAAAAATTATAGGTTTATTGTTAAAATTGAAATGTTTAAATGTTTATTGTTAAATGTTGAAATGTTTAAAGCTAATTTGTTTATTATAATACTGGGTAATTAGCATTCGAACCTTGAAATCGAACCAAAAATAAAAAGGTCTGACTATTGGAAATTGTTCACTAACCTTAGTTCTAAATGTGGTATTAAGATTTCCTCGAACTAACATCCGGTTTGGGCAGGGGAGGAAGAAAAGTGTTGAAAATTGTACGTTTTTAGCAGTTAGATACGGTAACTCGGGAACCGTTACTTTCAGCACATTTTGTGTTCTATACATTATTAAAGCTGAGCAAATTTGTAATAAATTTGGTTCTATTAATTTTTTTTACTCCGAAAACGTGGCACTTTTTACGAGAAAACACGTTTGTCGATACTCTTTTGGCTATAACTCCGAAACTATTTGTCTGATCCCACATTTCTTTTTTCGATCACAAAGCTAGTTAAATGTACTATCAGGTTCCATATTAAAGTTTAATTAAATTCCGTGTAATAACCTTGCAAGCACGCTACAAAGCCCGAACGCCTATGAAATCCAAAATTTTTTTGGCTCATTTTCTCTAATACTTCTAAACAATATGTTCAATCCTAAATTTCCTTTTCCATCTAAAAGGTACTTAAACTATCTACCAGGTCCTGTATATGAAATTGTGATTAAATTCCTTGTAATATCCATACTAGCACGCGTATTTGTTTAGTTGCTCTTAAATAAAAAAATGAAATTCGGGATCAGAATAATATTTTTGGAGTTACAACGAGAAATGTGCCGAAAAAATAAGGATTTTACAATAGTGCGGGGCCCTCAGCGTGCTGGCATGGATGTTTTACGGGACTTAATAAAAACTTTATACATAGAGTCTGACAGTAAATTTAACTAGCTTTCTGATAAAAAAAAACAAATTTTAGTACCAACAAACGTGTTTTCGAGGAAAAGTGCGACTAACCGGAAATAAGCTTATTTTTCGCCCTCCAGAGTTCTAAAACTATTGATCTCAGCAAAAAATGAATAGAACCAAATTTATTGAAAATTCGCTTAGCTTTAATAATAATAATATATATATATATATATATATATATATATATATATATATATATATATATATATATAAAAAAAACACAAAATGTGCTGAAAGGAACGATTTCCGAGTAATTGTATCACACTGCTAAAAACATACAATTTTCAACACTTTTCCCTCTCCCCAACCGAAACCCGATGCTGTTTCGAAGAAACCTTTTTACCTTACCACATTTGGAGTTAAGGTTAGATTTCCTTTTCCATCTCAAAGGTACTTAAACTATCTATCAGGTCCTGTATATGAAATTCCTTGTAATATCCATACTAGCACACTAAACGTGTTTGTTTTGGAAAAACATGACAGTTCTGATATGTTCAGTGGGCTGGCGTGGGTATTTCACTGAATTTAATAGAAGTTCGATATAAAGGATCTTACAGTAAATTTGATCATCTTTAAGATTTGAAAACGAAATTTAGGGTCGAACAATTGTTTTCGAGTTAAAACGCAAAATGTGCCAAAACAAATTTAATTTTACAACAGTAAATGGAATTTAGTGTAGTGCACTGTATATTTTACGGAATTTAATTAAATTTTAATATATGGAATCTGATAGTACATTTAACTAGCTTTGAGATCGAAAAAAGAAATGTGGGATCAGACAAATAGTTTCAGAGTTATAGCCAAAAGAGTATCGACAAACGTGTTTTCTCGGAAAAAGTGCGACGTTTTCGGAGTAAAAAAAATTAATAGAACCAAATTTATTGCAAATTTGCTCCGCTTTAATAATGTATAGAACACAAAATGTGCTGAAAGTAACGGTTCCCGAGTTACCGTATCTAACTGCTAAAAACGTACAATTTTCAACACTTTTCCTCCTTCCCTGCCCAAACCGGATGCTAGTTCGAGGAAATCTTAATACCACATTTAGAGCTAATGTTAGTGAACAATTTCCAATAGTCAGACCTTTTTATTTTTGGTTCGATTTCAAGGTTCGAATACTAATTACCCTGAACTATAATAAACATTTTAGCTTTAACAATAAACATTTTTTTAAAACAATGACCATTTGATTAATAATAATAAACTATTCAGTTATAACAAAAAACATTTCAATTTTAACTATAAACATATCATTTTTAACTATAACTTAAACTTTTTTTTTTTTAATTTTCCTTACCCCCACCCACTATATCTCCTTAAGCGTTGATCCCAGCAAAAAAATGTATAAAATTTTGTTTGTAAAGAATTTTATGTTTATTAATTTAATAGATTCTTGTTAGAGGCAAGAGTCTTCGAGTTATTAACGAAAAACTGAAAAAAAAAAAAAAAAAAGACATTTAGAGCGCCCTCCCCTACACATTTAGCTCCATCCCCATCTCCCAGTACTTTTAGTATGTTGTTAAGGACTCCCTCCCCTACAGCTATGCCAAAATTGGCTTCTAAATAAATTAATTCCTCAAAATTTTCTTCGTTCCCTGGAATAATATACCACTATATACTTATGTGTTAATATTTATATTATATACATTCATAGCATCCCCCATTGCGGCTTCGCCCTCTCTCATAAGTAAAGAAGTTAGATAATTTTCACTAATAATGGAAATTTTTAGGTTTATTGTTAAAAATCTTGTAATGATGTATACGACTGAATTTAATGATATTGTACCACAAAATTTCAAAAAAGATCGACATTTTGATTTGATAATATTTTTCACTAAGCAGAAATAATTTTATTAGTTTCATCTGGATGTTAATTTCTTATCATAAAATATTATGAAAGTGTGGTGTACGTTTCTGCCCCTAAACATAGCGTGCATGTAAATTTTTATTATTGTAAATTTTATTTTTGCTAAAGCTTCCTAGAAATATGAAAATGATGTAGTTAAAATTTGATCCAGATAGTTTCAGTAGTTTTAATATTGTAAACTGTATCGCGGAATGGTGTTAACCACATCGGTTAATCGGTCTATTTTAAACCTCTCTGAGATCCACATGTCACATCTCACATCTCACATTCAACAATTTTTTTTTATAGTTCATTTGAATATAAGTAAATTTTTTCATCAAATTCAAGCTCCATATAATGTCATACTTATGTAACCTCTCTTGAAATTTGGCGCTCGCCAGCTGTCGGCCAATTTTCGAACTCCACTGTTATCCACCTATTATCGCTTATGTTCATAACAAATCAATATAAAATTGTTCGATTTTATTATTGCTAAACCTTTTTGGAACTATAATGATGAAGTGTTTAAAATTTGGTAGGGTTTGGTTTCGTAGTTTTCGTGGTTAGTGATCACAAACGAAAAATGGCTTGTCTTTTTATATTATAGTAGATATAGATTGTGATTAACTATATCATATATTTATATTCTTATAATTAAAAAGTTTGTGTGGGAACTTCAATGGCCCCCTTTCTCTTTAGATGTGATTTCGCTAGATCACCATTCACATAATTAATGGAACTCCCTCTTAAATATAACAGTTTTCAGTAACTATGACTTTGTTTCACAGCTAGAGAAACAATTTTCATGCAAATACTGAAATAATTCTTTTAAAATATTCTATAAAATTTTATGTTTTATTTTTATTATTACAACATTATAATAATGATGACCAATGTTGGACTATAAGTTATTCATTGACTCACCCTTCAACAATATTATTATCTAATGTGTATTTGTGGAAGGTAGGTTCCGCTGCGGGGTGCCTGCTACCCTGATGGTCATGAACATGACGGACTACTGCCGAGAGGAGCCGATGATGTATCCTTTTCCCAACTGGGAACTGAATAACGTATCGCAGCCTTGGTCTATGGTTAGCGCCATCGACCTTCAAATAGACGATAAGTCAGTTCTTTGGGTTCTTGACTCCGGAATCATGAACTCTCTCTCTGAGACTCCCCTTGTTTATTCTGCACCTAGATTGCTGTCCTTCTGCCCGGAATCTGGTAAGGTATGGTCAAAAGTATAATTATACGATTCGCAGTTTTTCTTAATTTTATTGTATACTAGCTGTACCCGTTCACACGTTGCTGTGTTTGAACAAAAAGGAAGTTTTGATACCTCAAACATAATTTATTAATGATCAAATGTATACAATATATAAAAATGAAAATTAATAATAAAATTATCTATACATATATGTCATCTAAATATAACATATGTACAAAACATTGATATAAATAGTTGATAGTAGAATAAACATGCTTCTTCACTTGTGATATTAAACAATATTGTAAACGAACTTCAATTGACCATTAATTTTGTAATTATTAAATATCATCATGAAATGAATGAATTTGATGATTAATGGTGAACTTTATATACACTGATTGTAAATATACAACATTTTTTGTTTTTTTATCTGGTGCAAGAACAAATAAATTTGATGGTTTTCCAGCTCGTGAACTCCCAACGTATAGCTGTCTATATGAAAAGCATGGATTTATCAAATTACACGCTATCCATTTTCAAGATGTACTGCTAAATGAACAACCGCTAGATATCGCTCATGAATGGAAGATGATAAAATACGCAATACAGCCTCATCGCTACTTATATAGCGTCCCAGTAGATACTGGGTGACTTCATCGTTCGATGCAGTTGTATTTTCCACTCCAAACACTGCCATATCGCTTCCTTGGTTCACATATTTGAAAATATATTTTATAGCTTTCACTGAATTGCAGTACTCAACATTTATGTGTGCGTTATACGTTTTTAGTAGTAATGGAGAATATGGTACAACCCAACGATCAACATCAATAGTATTGTTGAGTAATTTTAGTTTAATGGATTTTCCACCATCTTTGGTGGATCGTTGTCGATAGAGTGGATATCCATCATTGCCTGTAATGGTTTCAGCAAGTAAGTCTCTAGGATACCGCTTTGTGCACTTTCCATCTGACATGCATGGTGAATTATTATTTAGTGAGCCACATGGACCATGAATCATATGTTTTGAGACAATATCGTGCAAGTCTTTATCAATGTCAATGTCTGGTATTTCTGCTGAAATAATTTCATCAATTCTGTTTGGTGTTATCTTTTCCATCATCCATATTAAAATATGCGCCTGTGGTAAACCTTTTTTTCCCATTCAGTGGCATACATCCAACAGCGCGTCTCTCCAAATACATGGTGTTTGACGATAAAATCAATTAAAGATTTTAGTTTTTGTGTAAATACACGTGAAGAAATATCATGACGATCTGGTGGTGATTGTCCAGTTAGTAAAAGCTCCTTTATTTCATCCCATTCTGGGTTGCATGTAAATGTGATGAAAAAAATCTGGACGACCATATGCACGAACATATACGTCATTGCATCTGGTGCATATTCATGCATGTGTTAAATTATTATTATAAAAAAGTATATTATCTAAAATCTTCCTAGAACTATGAAGATTTTGAAGTTAAAATCTGGTACAGATGGGTTTAATAATATTACCATTGCAAAATCTGTTACAGAATGGCGCTAACCACTTTTCGTTCCATTATTAAACATCCCTAGGATCCACACGTCACACTAAATATTTATAGCTTTTTTTATAACAATTTATTTGAATTAAGCCAATTTTATTATCAATTTCTAGCTCTATATAACACTGTACTGTTATAACCTCTCTTAAATAGCACTCACCACATATCGGTCAATTTTCAAAATTCACTGCGAACCACATTTTTATTGTTTTTTAGCAACAATTTAATAGAAAAAATGTAAATTTCCTTATTGATAAACCTTCCTTTAAATAAGAAGATGATGTAGTTAAGATTTGGTAAAGATTGATTCAGTAGTTTTTGCGGTTAGTTTTGTTTTATAAAAGTAAATTCTATGAGTAAATTTTATGTGTAAAAATTTAATTATTCAATTTATTCATGGTTAAACTCTTAACTAATATTACTAATTAAATGTTATTTTAATAACATACCTACTTATAAACCTGAAACATCAAAATGAATTTGAAATCGTTTAACGGAATTTTTTTCTTTTTAAAACCTTCATAAAAACTAAGGAGATATAGATTAATTTAGAACATATGTTTTATTGGTAATTGTTTAAAAACACCTGCACTAAATTAGTATTTATAAAAAATAAATATTATCTTGATATTTTTGGGATATTTGTTGAACCCCAACTCTGATTTAAAAAAAAAATTGCAAAAACCTTCCCGGGGATATACTTAATATTTTCCCAAATTTTCACGGCGATCGGATATATGGTTTTTGAATCTATAGAGAACAGACATACACACATTCATTTTTAAATATATAGATAAGGCCTGTTTTGACATCTCATCATTGTATGATATATTCAATAGCTCAAATTGTATTCCCTTGTAACCTTAAATAAAACAATAAATTTGAAAAATTAAAATTCATTCTTGATATGGCAGGAAATAATAAAAGGTTTTATGTTGGAAAGAAACTTGGCTAGTAAAGACACATACGAGAATATGTAAAGTTGTATAGATCTCCTGTTTCCATTACTTCTCAGATGAAATAATTGCTCTGGATCTCATCTCCTGTTTCTAGTTCATCATATGAAAGTATTTGTTTACGTTCGATCTTAGATACCGTCTACAAATTGTCTTTTCAAAATCCTAATATCGACTTTACAGAAAAATTGTAGTTTTTAATTTTATCATGTTAATTTATATAAAGAACCCCAGAAAAACCGCGGTAATCCAAATATTGTTGGTTCCAAAAAAGTGCTTTCGTTTAGTAGTATATCTATCACTTAACTTTAGAATTTTAATTTCTTATATTATAACTAACATGGGGTTTTTAAGCATAGCAACCTTAAACCCCAAGATCGCGGGTTCGCAGCCCGAATGACCTTAGGATTTTTTAAAGGGAGTAAAAAATCCTTAGCTATGCCGTCCTTCGGAAGGGACGTAAAATGGGGGTCCCGAGCCTGTGCGATGTCAGGTACTCGTTAAAGATCCCTATCCTAATTATACCTGGATAGGCAAAATTTAGGACTCCCACCGTAGCATCGTCCGATTAGCCATAGCAGCATAAAGTGACGTTAAACGAAATAAACAAACAAACAAACAAAACAAACTAACATGGTTTTTAAAACAATTTTACGAACCAACCGAGCTAGTAGTTACACCACAAAGGGTAAATTGTTAAAACAGAGAATGTAATTCTCAAGCATTACATTAAGAACAATAATAGTTTCCCCCCCCCCTTAGTTTCAATAAACATAATATACTATTATATCTACGATGCGTAACAAAGCAGTCTTTCGCCACATCAAAATTTAAAAAAAAAATTAACAAAGTTATATTCTTAACTATGAACATGCCATGGTTTTTTTTATAGTTTTTTTTTCATGTTACGTATTTTTTTGTTATTGGTTATTCCTTGTTTCCGTCTTGTTGTCATTCCTTTCTTTGTATTATTTTTTTAAAACGTACTTTGTTTATTTTAGCTTTGTTCTTATGCCGATATTATATTATATAATATTTCGCAACGTGCTCTGAGGAAATGTGACTTTTAGCCACCACCAATTTTAACCTTTCAAGGTCAAATAATAAAAAAGTAAATTAGTATAACTGCATGATCGTAAATACATTTCGAACAGATATCCTAAGAGCATTAATACAAACACACACGGCCTGTAAAGTTCTACCTAGTACTAAAAAACAAAATGTTAAAATCTGCGCTTTTGAGGGCTACATGCTCGTGTTCATCTCACAAGAGTGGGCACACATGTATCTATCGCTGGGTAATACGCATACTGGCCGATGGTGCATTTATCATTTCGATAACATCTAAAGGTCACGTTATGCTTCCTCTATGGAGTTGGCAGCGAGGAAACAAGAGTTGTGTACTCGTCAGCAGCTCCGCAGGGGAAGAATAACATTCACATTGTCGTTATTGTATGTTTGAGGTTTTAGAAATAAAAATATTTATAAGTTTTATATTTTAATACAGAGCTGACAGGCTCAAATACAAGACATATGATATAATATTAAGTAGAAGGGGAAGGTACATGAACAGTTATACATCAAAAGTTTAAGTTCACGCTATTATAAATTTATCCCCAACAATCTTTTATTTATTTATTTTTTTAACAAAATATATGTTTCACACACCGAAAATAATAATCATTCCACGTATTAGTTTAAACAATGTTGAGGGAGACATAACCCAGTCGTTCTTACTCCCGACCTTCAGCTGACTTAAAATATTACATTAAAAAGTGTTGCAGATCTATCAATCACCTTCCCTTCACCCTTCATTGAGCCACGTTATAGCCCATGAACCGACGACACTAAACCTGTAATGATAGGTCTCCTAAAAAAATAAACAAAGTTTATTTGAAAGATCATCAATTTTTGTGTAAGAAAAACCACTGCTACCGTATTCAATCACGGCTAAAGATGGTGGCAGCAAGTATAAGGTTCCAGAATGCCATTCTTAAGAAAAACCTGCTGAAATATTTTCGCAACGGATCATAATGTGCTAAATCCGAATCTGAAGTTTGCTACCACGGCAGCTGTCGACTTCATAACCAAAATCACAAAAAAACAAAATACCGGTTATTTTCGGTTTTTTTACCTATAACAAGACAGCAGGTTTTTATATAGTAAAGTATAGCTGGAACCAGTACCCTCAAAATGAAAAAAACACCAACAAACAATTCCGAAATCGGACTATTTTTTGCGAAGTCATGGTCGCGAGAAAATTGTAGAAGTCAGTCCCACTTTATGGTTACGTTTATGGTACCCTTTTGGCTATAACTCTGAATCTATTTGTCTGATCCAAAATTTCTTTTTTTTTTCTTAAAGCTAGTTAAATTTACTATTAGTATTTGTACATAAATTTTAATCAGAAATATTAATCAGGTCCCTTAAAATACACATGCTAGCACACTAATACCCCCGTACAGTCATGAAATTCTGAAAAGTTTTATAGGCACATTTCCACTTTAACTCCGAAAATATATGTTCGATCCAAAATTTTCTTCTTTGGTTAAATTTAATATTAATTCCTATATATCTAATTTAGATTAAATTCTGTAGAACAACTACTCCAACCTACTGAATATGTCACAATTGTCATATTTTCCCTAAACATAAACATTTAGCGTGTTGGCGTGGGTATTGTGCGAGATTTAACCAAAATATATACAGTATATTTTATATACAGACACTAATAGTAAATTAAACTAGCGTTAAGATGAAAAAACAAAATTTTGGATCGGACAAATAGATTCGCAGCTGCAGCCAAAAGAGAACCATAAACGTGTTTTCGCGGAGAAGTGGGACTGACCTCAAGATAGACAATCTCTACAATTTTCCCAAGACCACAACTTCACGAAAAATGGTCCGATTTGGGAATCGTTTTTATCATTTGGTAGGTGCTGGTTCCAGCTACAATTTACTATATAAAGATATTTCTCGAAAAAACATTTGTTGTCTTGTTATTTCAGATAAACTTTTATTTTTTCGGGAGACCCATCATGACAGGTTTAGTGTCGTCGGCTCCTAGTCTATTAGGGATTGCTGTATCATGCATATTTTAACATAAAAATGGCTATCAACATATTCATTAAATATATCCTAAAATCATTTATTGTTCTTCTCAATGTGGTTCGCGACAGTCAGGATGCATAAGTCTATGTAATGTTTCGTTACAACATAGAGAGGGCTGTCCATTATAAGTCATAACCGTTTTTACTGAAATGTTTGCGTTTTCCGGATCATTCGTCAGTCCATATGGTTTTAACTAAATAAGACTATATTTTACATTTCTATTTGAGGGGTATCCTGGTTTTTCAACATGCGTGATAGAAGACTTGCTAAACCAAATAAAAGGATATCAGTAAAATTTTCGTGAATACCAAATATGCATTCCCATATTTTTAAATACTCATATTTATAGACCGATAAAACCTTCCTTGTTCAATATTTAAATAATTTAATATATTGGTGGCAATAGAAAATTAGAGCAACTAACCCATTGGACAAAAGTAGACCGACGTATTTTACATTCCATTAAAAACAAATTGACTTTTTAAGATGGAAGTAAAGCGGCATTTCCAAAATGAAAGCGGTGTTAGAAGGACAGAATAGTGTTTAAGATAATTTAAAAATAATAAATGATAGATAATTACTGTGAAATATTTGAATTGGTGAAAGCCGTCCAAGCCAGGGGTGCAAGTTATTGATTTCAGCTTATGTACGGTTTAAGTTCAAAATGATTTGCATATTGCGATGTAGAGCAAAATAAATTGGACGGGTATGAAATATTTCATATAGGCCCCAGGTTAGTTTCACAACTGTTACGAAACGTTTGGTTAAACTTGTCTTCTAAGTATTAACTATGATCCGGACAAAACTACTTTACATTTACAATCGCTTATATATTCATATACAGGGTGTCCCGAATTTAAATGGCAAAACTTCAGGAACTTATAGGGGACCGAAAAACTAAGATAAAAAGTCCTTTAGAGATTTGCTCGTTTTAGCTTAGTTTTAGAGAAAATCACAAAAAAAGAAACAAAACAAAAATGTTACAGGTAGCGATTATCACCTTTCAAAGTTCGTCAGGCTAGGCTGTGAGATATGCAAACACTTAATGTTATCCTTTACATTCTTTTATTTGTTTACATTTTGGCTTCCTTCTAGGATATAATTCCTAAATCAGTCTTCAGTCAGTTACTCAGATATTTTTGTGTGAATAGCATCAGCCACAATGACACATACATATTCTAATGTTGAATACGCTGATATGATTTTAGTGTATGGCTTCTGTAACGGTAATGCTTTAGAAGCGGTGCGGGAGTATGCGCGCCGATTTCCAAATAGAAGAGTGCCTAATCGACGAGTCTTTTTGTTAACTTTTAAAAGACTACGAGAGACTGGGTCACTCTTAATACGTAATGAAGGCGACCAATTCCAGGCAGCAATAAGAGCAGATTATCGGAGAAGAAATTGTGTCCAACGCCACTTCGATAACAATCCTGAGACGAGCATCCGAAGAGCATCTGCTGCATTAGCAATATCGCGGCAAGCAATATGGCGAACTTTGAAACGTGATAATCGCTACCCATACCATCTTCAAAAAGTTCAGAATTTATTACCTTAAGATAATGTCAAGAGATTGAATTTTAGTAGCTGGTTTCTTGACAAAATTCGCGATGATAATTTATTTCCATTAAAAATTATATGGACCGATGAAGCTATCTTTACAAGAGGGGGAATTGTTAATCGAAGAAATTATCATGCATAAGCTCTTGAAAATCCCAGAGCTATTAGAGAGAATAGGTATCAGTATGAATTTGCTATTAAAGTTTGGCTTGGAATTTGGAACGGATTACTGGTGGGACCATGTTTTTTACCTGGAAGATTGAATGGTATCACATTTACAAATTTTTTGGAGAACGACTTTTCTAATTATTTAGATGACATACCCTTACAGCAGCGGATTGAAATGTGGTTCCAACTCGATGGATGTCCAGCTCATTATAGCAGAGTTGCTCGAGCTTGGCTGGATATAAATTATCCACAAAGATGGATTGGACGTGGAGGAGTAGTACCTTGGCCACCCAGATCACCTGATATAACACCCATGGATTTCTTCGTATGGGGAACCTTGAAGCAGAAAGTTTATTCGGTGTCAATCAACTCAAGAGAGCAATTAAGAGACCGAATCATAGATGCAGTGCACCAAATATCATCAGAACAATGTTTACCTGCAATTTATCAAGTGAGTGCTAGATGTAATGCTTGCATTGGTGCAAGATGACAACATTTTGAGCAATATTTACATTAAAAAGAACATAACATTAATGAAAGAAGTATAAAAATGAAAACCTGTTTTGTTTATTTTTTTGCGATTTTCTCTAAAACTAAGCAAAAACGAGCAAATCTCCAAAGGACTTTTTGTTTTAGTTTTTCGGTCCCTTATAAGTTCCTGAAGTTTTGCCATTTAAATTCGGGACACCCTGTATAACAAACTTTATGGGACTCAATGCCCGAGTGAGTTGGGGCGAGGGTCTCAGCGCGCTCATAACCCGGTCGTTTGTTCGAATCCCACCTCGGTGGGTTAAAATTTATTACTGATGATGGTTGTATTGTTGACTGTGAGTTTTTACTAAGGAGATGAATTTGTCAGGGGTGCAGTCAAGGTTGAATAAACACAGCCAGTTTTTAAATGAAAAACTTATATTTTGGCGTGCCAACGTTTCGACCTGCCTTGCAGGTCTTCATCAGGGCTAAAATAACAAAAAGTTGGATGTGACCAAGATGATACTAACATTAAAAAATTTTTTTTTTTTAAATTTATATTATTCAATTTAAATTATTTAATTACTCTGTTACAACTGTATCTTCGACTAAACTTCACTACTATTTTGTATTCAATTATCTAGTTAACTTCAAATTTTTTTTCTTTTTTCTTTTTCATTTTTAAATTAAGTATGTTTATTATTTATTTTTTTTTAAATTTTTTTAATGTTAGTATCATCTTGGTCACATCCAACTTTTTGTTATTTTAGCCCTGATGAAGACCTGCAAGGCAGGTCGAAACGTTGGCACGCCAAAATATAAGTTTTTCATTTAAAAACTGGCTGTGTTTATTCAACCCTGACTGCACCCCTGACAAATTCATCTCCTTAGTAAAATTTATTACGTGTAGGATCTTCGAAATGAATCTTGACCTTCCCACCCAGGCTAGAATAGGAATTCGATGGAAGTCTTGGGCCAAAAAAAAAAAAAACTTTATGAAATAACAACACTGTTGCAACCTCAATGTCTGTTATACTTTTACGTTTAGTTAGTTCAATGTTATTTTTGTTTAATCTTATTTTAATTACTAATTTGAGGGTAAATCATAACCTTTATTTTATTAATCTTTTCCTCTAAAATTAAAAGAAAAGCATAATGAGATGGAACGAATTTTCAGCTGTAATAAAATTTTTTTAAATAATAAGGGGATTCGATGGCCGAGGGTCTCAGCACGTCTGAAGGTCGTTGGTTAGAATCCCATCTGGGCGGTTTAAAATTTATTTCGTGGTGAACCCAAGAATAAATCTTGACCTTGCCACCCTGGCTAGAATTGGTTTGTAGCCTGTAGGATAACCCGTTCTTCCTGCCCTAAGTGGAGTGCATAAGGACATAAAGTCCAAATAAACAAACAACAAACAAAAAAATATTAGAGTTAAATCTCCACTCAAGATTACATTAATTGAAGCTCAGTTTAGAATAATATGGTAAATGAAATTTTTAAGGCCCAATTGCAATTATGTGTAAAAATATTTTCTCATGCTGTAAATTAATGGTTGAATAAACGCTAATTGAGCTAACCAATACGGCATGCTCATTTTACTAACGTCGTTAACAGGTCCAGATTTTGAAAACTAGTTTACAAACGCTTATTGGAATTTAGTAATATAGAAAGCTATAGTATCATAGAAGCTATAGTATCATGGACTAATCAGTGCAAATAATTTTCTATTTCTTAGCTTTTAATTGGGAAAGGTTCAAGAAACAAACCTGCAGGCACTTTCACGCCGTTTCTAATGCACAGTGTTGCCCAGAAAAGCCGGTAATACTCGCAAATAATTATTTTAAATAAATAGTGGGACAGGATTATTTGTCTGATTTATATTCAGAGTAACTGAGGCTTTATATTAGAGGTAACTGAAACAAACCTTCGTAGCTCGAATACCCATCGTGCAACAATGAAGTTTATCTTGGTCCAACTCTTTTCAATTTCGAATTCTTCATTTCAGAAGGTGACAAACTTCGTACTTACCGCTTTGGGTTTGTAACACTCTTGATGTTTTCAAGCTTCACATTGAAATAGTTTCTTCTTGATGATGTCCTAAATTCTTTTCGTTGATACTACTATATTCCTCTACAAAAACCTACTAATAAAATAGTTTTGGAGATGAAAACCCGCTTGAAAAACTGTTTTAAAGACAGCGTACATCAAATGGTCAAATAATATGAAAATAGCCCTCACATCACTCTCGATGTATCGACAGTTATCTTGATTGCTGAATAAGTCTGTTGTTTGTACGACTGGCATCTCGAACCGTCTTATTTATTCCTTCTTGGAAGTATTGGGCGATTTCTTCTTTTTTTAAACTTACGAAATAATTATCCCCTCAATTCTTTGTAAAATTTACCTCTTCAAGGCTCACAAGCCCACTTTCCGAGACACGGGTGGAAGCAGCTCGAAACTCCCCGATTTGCTGCCCTATCTGAGCTGGCTATCTAGGGAAAGTGATCTTGTGTGAGAGTGTGTAATGTAGTTGATTTTTGTAGATCAAACTAGGAGACACTTATATTAATATTACATAGGTAATCTAAAAATGTAGGTCACATATAGAAACAACATTTTTTGAATAAAAATAAGAATTTAGAGGTTTTCCCTTTTCTTAGCAATCCTTGTTGTCAATGCATGTTAGTTATGTGAGATAAGTAAAATTTAATACGTCCAGATGGGTTTAATCAAGTAACTGTAAATGTTAAGTTTCTGTTTTAAAGGCAGTTTTGACCGTCTGTGAAGTACTGAGTATAGAAGCCGCAGTCTTAACTGTAACGTCTGTTGTTTTGTCTTGATGTGTGGGCCCCATGTCAGTCTTCTATCAAGCGTAAGTCCTAAGTATGTCACTTATTCAGTTTGATGTAAAGGTTGGTTGTCAATGTAAACAGGCGGGCAGGCCGTGCGTCGTAGTGTAAATGTAATATGAAGGGATTTGTCATAATTAAGTTTTATTTTCCATTTCTTATACCAAGTTTGAATCTCGTTGAGGTTCAATGAGGTTGTGTTGAAGTGTTAAGGTGGCTTGTGTAGGGTCCGCGTCTCTAGTCATGATGTAATCTGTGACTCTATGTAACTGTTGTGTTGTTGAATGATATGATTGGAATCCAAATTGGTGATCAGAAGTCAATAATTTAGTAATACGGTCCAGTAGGTATTTTTTTGAACAGAGCGGTAAAAGACTAATAGGTCCTTTGTTCAGCTTATGGAATGTTTCCATTGTAAGGGAAATTTTGTTGTTCTGAGAATGGCGTCATAAAGGTTTGTAAGAAAAACTCATGATTTTCTGGGTAGTTTCTGGAGTACCTCAGCTGTGATGAGATCATTACCAGGAGTTTTATTTTTTGGTAATTGCTTGGTTGTTGGTTGTTTCAGTAGGAGTTTTGTGAGGAAGTGACATTTTAAGATTGTCTCTAAATGTTCCTTATGGAGTGCGTCAGTTAAGTCATCATGTGGTCAGAAGCAAAAATTTCTGACTTTTCTCTGCCCAGGAACCATCATATTTTCTCAGTGGGACCGAGTTTCACGGTGCTTCAAGGGCATTTGGTATGATTGTTATCATCGGCTGTCAAGTTGGAAAAATAATTGTCATAGTTATTTTGTTTGAATTTTCGTATTTGGTGTTTGAGGTCATTATTAAGTTTATTATGCGTCTGTCTGTCAGAAGGGAATCGGTCTTTTTGCCATTTTTTGAGCGCTTGTCTCTTGGCTCTAATAAGATCCCTAATATGTTGAGGGTAGGTAGTTAAATGGATAGTTTCTTTATAACTTGGTGTTTGCGAAGACCATGCAGCTTCTTGTACTGATGAAAGAGTTCAACTGCCTCTTCTAATTCTTTTTCTGTTTTGAGAGCAGTGGGATGGACAAAAATTTAGTTGCTCTCTAAATAGGTACCTACCACCTGTTTGAAGGCCTCTTTTCCGACGAATCAGGTTTACAGACGAGTTCCTTCCTGTCGTCACAAATATGTCTAATATGTCTGGCTTCTTGTTTCTAGAATTTGGTAAGTATGTTGGTTGGTTGGGAGCAAGTACGTCTAAAAACAGTCGCGAACCCCAGTCAGGAAATGTACTTTGGGGGGCAATAAATGGAAGCTATCGTTTTTCCGGCTGAACTTCATTTAATTAGATTTTATAATTTCTCTATATTTCTGTTTTTTAAGATTAATGTACAAAAACGAGCCATTTTTGAACATGGTCTTGAATTAAAACTTTTTAATAAAACTGGGAGCTCAACGAGGCGTATTATGAAAACTAACAAAAAGCCTGTGGGCAGACCTGAAAATAGCATTTGTAATATTTATTGCTTCGTACCCATCTAGCTAATTGCGGGAATACCAGAAAATTTGTTGTTTTTAAAGTTAAATTATTAATGCAAAACCAATACTTGCAAGTCTCCATTGCTTTTTTTTCCGATGAATCCCACGTTTTCCCTTTGGTGATTTCACAAAAATTATATAGAAAGACAATTTAGAAAACCCGCTGGAACCACAATTGTAATGTTTTTTCAGATGATGTATTCCCAGTTTTTTTATTACTGTTTTGTCCAATGAACATTTTATTGACAGCCCTGTTTTCGTTAAATAATTTTTATCATGTAAGATATAGTATAATTATATATGAGATATTTATATATGAATAAATTGTGGTATTTCAACCTGAGGTTGTATCAAATTATTTTTAAATGTATATTTATATTTATAAAACCTAAAACTGTGTTCTGTAATGTATTTTTAAGAATTGTTTTTCAAAAATACCATATACATACATATACATATACAGTTTAAAAATGGTACAAGAAACTTTGGTGATGTGGGTTTGCATACTACAGACGCAAAGGAGCGCGTCTAGACTGGTCCCTAGAGCAGTCTGAACGCAGCAGCCCAGCTTCTTAAATTTCTGGCGGCAGCTGCTGCGGCGCCTCTTGTTCTATTAACAGTTCTATTAAAACCAACTGAAGCAGTGCCTCGCCTCCAGCCGCGGCGCACAGTGGGGCCATTCGTGAATCTAGCGGGACAAGAGTCCAAAAATGAAGTTTGATTTTTTGATGCAGAAAGGTGTTGATCTAACAGACTAATTGTTGGAAGACATGAAACGAAGTGAATCAGGCTGCGGAAATGCCAATAAAGCAATTCAATAATAACGAACTAATACAAGTTTAATCCTGTACGATTTATGAATTAAGTTAGTATTCTTTCAAGCACTCGGCAGTTAACATCGTAATAAGTTTTGTTATTTTTTTTAATTTCACCATGAATCGCATTTTTTGTTTAATTTTACAGCATTTTAGATACTCCGACGGTAGTCCAATCAAAAAGTTCAAAAGTAAAAAAACATATTCATGTTTTAATCTGAGACTTTTTACGTAGTGAACGTAGATCTTAAATTATGGTTCTGTGTGTCTGGGGACATTTAAGTTTAGTGAATATATTGCATTTTACTGCCCGTTTTTGCCCGTTTATCAGTATGTACCACCAAAAATGTGTTTTTCAGGCGGAATGCTCTCAGTTGCGCGATTGGAATAGGCAGAAGCGTTACGGGAGGTTTCAGTTTTATAATTCCCAGTAAGAAAAAATATATCTGGTCAATTATATAAATCAAAAATTTGCAACTGGGCAAAAACAGAGGAAGTCCAAAAAAGCAAACACAAAGAGATAGAAAGATACAGGAAACATTTTCCTCGGAAAATGTCTCGCACAGTAACCAGAACTGTGACATTATGAATAATTTGTTAATTTCTTCCGATCCTTTAATTAGCTCATACATAGTATTACCTGAGAAAAATACGACTTTCGGTAATATTCTTCTCAATTTACTTGTAATACCAGACGCAGATACGAGTATGATACCCTTACTTAGTAGACAAGATAGTGATAATCTCGATCTAAGTGATTTGTCATTATAACTATAATTTTCTTTTCAGTTTAAAACAATATAATGTGTTTGAGTTCTGGTTGTTTCAAGATATAAATTAAATATTAAAGTGTTTACAGATTATAGTTTGATAACACATTGCCCTAATTTATATATATTATAAATTCTATTTATTTATTACTGTACAAAATTTCAGAGAAATTGTTAGCTATTACAGAGGAAATCAAAATATTTACATTATTATCATGAAGTAGGTATATTCATAAGAAAAAACTCAATCTATATAA
This sequence comes from Euschistus heros, assembly GCA_003667255.2. Classification (NCBI taxonomy): domain Eukaryota; kingdom Metazoa; phylum Arthropoda; class Insecta; order Hemiptera; family Pentatomidae; genus Euschistus; species Euschistus heros. Next base: position 951,944 of record RCWM02000078.1, on the reverse strand, counting down.
TCATTTAAAAATCAATAAATGGTTTTGTGAAGCTTTTTTTCTTAATAGAACAACAGGTCACAAATAAAATTTCAAATGTTTTATCAATCTTTCAATAACCTTGTTTTAATCATATCAAGTTTTTGTGAATCAGAAAAAAATATTACATTATCCATACGATCGCTTTCAGACCTCTGTCCCGCTAGATTCACGAATGGCCCCACTGTGCGGCGGCTGGCTGCTCCATGCGGAACCCCACCTTAAGATACCCTCTTTATAGAGCTGGGAAAATACATGGTAGTTTTTCAAAAAATCCAAGAATACTTGTCCAGAGTTCCCCAGGAGGGTCTCTCGGCCAAAATGATAGAACTTAAATTTGCCTTCTACCATTATATATTAAGTTGTAAGTTAAGTTAAACTTACAATGTAAAAAAAAGGTGTGCATTTTTTTTTGTATGCAAAAATGCATTTTTTTTACAATGCAAAAAAAATGTAAAGTTACACTTTTTTTTGGAGGGGGGGATGGTATTTCAAATGACTGATAAAAGATACCTATTTCTAAATGAAAATTATTATTATATCTACTATTACTGGTAAGGTTTTCCGCAAATGCTGTGAACGTTGTGTCTAACTAAAAGTACGCATTAAGAGTTCTTTGGATTCTTTTGAAGTTCTGCTTCGCTTGCATTTGTGGTGGTGGAAAGAAGGAGGGGCTTTAGTCCAGTAAAATAAGGGCTTGCCGAAGAAAAAACTGCTGAACTTTTATTCTCAACTGATCTTTATGTTTTTTGGGGTGCTGAATCCGAATCTGACGTTTGCTACCACGGCAACCAGCGGTATTCATATTATTCGGTATTCATGTTCAAAATCGCAAAAAAAAAAACCGTTATTTTTGTTTTTTTATCTATAACACGATAACGAAGTTTTCTTTTGAAGAAAGTCTTCAAATATTAATTGTAGCTGGAACTAGTACCTACATAATGAAAAAATGGAATCCGAAATCGGACCATTTTTTGCGAAGTTAGGTTATTGGGGAAAAATGGAGAAATTGGCCAACTTGCCATCAGTCCCACAGCTCCGCGAAAACACGTTTGTCGTACTCTTTTGGCTTTAACTCTGAAACTATTTGTTCGATACAACATTAATTTTTCATCTTAAAGCTGATTAAATATACTATAAGAATCTATAAATGAAGTTTTATTCGAACTCCGTAAATGTACATGCCAGCCCGCTAATAAAAACGTACTGTTGTAAAATCTAAGTGTTTTTTGGCACATTTGTCGCTCTAACTCGTCAAGTATTCGTTCGATCCCAAATTTCTTTTTTCTATCTCAAAGCTGATTAAATTCGCTATCAGATGCTATATATGTAAATTATATTAAATCCTGTAAACCATTCAAGCTAGCACGCTAAATGTGTATGTTTTGGCAAAATATGTAAATTATGACATGTTCAGTGGACTGGTGTGGGTATTTCACGGTGTTAATTATAAGTTACATATATAGGATCTAATAGTAAATTTAACCAGCTTTTAGATAAAATTATTAAATTTTGGATTTGGCAAATGGTTTGGAGCGAATTATGTGCCAAAAAAACATGTATTTTACAAAAGTAAGTGATTTTCAGCGTGATAGCTTGTGTATTTAAAGAATTTTGATAAAAATTTCATGTATAGGATCTAATTGTAAATTTAACCACCTTTCAGATTGAAAAAAAAAAAAACATTTTGAATCGGACAAATACTTTCGGAGTTATAATATCCCATATAATATAATATCCCAGACGCCTAAAAACCGGTACTGTTGTTAAATCCATGGTTTCCGGCACATCTATCATTATAACTCCGAAACTATTTGTTCAATTCAAATTTTTTTTTTTTCAATCTGAAAGGTGATTAAATTTACAATTAGATCCTATATATGTAACTTTTTATTAAAACCGTGAAATTTCACCACGCTGAAAATCACTTATTTTTTTAAAATACATGTTTTTTTTGGCACATTTCTCCATTTTTTCCCAATAACGTAACTTCGCAAAAAAATGGTCCGATTTCGGATTTCTTTTTTTCCTTATGTAGGACTAGTTCCAGCTACAATTAATATTTGAAGACTTTCTTCAAAAAAAGCTTCGTTATCGTGTTATAGATAAAAAAACAAAAATAACGTTTTTTTGCGGTTTTGTATATAAAGCCGATGGTTGCCGTGGTAGAAAACTTCAGATTCGGATTCAGCACCCCAAAAAACATAAAGATCGGTTGAGAATAAAAGTTCCGCAGTTTTTTCTTGAAAACGGCCTTTTGGCGCCTTATTTTACTGGACTAGGCGACTCTCTGGCTTCGGTAAATTTAAAAAACTTGTACAGTAGTGAATTAATTATCTTTATTACTATTATTATTTTGTGTTGCAATTTATTATTAGCTTTTTAATTATTTACAAATAAAATATTTCAAACAAAAAATATTGATATAAAAAAATAACAATAGTCCTTCAGCATTATGAATGTTGAAATAGTTTTCTTATGTTATCCTAAACAAATTTACAAACTTTTATTGGAATATTATGTGAATGATATCTGCCCAATTTACAGATGCTAAGCAGAAATGGTTTTACTAATTTAGTTTGCGCTGATTCCCGTCTTCAGTTCATGGAAATAGAAAATACAGAAGAGGGTCAAACGTTTGTTTACATAAGTGACGCTGGAACCTGTGCTTTAATAGTTTGGAACGGAGAGGAAGTAAGAGGGTTTAAGGTAGGCACGAATTTAGATAAACAAAAGATATATCTACAACAGAAACTGTAGTTATTAGACAATACAGAAAGAAAAGATACCAAAAAATGCTTTCTTTTAAAATGTTTTGTACATCATTTATTGTTATTCATAAATATAACAACGGAATATAAACCAGGAAAGCTAACCACATTAAATCAGAATTAATACTGGATCACGATTATCCTCTTATCTTCACGAAACTAAAATACAAAATATCCTGAAATATTTTATGGATAAAAAGATCGATAAGCTACCTGAAAAAAATTCTCAAAAAGTATCAAATCAGTATGATAGATAACTCAACAAAACTAAAATCCTTAGAAAACTTTAGCAGACAATACAAATATTTGGCTTTAAATTTTGTTTAAGCATGAACCTATCACCAATTTTCATCTTTTACTCGATTTAATCGACAAATTTTGGTTGAGAAGGGAGAGAGAAGACTAGGTACTTAGTTTTCTGTGTCGGTTTCCTCATTAATAACACTTATTAAACATAACTTAGGATAATATATCATATTACATAATAAGGTTTATCAAAATATAGATTTGGTCTGGAAGTAGGTGGCACTCCCTAGGGATTCTACGGAATACCCGATGACAAAGGACGTTCTTTACCTTGGCTTGATAAGGAAAGATGAAACTAGCCCAATGCTATTTTACACATATTTACATGGAAACAACATGTATTATATCAGAACTTGCAATATCAGGTACGTCTAAACCCTTTATATTGAATTACATCCTCAAATCTTTTCCTATTTTCATTAAGGGCAGGAAGGGCACAATACTTCTTGGCACTATTTATAACATAAATATCTAATTTTTATGTAGGCTTCCAATAAGAGAACGATAACATTATGAATTGATCTTAAGGGATTTGGGAAACACCCTGGCTGGATTTAACTCACTAACGTGGGTTTAACTAATGTTTCTATAAATAACTTAGGGACCGATAAGTTAAATTGATCACTCAAGGTATACAATTTTTGAAAAATTGAGTATTATCCCTGAACCTGTTCTATAATTATGAATTCTACAAAGTACACTATACACATCGACTCACTTCCGTACTGACACATTTTGTACAACTTGAGTCAAAGAATCCCATTTCGATCGGAACGCAAGAGACGGAAGGGAAAATACTAACCCCTCCCAACACTAGATTCATTCACGCAAGAGTCTATTCAGCCTGTTCTCGAATGGGAAGGAATCCGCATTAAAAAATACGTTTGAAGAACCACGTTACTTTGGCGAATTCAGGTCTGAAAACTTTTACAAGCTACTTTTAAGGCATTACATGTCAATTGCCCTTTTTATTTGAGATAATTTACTTTATGAGGTATTTTTTCGGATTTTATTTCTACTATTGAGTTATTAAACGGCATACAATATAGTATTTAATTGATATTTATACATCTTAAAGAATAGGAAGGAAGTAGGTCAGACTAAGGTAGGATCTACCTATGAATTGACAAACCGGAAAAAAATAAAGCAACTCTTGAGAACACCTGCTGCATCATTAAAAAATGAAAAGGTAAAATAAATTAACGTTACTCGTGAAATATATTTTATCATTGCATTCTACCTATCTAAATTTCATTCTTAAGAACTAAATTTTATTCTTCTTTCACTTATCATATGAGCAATATACACATACGTTCAAAATGCTGTTGTTTTTCTTTGTTTACAGAAGTGGTAAGCTGATAGGGTCAGTGGTAACTGTAGGCATGAAGCCCGGGCCAATGCTGATCCTAGGGACGGACAGGGGGAGCACAATGTACCTCAGGCTGAAGAACCGCCCGGAACTGTTTATGTGGAACACTTTCAGGCCGTTCCGGCCCAAGTCCCTCATCCTCTTGGAAAGGGCCGACATGCCATACTACGCAACCCAAGTCCTCCCAGGCTACAAGAGGCTGTTGTGGACTCTCGAGTCTAACTATAATGATTACTTTAACAACACTCACGACTCGATTGGAGCAAGAGCAAAATTAAGACCACTATTCAAGTTTTGTGATACTAATTTTTAATAAATATATTTATTGAAGAACTTTCAGTTCATAATTTTTATTTATTTTTTATGAATAAACTTCAAACAACCTCTTCGTTTTGAAGCCTTGAACGGAAGATATCATAATATTTACCATAGCGTTATTTCACTCATTAGACAAAGTTTAAATACATATTTTAATATACAGAAGTCCGATGATGGATGCAGTACCACCCTCGAGTCAGCTGCAAAACGCAACATCATAAATTATATGAAATTGTCGGGAAAACCCCTTCGAAGGGGGGGGGGACGTTTATAAAACATGGTTTAGAGAAACATGCCTCATCATACTTACAGAAAACTGGTAAGGAGTTATTTGGGGATGGTTTGGGACAAAACTTAGTTAAGTTAGGAATTCAAATTATTTTAACAATAGTTCATAAGGCGTTTTATTTTTTACCATCCAGTCATGTGTCATGTTTGCTTCTTTTTGTTATGTTTATTTCTTTTAATAAATTGAAGGATTCAGCATTAATCGATGGCCACACTAATAAATTTGCTACTTCTAATCTGTTTAAAAAAATATATATCTAATACCTTTTGGGTCTCCAGTAAAATAGACGTTAAACGATGCCTAAAATAAGTATTTATTAGCTCATAAAGATACAATTGTAATACAAAGTAATTGTTGTTGTACAAAGCTTACCTAAAATAAGAATTGTTTAACAGTCCTTAGCTACCATTTTATATAGACACAATATAGCAATTACCATATGATATATAAATATCATATGATATATTTATATATCATATGGTGACTTGATAAAATTATCAATTTTACACCTCCGCTGGTCGGAGACTCTTTTATCCAGGGGAAAAAGAGTAAGGAACCAGCTTACTACAGTGAAATAAGTTCGCTTCTTTGCGTTTCTTCTTGCACTCCACTTCATAAATTGATGATGAAATTTTCTTCTTAATTCTGAAGGGGCCTGATCTAATTTCATCCAATTTGATACGGTTTAGTTTATTTCCGTTTGCGACATAAACCAAATCTCCTTCTCTGAACTCGTATTGTTTTCTGTTTTTATCAATCCGTTTCTTATTTTTTCAAAACTGCTTTTTGAATTTTTTAATGCTGCGATTCTGTCCGTATGTAAGTCATAATTATTTTTTTTCAGCTGATTAGGTACAATTTCTGAAGTCAGTCCGTAGAGTAAATAAGCAGGTGAAAATTTTGTAGTGTTGTGTATTGTGTTATTGTATTCTTGAACACATAATTTAGCAATTGCTGTCCACGGTTTATATTTGTCCGGATTCTCATTGAGTCGACAACGAATGCGATTCGTTAAAGTCTGATTCAGTCTTTCATTCAATCCATTGGATTGCGGATGATCCACTGAAGTAAAGATCAACCGTGCACCCAACTTCTTGATTTGATCTTTGAATTTAGATGAATTTAGCGCGCTGTATTGGTCAACCAAAATAATTTCAATATTTTCCTTAGATATTGGTTTTTATTAATTTAATAAAGTCATTAGCCGTCTGTCCTTTTGAGGTTAAAATCCATGCATATCTAGTAAAATGATCAACTAATAAATGCATGTATTTGTGCGAAGATCTATATCCACCAAAACCTCCAATTGTATCTATAGACATAATTTGGTATGGATATTCAGCTGGTCCTAATTGTGACAACATTCCAATCGGTCTTCCTGATCTGGATTTATTTTTTATGCATATCTCGCACTGCTTACAATAATCAGATATCGTGTCATCCATGTTTCTGAAATAGTAAAATGGTCGGAGTTTATTGGCTATCTGCTTGCTACCAATATGACCATAAAAATTATGTATCTTATCAATCAAATATCGACCAAAATTTGTAGATACGTAAATCCGTTTCCTATTGTTCATCAATTTGAAGATGACTTCCCCTTCCCTTATAATGTGTTCTGATTCTTCTATTTCCGCTTTATTGATTTCTTGGTCTTTGATTATATCTTCGATCCGGATGATATTGACTACTTTTAAGCAATCATCTTCATTCTGAAAGCTTTCTAGAACTGGATTTCTTCCACATTATCCTTTCCCTCCTTATAAATCACTTTGAAGTTGTATTGGGATAAGTACAACATTAAATCACCCATGGCCTCATCAGTTCTTGCTTTTGATTTCAAATTCACCAGTGGTTTATGGTCCGATGTTACAGTGAATTCTTTCCCTATCAAATAATGCTGCCAAAATAGAATTGCTTCTTTTATAGCCAAACATTCCAAAAACATGATCTCTCTTTTCATCTGGCCTGGTGACAATTTTTTTGAAAAATAGCCAACTGGGTGTAAAATCCCATCCTCTTGAGGTTGCTTCAAAACAGCCCCTAAGCCTACTCGACTTGCATCTACTTCTATCACACATTCTTTTTCAGGATCATAAATGGCTAAAATTGGTTTCGAGCACAAATAATGTTTAATTTCTTCAAAAAACTATTTTCGCATTCTTCTGTCCAATTAAATTTTACGTTCTTTTTAAGTAAAGCGTGCAAAGGTGCTAATCTTGTAGAACAATGATCAATAAATCTATGATAGAAATTAATTTTCCCCAACCATTGACGAACCATCTTCCTTGTCTGAGGTCGCTTAAATTTTTTTATCGCAGTAAGATTATCCCTCATTGGATAAAAAAGATTTAGAGAATATTAAGATGTCATCTATATAATTAACACAGAATTTATCTAAATGATACCTTCTAATTATGTTTGCCAGCACTCTCTGAAATATAGCCGGTGAATTTTTGAAACCAAAAGGTAATACTTTCCATTGCCAGTGACCTTTCTGAGTTATGAACGCTGTTTTCTTGCGATCTTTAATTCTGACTGGAATGGACCAAAAAGCGGAGTTAATGTCCAATGCTGTAAACCAGGGGTCTCCAAACTACGGCCCGCGGGCCAAATCCGGCCCGCCAGTGCCATCAATCCGGCCCGCGGCGGCGGCGGGGCAAAAAAATAAAAATAAAAATAAAAAATCATCGATTAATAATAACTCCGTTTTATTTACTTAAGCTAGGTAAATGTTAATAACAAGTGCCTATAATAAGCATACAATTAAAATTTACTTTAACAAATAAATGAAATGAATCCAACAAACATTATAAATATATGTAAACATTATAACATATAAAATACTAATAAGATTTATGTAGTTGTGATTTCTCACTGATAATAGATTTAGTTTCTGGCACTTGATTCAAATGTTTGAAAAAAAGTGAAATAAACATTTGTTTTCTCGATAATTATCGATTTTTAATAACTTATATCTCGAACACCGTTGAGAGTTGGACAAATATGTATAGAAACAATTTTATAGGAAATTTAATTAGCTTTAATTTCGATCCATAGATTATTTTTCTAGAGTCCACGGTTTCCGAAATATAATCGAAAAACCTAAACACGGGATCTTCTCCCCTTCCCTCACAATTTCCCGTAACCCCAGGGACCGGAACTTTTAGTATATTTACCTTCTAATTACTCCTAACGAAGCTGTGAAGTCAAAAATAGTCGCATAATTCATGCATTGCACACCCCTCATTTCAGCACTCTCACTGGGGTCGCGCTTTTCCGCGAAAACACGTTTTTCGGCACTTTTTTGGCTATAACTCCGAAAGTAATAGTCCGATCCAAAATATATTTTTTCTATCTGAAAGCTGGTTAGTTACATTTAATAGAAGAACTTGTATATTAAATTTTGATCAAGTCCCCTAAAATATCGATGTCAGCACCCTCAAAACCGCTTACTGTTTTGAAATCCACGTAATACACCCTAGCCAGCACACTACATATGTATGTTTTGGCAACATCTGACGATTTGGTCTTTTTTAGTGGCCTTGATTGGATATACTACGGAGTTTAATCAAAATTTCATATAAAGGGTCTAAAGTAAATTTAACCAGGTTATAGTTGAAAAAATGAAAGTTCAGATCGGAGAAACAGTTATGGAGTTAAAGTGAAAAATGTGCCAAAAAAAAAAAACTTTGATTTCAAAACAGTAAGCGGCTTTGAAGGTGCTGACATCGATATTTTATGGGACTTGGGACACTGGGAAAAAGTGTTTTCACGGAAAAGAGCGACCCCAGTGAGAGTGCTGAAATTAGGGGGTGTAGATGCATGAATTATGCGTCTATTTTTGATTTCATAGCTTCGTTAGGCGTAATTAGAAAGTAAATATATAAAAGTTCCGGTCCCTGGGGTACGGGAAATTGTAAGGGAAGGGGAGAAGATCCCGTGTTTAGGTTTTTCGATTTTATCTCGGAAACCGTGGACTCTAAAAAATAATCTATGGATCGAAATTAAAGCTAATTAAATTTCCTATAAAATTGTTTCTATACATGTTTGTCTAACTCTCAACGGTGTTCGAGATATAAGCAATTTGATTGAAGAGTAAACGTAAAACGTACATATGAAATTAAAGTAAATTTAATGATCTACAATTTTGATTCTGACAATATTTCTGAGAAAAGATCCTGGAAGGCACTAGTAGCAAGTTTTTGTCTGAACTGGTACCCGCTTCTCCTTTCCCGCGCTATGTCTCGAAAACGGTTAATCCAAAAATAAAAATGAATAGAACAAAAAATACAGAGAATATTATTCTCTAAAAGTTTTGTAACTATTTTGATTGACGGCCGATGGATAGAAATAGAGATATTTGAAAAAAAAACAACTGATTTTTGTGACCTTTGACCTTGTATATCTAATTATGCTAACGTGCTGAGATCGGTGACTTTCTACCACTTATTTAGAAGACCAAAACAAAGGCATAAGCAAAAATTCAGCTTCATTGGTTTATTTCCCAGATTTGCTGTATAAAACTCATTTGACTGGGCTACTAGTCCCCCACGTAACTACGTATAAAAATGTGTTTATGTTTTTTAAAATTAATTATGGAAACACTGTCAAAATTTATTTGCGCGAGCTTGCGATGTGAGCACCTTACGATTTAATGTGCTGCTTTCTCCTAACATTCTATAACTTATTATTATTATTAGATTATTATTTATTAACATAGCACTACATTCCTGATAGTAGAGACTTGGCTTGCTCGAGCATAGATCACCTGTCATCACGGTTAGTGCTGCCGCCTTCCAGTTTCTGGCACCAAGTAGAGTTAATGTTTTAGTAACAATACCATCTTTCCATCGTAGTTTAGGTCTTCCAATACACCTCGTCGTACCATTGATTTGTTCAGTAAGAGCTTTCGCGGGCATCTCCTCCGGACTCATTCTGGCAACATCGTAGCCGGGAGAGCTTAATAAACTTGGAGATATCCATATCTTTGTACAGACTTTGTATGTCTGCATTGGATCTTCTTCTCCAGGTTCCTTCCGAGTATACACCGCCAACGATTCTGCGAAAGACTTTTCTTTCAAACCTCATGAGTGAAAACTCATTGTTCTTTGAAATCGTTCAGCATTCAGATCCATATGTGAGAACAGGTCTGACTAGTGCTTTATATACTCCTAACTTAGCATTCCGAGACAAATGCTGCTCCTCAAGTGCTACTGTAGAGCAAAAAAGCATCGATTGGCTGCCATAATACGCCGTTCAATCTCGTCATTGATGTCATTTCGGACATAAATCTGCGTGCCCAGGTATACGAATTCCTGGACCACTTCGATGTCATGTAGTCCTAACTTTACTTATCCACACTTTACTGACTAGGGGCTCGATAAACTTGTACTTGGTTTTGTCTCCGTTGATGGATAGTCCTAGTCTCTTCGCCGAATTGTCGATTGCAGCAAAAGCGTTTTGTACTGCTTCTAATGATCTTCCGACTAGATCTATGTCATCGGCATATCCAAGAACTCGTACACTTTTGTTTAGAACTGTGCCTCCTGTTTGGATTCCGGAATCTCTTATGACTTTTTCCAAACAAAGATTAAGTATAAGGCAAGCCAGACTATCTCCTTGTCTCACACCTGCTGTCGTGTCAAAACCTCTTGAGAAAGCCCCATGCATACTTACAAAGCATTTATTGCCTTCCATTGTCATTCTCACCAGTCTGACTAACTTCTGGGGTATATTCATTTCTGTCATGGCCATTTATGCTTCCCCTCTATCAATCGAGTCATAAGCCTGATTAAAGTCTATGAAAACATGATGGGTATTAATACGAAACTTCTTGTATTTTTTAGGATCATCCAGAGGTTAAAATTTGTTCAATAGTTGATTATCTTAACGAAGCCACACTGATATTTTTTAATTTCTTTCCCTGCGTATGGAATCAATCTCTTGTATAATATGCTGGAGAGAATTTTGTATACTCATGGAAGTACTGATGTACCTCTCCTTGTTACAATTCAAAGAATCCCCTTTATTATTGGATTGGGTGTATAATCGCTTTCTTCCACTCCATAAGAAGGCATTCATCTCTCCAAATATCCATAAATAGATCCTGCAGGAAAGTAACCAGTTGAGGGTCATAATGTTTATATATTTCCGCTGGTATGTTATCAGTACTTGGAGCTTTATTATTCTTTAGTTTTTCGATGGTCACTGCTATTTCTTCCCCGTCTGGTGGTTCAATCTCTGTTCCTCCAGCCAGTCCCCCTGCGATGATGGTATCATCAGTAGTCAGCCCATCTATCTAATATTTTTCGCTTTTTCGTGATTAGCGAGCCATCTTCTGCTTCGCATGCGGGAGTCCTGGATTTAAATAATTGTCTATCTTCCTTCACCATTTGAAAGGAATTTTTGTTCTTGAAAGATTTTTCCATATCCTCCATCTGCTTATTCCGCCATCTTCTCTTCTTTCTTCGATGAACGCACTTCTCGCGACTCCTTGTGGCTTTATATTCATCCATCGAACTTCTTGTATGTCTCCGTTGAATCATGTTTTTATAGACCTTGTTCTCTCTATCTGCTCAAGCAAGGCATTCCTCATCAAACCATGGTCTTGTTTGTTTCTGTTTGCCCTTGAGACCCAGAACTTCTTCTGCTGTCTCAGTTAACGCATTTCATATCACCAACTTAAAATTTGGTACTGAAGTTGCTTTTGGTACTTATATGTTTGAACAAGTTTCTGAATTTGTATACCATGGCTCATAAGTGACGTGCGACAACATAATCTCGACTGATGTCCGGAGAAAAATTATCTTAGCGAATCACTGTTATTATGGACTCCGCTCGCATCTTTCTAGCAGCCTCGTCTCTTACCGCACTAAGGTTATCCGATACAAGACCCTCATTCGCCTTGTTTTACCTTATGGCTCTGAGACCTGGACCACTACAAAGGCTGATGAAAATGACCTTATTTTTGAAAGGAAAATCCTCCGTAGAATATATGGGCACACCTTTGAAAATGGACAATGGAGAAGGCGTAGTAATAGAGAAACCTATAGTCTCTATAACGAGCCTGATGTTGTAGCTATCATTAAGGTAGGGAAGTTAAGATGGGCAGGACACCTCGTGCGGATATCGGATGGGTCGGTACAAAAATAAATTCTAATAGAACAGATATCCGGCCGGCGCAGAGTTGGGAGACCCAGGTTACGGTGGTCGAGTAACCTCTCAAGGTAGGAGGGGAGAGATCCAGGAACCCTGCACCACTCTCACTGGCCCTGATCAGCCACACCTCTCTCCCTTCACTTTTGCCCAAGTGCCATCAGCCAGCGCTCAGACTATAACTTCCTTTAAACATCATCTATTTCTTTACCTTCTCAATTACCATTCTTCCGAACGTTTATAAAATATGAATATTTTAGTAATATATATTATTATAATATACGTATGTTCTATTTTTTTGTCGTTATCTTTTTTATTTTTGTAACTCATAATGCAATTATTAATCACTTGTCATAGCCAAACGATTGTCCTATGTATTGCACTCATATTTTATTCATAAGGGACAAACTGTCCCAGAATAAAGTTTATTTTCTTCTTTCTTTTTTCTGTATGCTCCATCAATATAATAAGGAACAAATATTCACACCAATGATTCTTTTGGTGATCATTGCATACAAAAGAAACCCAGGTTTCAGGATTTTTCATCTTTTCAATAGGCATGTAATCAGCGACCGTCGATTAGCTGACAGTTTTTATTTTCCGCTTCTTTTCCACACTAGTAATTAAGTCAAATCAAAATACTGTTACAAAGATGTTTTTGAAACACACACAAACCCGCTAGGGCGTTACGAACTATTACTATAGCACCTCTACTAGCGTTTTTTATACGTCAATTACTGTCATCAAGAAATGAGTAGAATACACCAGAACTTAGTAACATTACAGTACAACACAATAATGATTGAACTAGGGACTTTAACTAGCTTCTTCTCGCTGAGGGTGCGTACTTGGAGACTATTCTATAAATTATAGGTACCGGCAGGAAAATTAAAATGGTGTTGGCCCGCGGAGCCCTTGGAAGTAGTTAGTGTGGCCCGAAGGCTGAAAAGTTTGGAGACCCCTGCTGTAAACCATTGACTATTACCCACATTGATAACAAGATCATCTATCCTAGGAAAAGGATGGGATTCAGGTATGACGATCTTATTCAGCTCTCTGTAATCCACACATAGCCTTGTTCTTTTCCCCTCTTCTCTTTTGAATGCTAAAGTCACTGGACTAGCAAACGGTGAATTTGATTCCTCAATGAGATTATATTCCAAAAGTTTAGAAACCTGTGAATCTATTTCTTCTTGGTCTGGAATAGAGCATCTGTATGGTTTTTTGGAAACATATTTATCTTCTTTTAGTTTAATCTGTGCTTCTCCAGACCTCATTGACCCAACGTCAAATTTATTTTTAGCAAAGCATTCTTCATACTGCTTGACTAATTTAAATATTTGATTCTGTTTATCTTGCTCCAAATGGTCTAAATTTAAATTAAACTTATCAATATCTGAGTCTATGTGAGGATTATTAAGCGCCGACTTACTAGGTCTGGTGATATTTTACATATTTATCACTCGCATTCTCAATATCTATGAATTTATTATTTAATTTTTGTTTGATTTCTAAATTTTCATCTTGTAACAGTTTAAATCTTTTGATTGCATCCAAACCTAGTAATAAGTCATAATCGAAGTTACTATTTTTCACCACAATAAAATCTAGTTTATCTTCAATTTCGCCTATCTTTAAATGTAAGTTAGCCCGGTTCTGACAAAAATTTACACCAGTTAAAGTCTTTAAAATACTCCTATTACTGCTTCAATTTAGACTTCAATAATCTTATTACATTTTCGCTAACTAAAGAGCATGTAGAGCCATTATCATATATGGCCTTTAGAACTTTACGCTTATCTACAATTACTTTAATTTTAATTAGCGAACATGGTGTAAATTTTTCCGGGCTTATTAGTTTTTTTCATCCCGATCTTCAAGCTCTATTTTATTATTTTTCTTTTCCTCACTTTCATCTTCTTGTTGCAATAAATTAATTTTACCCTGGTTTAATGTTTTTATTCTGTTGCGGCAAATATGAACGGGGTGATAACGATTTTCGTAGCCTAGCATCTCACAGATTGGACATGGTTTTTTTTTTGTAACTTATCAAACTTACACTGTTTGTTTTTATCCTCATTATTCCTCTTAACCTCTTCTTTCTTGTCATCTGTTTTTTTTTTTTTAGTAAATGAATCATTAAATTTCTTCAATTCTTGAATCAAATTATCTACATTTTTAATTTTTTCTCTATCTAATTTATCGTGGATATCTATCGGTAGATTGCAAACTATTTGATAAACCCTAAATGTCTCTGGAATATCTCTGTCTGCCTCCAACAGTAGGCGTTCTTTCTTAAGAACAAATTCAATTAGAGAACCATACATATATCTGTAATTAAATGCCGATCGAATAGCAGACCAATCCTTCTTACTATAAACTGATAAAAATGACCTTTTCCAAGATTCCCAGTCTACTGCAGATAGTTTTATTAAATTAGCATTGTACCATTCACAGATATTGGCATCAATAAACATTTTCATAACCTCAACTTTTCTAACATCTGTTATATTAAATTTAGCACATTCTTTTTCAAACTCATTTATCCAGGCTGCGGCATCTCGTTTTCCATCAAACTTAGACAATACAAATCTGTTTTCAATCTCCCTCGAATTAACCTCACTAGCAACCGAAATACGACTCTCCAACTCTCTAATCCTTTCAATAAAAAAAAGTTCGTTAGATGGCTTGGCTTCAGCTACTACATTATGGCGTGCATCGATCCTCTCGGTGCATTCCTCTAGATAATAATCATTTATACAAAAATTCTCTTCCTCATCCCAGTATTTTTTTTGTAATTCTGTATTAAATGAAATAGCAACTTTTCGATAACCTCCTAACCTAGTAATAGAATTTATACTACTTGTAATTGATTTTGTTGCCAGTAACTCCTGATGTAAGGCTAGATCCTTCAATTCAGCGGGAACGGCATACCAAACAATCTTATCGCTAGATATAGCTGCTAATTCGTACTGATTCTCTCCAATCTTAATTATGTGAACATATAACCTCTTCTTCAATTCAGCCATAGTTAAACAATTTCTAATACCTTTTGGGTCTCCAGTAAAATAGACGTTAAACGATGCCTAAAATAAGTATTTATTAGCTCATAAAGATACAATTGTAATACAAAGTAATTGTTGTTGTACAAAGCTTACCTAAAATAAGAATTGTTTAACAGTCCTTAGCTACCATTTTATATAGACACAATATAGCAATTACCATATGATATATAAATATCATATGATATATTTATATATCATATGGTGACTTGATAAAATTATCAATTTTTACATATATATAATTTTTAACAAAAACATTTCTGAATTTAGGTAGATGTTTTAATTCAATAATATTACAAGCTGATCTATTGCCCTTTCATCTCTGAAATGTAATTATTTATAGCTATGTTGTAAATAATGGGATGATTCGCACAGTTAATGATTGATCAAGTGAGAGTCGAATATTGGATGATTTCACAAACTTTGGATTGCACAACTTCCTTTTTGTAATAAATTTCGGAAAAATAAAATTTTGTGAGTAATGTTTTTTGGAACAAGGCTACAGGTTTTTCAAAATAACTGTACAGAAACCTGGATGACCTTGTAGGTATTTTATGATTTAGCGTCAGAAGCAGTGCAATGCTCGAAGAATAAATAAAAAATATTTCATTTTATTTTTCCAAAATGGAACACCTTTTAATTTTAAATTTAGGTTACAACAAGGTTTTAAGTAGCAGCTGTTTGCTGCTTGTTAACAGTTCACTGAACGGCTTCAATAATGAGTTTAATCTTTGAATTATTCATAAGGTAGAATTATAACGTACTAATTTAAAAAAATGTCAAGAAAAAAAAAAATCAATATCTGAACTTATGGATCAAGTGAAACCAGATTTAATAAATGTCTAATTAGTCCCAATCCCCCCATTTACCTTTTTTTAGACTTCAAAACAGAAAACTTTTTTTCTTTTTTTTAAGCACATTTATTTATGGAAAGTATTACAATCTGCCTCAATGTAGGCAATAAGTAATATGGATGGCTTAATATATCCATTCACACAATATGTACAATATCAAATAAAAACAAAGAAAGTGAACAATAAATAAAAGTGAATAATAAATGAAAATAAGTAAAGAATCACATAAGATGTAATACAAAAAAAAAAAAAATTAAACAAACAAATACTATACAAAACTATACTATACATAAACTGAAATAAAAAAATAAATAAAAATAAGATAGAACTAACCCTCACGGACACAAAATCTAAAGTTAAATTCCAGGGAGCTATCAGTGAACCTTTCCAAATTAAAACAGGACTGAGGCAAGGGGATGGCCTTTCCCCAATACTGTTCAATGTAGTCCTTGACAAAATCATGAAAGAACTGTGGAAAAACTGACAACACAGGTGCAAAAATAGGGACTAAGTACAATCACGTTAAAGTCAAGTGTCTTGCCTATGCGGATGATCTGGCATTATTAGCCGAGTCGGAGGAAGAGGCAATTAACCAGATAAATATGTTGAAGGAAATTGCGGAAAGAGCCGGCCTACAGATCTCCTTTGAGAAGACAGAATTAATGACAACAAACACAAACTTCCAGAAGAAATCGGTGGAAAGCAAATATGGAACAATAAGAGTGACCCATAAGTTTAAATACTTGGGTGAAACCATCTGTAGCAACGGACAGGAAAAGGAAAGTATTAAAGACAGGATAACCAAACTAGGTAAACTAAGCTTTCTGACTGGCAACATATATAATAAGAAGAATCTTTCCATCAAAGCAAAACTGAGGCACTATAGTACAGTAGTCAGACCAGTCATACTATACGGGATGGAAACCATGTGTCTCCCCAACCTCGAGAAACTCCTAAAGATCGAGAGGAAAATTCTGAGAAAGATCTATGGCCCTCAAAAGACACCAGAAGGGTACAGGTTGAGGCCTAACAAAGAAATTTATGGAGATCTAAGAGACCTAGAAACAGAGATCAGGATTAGGAGGTTGAGATTCTACGGACATATGGTGAGAATGCCTCCAGAAAGACTAAATAAGGCTGTCTTCTCAAAGATGAGAGGGTATAAAAGTGCTCCAGCGTACATCAAGCAGGTGACAGAAGAAATGAAGAGGTTGGGAATAGCGGATCGGGATTGTTTGGACAGTGAAAGCTATAGAAAGAAATTACAGGAAACTACAGTTCTTGTGGGCGGAAGGAGATCGGTGAGGGGAACTGCCTGGACGGAGGAAAGGAAGCAAAGACATTCGAAAATGATGAGGGAGTACTGGATGAGAAGGAGAAATAAATGAAGGAACTCGTAATCATGATGTTCGCGTGGTCTTTAAGGCCGTTCCGAGAAAAAAAAAAATAAAATAAAATAAAAATAAAAAATAAAAATAAATAAAAAATAATAATTAATAATAAAAAAATAATAATAACAATCATAAAAAAAGAGAAAAAAAAAATTAAAATTAAATTAAATCTTAAAAATACATTCATACTTTATTTACAATATGTACACATCTGAGGGATCCCCCCGATCTGACTTGTACCTCCACTTATGGAGGGACTAGCCAGGCCCCAAGAGATTCCAGCGCTTCTCTCTCAGCTGCGTCACTAGTATAATATAACACCAGTGGAGGCTGAGTGAGAGCGCTAAACTACAGTCACTCAGAGCATGAGTGGAGAAGCTGGCCATTGCCAGGACTCCATGTCGAAATTTATAATAGATCACGAGGCCACTGCCTTTTTAACCTGCGAGGAGGATTATAGCGGTGAGTGGAGCTGGATAGGGATTGTGCTAATGGATTAGGACAAAAGGTATATTAAGATCGTTATGTAAGGTTTTGTTGGAAACATAATATGGGGCGTTAGTTATGGTTCTCAGGAATTTGGATTGAAAGGATTGGATACGTTTGATGTTCGAGTGTTTTGCTGTTTCCCAAATTTCTAGTCCGTAGGTCCAGATAGGCTTTAGGATTGTCTTGTAAATTAAAAGCTTGTTGTCAATTGTAAGTTTTGAAGTTTTGCATAGTATGGGGTATAGTTGGCTGAATCTTCTGTTAAGTTCTTGTCTTTTAAGTCTAGTATGTGGGTTCCAAGTGAGTCTTTTGTCTAAGATGAAACCAAGATATCGCACTGTATCAGATCTGGGTAATGGGATCTTATTGAATAGGATAGTTGGGCAGGAACTACGACGTAGAGTAAAAGTCACGTGGGTGCATTTGAATTCATTGACTTTTATTCTCCATCTGTTGCACCATAGTTCAATCTTTGAGAGGTGATTTTCTAGGTTAGAAGAGCCTATTTTGGGATCATTATTTGATGATAGTATCGCTGTATCATCAGCGAAAGTTGCAAGGAACGTGCCAGGAGTGGTAGGAACGTCAGCAGTGAAGAGGATGTAAAGGACAGGACCCAAAACGCTGCTTTGAGGAACTCCGGCTCGGATAGGATAGCAATCGGAAAATTCAGAGCCGCATCGGACTCGGAAGGAGCGATTTGTAAGATAGGAATGAAAGACGAGGTAGAGGGTTTGTGGTAGTAGGTTCTTAAGTTTAAAAAGCAGCCCGGTGTGCGAAACCCGGTCAAAAGCTTGAGCAATGTCCAGAAAGGCACCCGAGCAGTATTGCTTTCTTTCCAGAGCAGAGGACACATGGTCAACAAGACGGAGGCCTTGTTGAACTGTTGAGTGCATTGGGCGGAATCCAAATTGATGGTAGGAGAAACTGGATGTATCAAGTATGGATAGGATACGCTTAAGCAGGATTTTTTCGAATATTTTAGATAGGATAGGAAGTAGGCTAATTGGTCTATATGATGAAGTGTTGTTAGGAGGTTTCCATGATTTTAGGAACGTTATTATGACGGAGTGTTTCTACAAGACAGGAAAGTGGGTGCAATTATATATGTAGGTAAGGAACATTATTGCTTTATGTGGAAATTGGCGGAGGATTTGAGGAGTAAGGAGGTCATAGCCAGGGGATTTTCTTTTATTTAGTTTTTGACGTGTATAATGGCGCTTGGCATGGATGAGGTCAAAAAGGTTTTGGGGGTAATAATGGTGTTTTTTTTTGCTTAGGGGTTTTAGGGGTATTATTCGGTAAAGATGCTGTCCAAGCGGCTTGCTGGATTTTGTTAGTGAAGGAGTGAACAGCATCATCCAGTTTTTCCGGGGTTTTTATGGGAACTCTGAGGTCAATTTGGTCGGTCAGGATTTGTTGGAAGAGTTTCCAGTTTACTGTACCTCTGATAAATGAGGGAAAGGGTGATTTAGGAATTGGTGATACGGATAGGTTTAAAATTAACTGGCTATGGTCTGATGATAGGTCGTCTAGGCGGGTAATGGAATGATTAAGTGGTCCTAGGCCTTTGTGGATAAAAAAGTCTAGGAGATCGGGATTACGATTAGGATCGGTAGGCCAATATGTGGGAGAGCCGGGGGAGAGGATATTGCAAGGACAAGAATTTAGTGCAGAAATCAGTGTTCGCCCGCGGGAGTTGGTTGTTCTGGCTCCCCATTGCTGATGTTTGGCATTTAGGTCTGCTCCTAAAATAAAGTGTTGTCCTAAGGAATTTAGAAAGGAAGAGTAGTGGGATTCGGAAATGGGTTTGTTTAGAGAGGAATACGCTAAGACAATATTTATTGGAAAGAAAGGGGTTTGGATTTTTAACTGGTAAGGGGAATAGGTAGTGAGCGAGGGGTTGGTTATGATGACAGCGGATCCAGCATGAGTTGTTCCATCTGGGTGGTCAGTCCGATATGTTTCGTACTGAGGTATGTTAAATAGTCGTTTGTTGGTTAGTCTTGTTTCGGTAATCAAGGCTACGTCGATTTGTCTGTCTTGTAATAAAGTAGTTAGTTCGTTAGTGTGACTGCGAACACCATTAGCGTTCCATAGGAGGATCGAAAGTGACTTTAATGATGACATTTAAGGATTTCTAGGTGGTGGGATTACAAAATGTGATAGAGCAGTGGAAAGGAGTGTTATGAGAGGAGTAACTATAGATTTAAACTCTGAGAGGAAAGACGATAGTATGTTGGTGAGGTCAGAGGAATTATGAGGAGGAGGGATGTATGGAGTGTAATTTGGTTTGGTGGCATAGGTATTTTGCATTGGATGAGCGACGGAAGGATGTGGAATTTGGGATTGGTGAGAAGCAGGTTCAGCTTGCTGCAGTGCCTGAGGATGTGATATTGGTTCTGGGCCTCTTAACATTTCAGAAAAGCTCACTGCTTCGTTAACTTGTTTGGATGGCTGTCTTGGTCTGGATGGCTCTTCCCTTCTAGAGGTTGTCTGGATTCTTGATTTTATAGTTTTTTATGTCTGACACCCCTTATAATTGGCTGGGTGCCCTTGGTGGCATAATGCACAAACTGTGGAGTTTGTCTAGATTTATTGCGCTCTAGATTTGTGCTGTTCACCACACTTTACACAGCATGGTACGTGATGGCAATACCGTTTTGTGTGTACATACGCACAACGGACAGTTGTGGCACTGGACTATTTCCCGCTTAGGGTATGGCTTTTCTATGGCTACCCTTGTGTAGTAAAGTCTGCTGACGTTATAAATTTCTTCAACCCCAGGTGTTCTGTCGAGGTCGACGAAAAATAGAGGCAAGGTTATTTTGTTTGATGCACCCGACTGGTCTTTATTGTCCCTTTGGACATTTATAACTTGCCTGACCCTAAAACCCATGGCAGTCAGTTCTTGTTCGATGACATCGGCTGGTGTTGATGAGTGCAAATGCCGGATAACCACTCTAAGTGCTCTCTCCTGTTGTAACTGGTAGGTGTGGAAATCTGCCTTGGCATCTGACAGATACTTCACAATTTTTGAGTCTGGCATAATCTATGTTTCATTTGTCCGGCTATGAAATGTATATTTTCCAGTGCCTACTGTTTGATTTAATTGCACTGAAAGGAGATCAATTTCTTTTATATTTCTTACAAAGATGGGCGGAGGCTTAATTTCTTTTGGGGTGGTATTAGTTTCTATTGTCTCTGATGTGTTTGATAAAACTTGGTAAGGGGTAGGTGTAAAGAATCGCGACTCATCAGTAAACACTTGGGTTGAAGGGCCTGGTAGTGATTCCATGTCTGTTGTGTTCTCTGATGTGACTGGAGGAGTTATTCTACTAGAGCGTTTTTGCTGGGGAGTTCCTGGGTGTGTTTCCTAAACTTATAGATCTTTTATGGTTCGTCTTTTTACTGGACATTACCATATGGAAATATCGCATGCTATTATAGTGCTCATATAATTATTATAAAGAGAAGAAAACAAAAAAATAAAAAATAATATATTTATAGATGTATAGGTATACGTATGACAATACGTAATAATCTTAGCCTAGTGGGAGTACTGCTAGATAAGATGGCCACAGTACACGCCAGTCTCATGCCACTCGTAAACACAAAAGTCTAAAACAGAAAACTACTGGCTATAAAAAGACAATCTTGGTGCATCAACCAACTGATTGATTTTTCCAAACTTGGTATGTAAGCAATATAGTTCTACATACGGAGCTTCGCATGCCAACGGTTAATAAACAATCAAAAATAAAATAATAAACAATAAACAACCCACTAGAAATGATTCCAGGAAATATTAAATGAACATCCCAACACACTGGGGCACACCCATACTCCAAACAACACACAGAGGTGACTGATGAGAGAACTTTTAGGCTGAAATAAAAAAAAAAAATTATGACAGGATGAAATGCCGCTGTGTTCTGCTCCCTCTCACACATTTCACGCTATATATGCATTCACTCAGTACGTTGTTTATATTATAATTGACAGGTGAGGTTGATGAAATAGTATGAAAAAAAAAGAGATGATAACTTATTAACATCTGCTTTAAATTTCATATGAAATGTTATTGTATTCTGTATTAAGGTTTTGATATTTTCAATATTTATGATAGTATGATTATCATTTGCCTATTACAAAAGGATACATTGGTTGAATTAGATGGATGGTCATAAGGAAATAAGGACTAGTGATTTATCTATAATTGTTCGAAATAGATTTTATTAGATAAATATTAGATTCTGTAATTGTATAATAGGGATTGATTAATTGACCGTAATTATCAACAATGAATAATTTTAAAAAAAAGTCCCTCGAGTTAACTAACCTGATGCGAGCTATATATTTAGTCTCTTCTGACTAGTTTAAAAAGTTGAAACCAGACTGAAATTTATTATAGTATTTAAAAAATATTGTCAAGTAACTTTTTCTGTCAGTGACGTTTTTCTCTTCGACATTATAAAATGAAATAAAAAATAATCTTTTTACTGAAACATAACATCTCCTTTTACTGCACAACTATTTTATAATTGTCTGGCTACATTTATCATAAATCAATGCAACAGTCATTACTCCACAAATTTTAGAAACAAAACATCCAACAATGAAAGAACAAGAAGATATACATACATAGGTACTATTCATATATTTTCCGAAGCTTGATTATCTAACGTATATTTAAAAGAAGTTAAGAAATAATCTTTACAAATAGGGATGAGTAGGGAATGCCAACAGATTATATGATACAGAAAGAATAATAGATTTTTTAAAGAAAGCAGTTCTATTGGAAAACGTATGCAGGTTTGAAAGGTTGGAACCTTGTATTCAGGAGATGGAAAGAACACTATCAGTAGGATCCAGAATAAGTATTGATGAAATTTTATTTTCAAAGTCGGAATTGAATTGATTATTGTGGCAAAGCAATGGATAGTAAGGAAGGACATTAAGGGGGGGGGGGCGTGTTTCAAACCGATTTTCTTTGAATTCAGACCTAACTTATTGCTCATTGTGGTTCTGTATCCATGTTACTTCGAGCATATCTGAAGACTAAGCGAGATTTTGAAGATGGCAAAATGTGGATTAATCCTATTTCTGAGGAATAGGATTCGTATCTGAGGAAGGAAGAAAGAAATTTGTCACATGATCAACCGAAGAAATATTGCTTAAAACGTGTGATATCTTTCTAAAAGTGTCAACTACAAGTGCACATATCCTATATATTTTGGTCAATAGAACATTAAAAACTAATAAATATCATAAACCAATATATTTTACGTATCAGGTATTATATTTTAGTTTTGAATTAAGCTATGAAATATTCATTGATATGAAAGTTCCAAAATGCTCTAAAATTTTTGTTATAAGATCTGCATCAAAATTTAATATATAAAAAAAAAAAAAAAAACAGAAAAAAAAATCATTCTTCATAATGTCACGACTGTTAAATAAACTATTTTATTGTAAAATATAAATTTTAGTTTCTCTCCTAAATTTAAAGTTTGTAATTTTTTATGGAATTTCAATGAGGTTATGTTCCTACGCCTGTCGTATAGAAGTCTACTTACTTGCACAACACATCAATAAGGCAGGCTTGTATTTTTACCATATTCGGCGTTCACTGTGCATGATGTAATTAAAATCGTGTATTGGAAAAATTAGTTTAATGCGTTTTAACTTTCATTAATTACAATATGTATTGGAGGAAAACAATACATATATTTTTTTTTTTTTTAATATATTTCTTTTCCCATTGATATAGGAGTTAAACAGGGAGAGCCTGAGTCCTTTCTTATTTATTGTATTTAATTTGTAAAAGACGAACAGCTCGTGCAATTATTGGTAAATGGAACATGAGGGCATTACTCAGCCAGTCTCTCTTGTACGCAGATGGTATCGTTCTAATTTGGGAAACAGACAAAAAGCTGCAGCAGGCCGTACTGGAAGGACTAAGGGACTGGAAAAGGAATGACTGTCAACGCCTCTAAGAGGAAGATATTGATCGTGTCCCGAGATGAGGAGGAGACAGTGGAGGTAGTGTGTGACGGTGAGGTTCATGAAGTAGTAGAGAACTTTTTCTCCTTGGGAACTAACATGAACAGACAAGGCAGGATAGATTTAGAAATTGGAAAGAGGATCGCGAGAGCTAACCAAATCTATTATAGTATATGAAACAGCATTGTTGGCAGGAAACCAAGCTCCACATTTACAAATCAATATATCTCCCTACTCTTACCTGAGGGAGCGAAAGCTGGGTCGTGCTGGAAGATCAGCAGAATAAGTGGAGCTGAAATGAAATACCTACGTAGGGTCGCTGGAATAACAAGAAGAGATTGCATAAGATTCGAGAAGATTAGGGAATAATTAAAATTCCCGCATTAAAAACCACCCTAAAGAAACGACAGCTCAAGTGATTTGGGCACGTATGTAGGATGGATAAGGACCGAGAGTCTAGAAAAGCAATGGAAGCTCGACCCACTGGCAAGAAACCACGCGGAAGGCCTGGACTTTTATATGAGCAATATATCCAGAGGATAGGAGGAACTCTCCATCAACTGAAGCAGCTCTGCAGGGACGGGGGGGCATGGCAGCGTTGGATTGAGTCCCCTTCATGCTAGTTATGGCACAAGGAGGAAGACAAAGAAGAAGAAAAATATTTGTGTGAAAAATAAATGTATTCAAAGAAAGCCAATGCAATTTTACAGTTTGTACCAAGACCTTTCAAATCCATCTAGTTTTGATTAAAAAAAAAAAAAACGTTTATCATATATATCATGACCCACACTCCACAAGGGTATTGGACCCAAATAATCAGTCAGATATATCAGGACTGATATATATATATATATCATCTTTATAGTTAGTACAACAACTGATGGCCGCCACCGAAGGCCTCAGCCAGTTAGCTCTGTCCTGTGATAAGCTGTCCATTTCCGAATACATACGGGAGGTCTTTTAATACACAAGCACTTCCACCAGCCAACTTTTCGGGAGTTCTTCCACTGTTCTTGCCTTCTGTGCTTCTTGGTACAAAAGTATGGGATTCGGGAAACATCTATTCGCTAGACACACCCTGCGTAGCCTTCCAATAAACTGAATCATATTCACCTCGTCAAAGCACTCCCAGATTATTTCATGCTTACTCATTGTTCACTGTTATATACAGTTGGACCTGGATAAGTGGTATCTGCATAAGTGGAATACCTTATGCAATATTCCTAAGGAATACTTATGTCTAATTCATAGGATATTACCACCTTACTCGAATCATCCTTCGAACGTTCGTATCAATTTTACAAGTGTGTACTTTAGAAGTATTGCTTGTTTTTTACGACGTCTATTCTCGTCTTTCTCATCCGTACAATGTTTCTACCAGGTTGGCACGTCGCATTTTCTTTAAGAAAATTCCAGTTATATTTGTTGAAAATAAAGAGGTGTTGTGGGAGAGGATGGTAATTATTTTAGGGTTACAAGTGATCCGATTGAGGTTTTATAAAATTATTCTATGTAGGTTGTCTGTGATAAATTATCTTTAGATTTTTATCATGAATTAGCTTATTTTGAATCAATAATTATTTTAAAACAATATTACCATAATATTGAAAATATTTTGCTCAGTAACTATTTTAAAATATAGAACTCTACATGACTGTTATTGAATTATACAGCAATTAGAAGGTGTAAGAATATTTTATATATTTATACGAGGTGTGATCAAAAAGTTCCAGGACTTTTTATATACTATGGGAATGAAATGTCTCACAGAGATGCGGTTGGCAGCATTGTATTGCCTGACTCAACAGGAACACAGCTGTGTTTGCAGAGTCACAGTAAGTAACATTAGCACAGTTTGTTTGAGGTTAGTTTTATAGAGTTTGGCTATTTTATGAAAATGAATGTGAAAGAAGAGCAACGTGTTTGTGTGAAGTTTTGTGTGAAACTGAACAAAACGTTTTCTGAAACCTTTTTGATGTTACAAGAGGCTTTTGGTGAAGAATGTCTAAGCCGATCATGCTGCCATCAGTGGTTCAAGAGGTTTAAAGATGGCCGAACATCCACAGACGACGATGCTCGTTCCGGACGCCCTTCATCGTCAATCAATGATGACAATGTTGCTAAAGTGAATTCCTTACTATGAATTCCTTCCACAAGGTCAAACAATTAATCGTTTTGTTTATCTTGGAACCCTCGGAAAATTGCGTAATGCTGTGAGAAGAAAGAGACCTGAACTGTGGCAAAGTGGTGATTGGTCCTTCACCATGACAATGCTCCTGTTCACTCTGCATTAGTTATTCGTAACTTTTGTGTAAAAAACGCAATGACTGCCATTCCTCAGCCCCCCTACTCACCTGACCTGGCTCCAGCCGACTTTTTTCGTTTCCCGAAGCTCAAGAGACACCTGAAAGGACGAAGATTAAAGAACAGTTGACGAAATTAAAGAAAAAACAACGAAGCTGCTAAACACCTTTACAAAAGAAGAGTTTTCTGGGGCCTTTGATCAGTGGAAACACCGGTGGGAAAAGTATGTAGCTTCCAAAGGGGAGTACTTCGAAGGAGACAAATTTAAATAACCTGTATGTTGTATGAATAAATGTATAAAAATGCAGTCCTGGGACTTTTTGATCACACCTCGTATATACAATATTGAAATAATATAAATGAAATATTGACAACAATGGTGCAATATCCTGCCACAGTCAAAAATCTTTAGATCTTGGCAAATCTCAAAACATTATCCTTTAGTGTCCTGTAAAAAGCATTAAACGGGAAGAGAGAGAGTCCTTTTAAAAAATCGTAATAATTAATTAAATTTTCAAGAGTACAAAAATTAATTTGTCGGGAAGATGTGGCGAAAGATATTCTTCGGTCATCAAAAATCATCAGATCCTGGTAGATGTAAAACTAGTATTTTTCAGTGGCTGTTCGACCTTTAAATATGTTCGTTTAGTAGCAAAATAGATTTTTTAATAAATTAAGATGTATTGATTGGTGCAGGAATAACCTAATGGTTGTGATATTATGTACGTACCTCGAAGCAAGTTGCTTTTTTGCAGGATACTCTCCTCATATCCTGTACTCCATCATGCCCTAATAGTAGTCGCTGATTGTTTAAGGAGGTAATACAGGACCTTGTGCTTCCGGCGACAGAGGACAGAGGTGGGGAAACTAAGCCCTAGGAGCTGGGAGTGCCTGCAGGTGAAAGTATATAAAGCCAAGGACCCGCTCCAATATCGGCGCCATAGTACTCAACTCCTAGAATATCTAGATAAATGGAGTATTAATAATGACAAATGATCAAATCTAGTTGTTACATATCAGCGAAGTACATAAACGTTTATTAAACCAATTGGCTTCATTTCACTTTAGCATAATTTCATGTCAACGTTAATATGGCTATGAATGCAATATAGGTATTCATAGGAATATCCCGAATTACAAGTTAATTTCAAATAGTTTAAACAATTACGCTATTATGTCGAATCTAATCATATTTAGGATTTTCATCGTTAATATTAAATCTTTTATCGGACTAAAAAAATAATTTCATACCGGACCAAAAAGACAAGAAACTGCTCGTTGTTTCCGACTACTTGAACATTTACAAGACAAGCTTTCAAAGCTACCAATAAATTACAATATTAAATAAAATTATTTATTTACATGACAGTAGTTAGACACATTTGACACATGGAGTTGAGCTTTGGGTTTCCACTAAATCTTCCAATTCTCGTATCCAATACTTAAAATCCAAAATCCTTCCTAAACTCCTCAATGTTTCTCATTATGTCACAAACAAACTTATCCATAAAGATCTTAATGTCTCATTTATAGCTGATTATATATTTGCCCAAACCAGATACCTGTCCTTTCGTAGTAAACTCCATACTCACTCGAATCCACTAGTCTCTCAACTTGCCTCACACTCCATTCGTGATAATCTTCCAAGGCGTCTGAAATGAAGATGACCAAGATACGTTCTAATGTGGAACTATTGAAGTGCTACTAGTGAATAGTTCTTTACATGTTATTGAAATGACATTTAACCATTTTCCTTAAATATACTTGTTGTATAAAATGTATATAATTGCAAATATCAATAAATAGTTTTTAAAAAAAACTTGACATTAAAACATGTTACCAATAAAATGTAATACTGAAAGGAATGATACTTTAATCCTTTTACTAAGCACTGCGTGTTAAAAACAACAATCCTTAACATTATAATTCGTTTGTGTTTGAGGAACCAGAAAGGTGCAGAAATTTACGACATTAATGTATATATTTAAAACATTTTTAATGTAATAAGTGCTTCCCTATATAGAGCTTGAGCTGAAATGGTGAACCGAAACTGATACCTATTTATTTGTACTTGGACATTTTCTCAATCATGTATAGTTCAAGTAGATATCATATAGTGATATCGATTTGACAAAAACAATATCTGTTTGACTAGTTCTTGAGATGTCTCGTGAATGTGATTTATTGAAATTTGCCTTTGAAAGTCAAAATATTAATAATAATATGGGAGACGTTTCATGACCATTGTCATATTTTCAAGCCCAAAGACATATAATATCAATACAATCAATAAAAACTGCATTATGACATTATCATCAATTTTTTATCATTTATATATAATATATACCATTAAATATTACATTTATATAACCTTAAATATATTTTTCATCGTCATTAAAACGTTTCAAACAAAATGATAGCGTCAATATCATAAAATTTCTGTAATAAGGTTACCTATTATACGTACTATTATTATTATATTATAATTATGAAATAATTAATTGTTGTTGAATTGAGTTGCAAAATTTATTATTATTGCATGCTAATTAAAAAAATTATTTATATTTACCTTATTTATCCGATTTTAAAGTGTTAAGTTACTTTCATATATGTTGCCACTACATATATAATGTCATAGTGCAGTTCTTATTTATTGTATAGTTATTCCATGGAATGGCCATGAAACGTCGCCCGTATTATTATTAATATTTTTGATACGTGTTTTTAGAATATATAATTGCTTTTTACCCTCATTTAGATCTTAATCTCCTTGTATTATAATTATATACATATATATAATTTTTAATTAATTTGTTATAGTCTCATCATTAAAGATAATTACATCTATATCTAATAAAATGAATATATTGAATCTATCGATGTCATTCACTGATTCTATATTTTCGTCCATCACTACTTCGAAGTTAAGCTCATCAGGTGACTTATCTTAGTGTTTAGTGTTTTTGGTGTTTCCGTTCTCCCCTGGTCCATCCCCTTCCACATCTTCAACGATCTCCATTCACATAACCTCCTCTTCTCTACCTTCACCAGGAATTCACTTCATTTCACTTATACTTATATATTTATTTTGCCCCTCTGTTTTTAATCTGTTTCGAATTTTACTATTTCTTAATTCACCTTCAGAGTAAAATTTGACTAAGCCAGCCATACCTGTTTTTATCGCGTTATCCCTCTTACCGGCAAGAATTTATATCAGCTTCATCTAATAAACCGCTCATTATAGAGTACAATACCAGCTTTCCTGATTAGCAGCACATCACACCAGCCTATATTTGCCTCGCCAACAGTAGTTAAAGGTATCTGATCCTTTTGTCTTTGACCTCAAGGGCTTATTTTCAACTGCCTATGCCACTACAGATATAATAATTAATATTTATTATTGGTCCAATATATATGCATACATAAAATTTATCAACTGAACTGTCAATTTATAATTACTACACAAATATTTCCACACCATTTATAATAAAATAAAATTGAATTGCATTCCTGTTTCCCAATTTATATGAAATACCTTCAAATAAATGGAATTTTGTAAATCTTGTGGTCCTACTTTCCATGGCTAAAACTTGAACAGAAACTATGAAATCAATTAAATTGCTAGTAGTAAAAAAAACAAAAGGAGCAGAGAATGCAGCCTTGCACAAAAATAAGGAATGCTGATCAACATCTTGCGAAATGCAAACATCAGCTGGAATAGAAGCGTTCCAGAAGTGTTTTTTCAACGCTATTTCGTGGTTTTGACAAAGATAGAAACACATTTATTGATCTTTTGCAATCAACCAAAACGATGTAATTAATTTCATTACTCATAAATTATAATTATTGTTTACGGTAGTGAAATTGGTTATGCTGAACTCCAGCCATTTGTGGATTATAAAGTTGATTAGACTTAGTAAACAAATAAAAAATAAATTAATTTTCTCAATAGGCTTTAAAGAACATTTTCTGTTCATGGAATGATTTTTTGCCAAAGTAGAGGAAGTAATTGATGGGATGAAAGTTTTGAGATCTCTGTTTACATGTTTTACAGTCCCCTGAGTTCACAAAACTGATTCGAAACAATCATCGTTCAGTTTTTTATAATTTAATATTTATATGGTAGGATTCTTGTCCTACCAAACGATTGTACATGCGTAATGTTTAATTCGAGAATTTAAGCTTATAATGTAATCAGCCTAGAGTCGAGGAAACGGCCTAGAGGTGTCGTAAAGTTTTTCCACACCTACAGAAAAGAATTTGTTTAAAAATTGTGGTATAGTTTTTTGTTCCAATACGAATATAAATAATATGTTGCATTAAAAGGGTTATATATTGGAGCCAAAATGTAGTATGGGCCAAATTTCAGAATGGAAATAGTAAAAAGTGAGTAACACGATGTAAAAATTTAGCTAATCCTTTAAATTTAACATTAAAAGTTTTACATTTACAATTACATTTAAGTTGAGGAAAAACATTGGTGAATGAGCGATATTGTTGACCACGTCATCTTTTCGTACAAGGTCATTCATTCCATGTCAAATCAACCAATGGTTTGAACCTTGACCTCTCCTATTTCTATGATTTTTGGTATAGAGGTTGTACATACCAAGACTAGTAATAATGGAAAATATTACATTTTACTGATTTTTGGTTTTTGAGTTATAAGCTTTAAAAAATTCAAAAAATACCGTTTTCGGTCATCACTCACTATATTCAAAATTATGCCATTAAAAAATTATTGCTCCTAGAGAGCTCAAATTTGCAGCATTCTTTTCCAATTGAAATGCCCTTTAATTTGATTTATCACTTGATTTATTTGCCGTCCATTTTCGGACGACAGAGTTCGTTTTCTGTAATACAAGGTCTTTCTTCGGAAACTTCTTCAGGGTGGTTAGAAAGTAAATATACTAAAATACCTGGAGTTTTCGGGCCAGGTGCGAAAGGAAGGGGGGGGGGGTGCGAAAGGTCCCTTTTTTCTGTTTTGCACTTACATCTTGAACACGGTGCGTAGTATATAAAACATGACTATTTACTAAATTAAAGCTATTTAAATTCTCTACAACATTTATTGTATACATATTTTTCATATTTTGTACCGTATCCGAGATATAGGCTATGTAAATGTGAAGGACTTGGTATGATTTTATTAATAATAATAAAATTATGGTTGACTGGTATGATGAATTGAGAAGAAGATAATCAGGGATGCAGTCAAAGTAACACCACGTTTAAGAAGGAATTCTTTAATACGTGCCAACGTATATTATATTAATAATAATATTAATTTTAGTTATTAATGAGTCACACTAGACTCTAGTGTGACCTTGAAGCGGGAATGTAATATTAAAACTATTAATATTAATTTTTATTATGTATGAGTAACAATAGTTGTCACGAGAGGTAACGGATGGTAACAAGCTTGAAACCCAGTTAGTCACCTTAAAAACGTGTTAAAAGTGGTTCGTTGTTTTTTTCTTTTGAAAAGTACAAATTAAGTCCCGAAAGCAATATTAAATAATAGTGTGCATGATGAATGGGTACAAAAAATGTATAATCGTATCAGTGGCATGGGCTTATGACTTACATCTCCCTTGCAATCACAAAGTTTTATTTTATTTCTATCTACCCTCACCCTTAAAGATAAAAAAACCCCTTCAACTGAAATAAAGAGCCAGGAGTAACCGGAATTCTAAATATTTTAAATAAATTTTTCATTAGAAGTTATGGTAATATTTTTTTTAATTTGAAAATTTTGATTAAGAGAATGGTATACTGTCCAATGTCATTCACTGATAATAGAGGATGCCCCCAGTTCTCTCAAACGATTCCCATTAATTAATAATAAGTAGTATGAAATTTATTAAATAGTGAATGAAATGAGATGTAAAATGTAGTTTTAATAATTAACAAAAGTGATTCTTTGTTAATAAATGCAAAAATCATATCTTTGTGACTTGAAGTCCACTTTAAGAATCAACAATGATGATTTGAACAACTTAAAAAAAGTCAATGTAAACCCATTACTGAAACACTTTTTCTTGTTTATTTTTAAAAAATTTTTTTAATGTTTTTTTTTTTTGTTTTGTTTTTTCAATCTTTCGATACTTTAAGTTTTCCCAAGCCAGATGAACTGATATTACCCCAGACTGTGATTACTCACCTCCGTGTTTAACAGTGGTGTAGCGTGATAAAATGGAATCAATGTTAACAACAAACAATTTTATTGCCAGCAAGCTTTAACAAACTGAATATTAAATAAACAATTAGAACTAATAGAACCTTCTTGTGATGTGGCTTCTTCCCGACGAATCCTCCAGAATAGAGCTTGGTAAAAGTCCGCTTCACTAAGAATAATTTTTGTTTAGGTTTTTTATAACATGCACTGTAACCTAACTCTATATCAAAAATCAATGCTTTTTACACGGTGATCCTAAGAGGTAAGAATCACTTGCTAAATATCAAGGTAATAACGCTACAATTCCTCCCAAGGAATAATTGTCGGCTCTCGTGATAGAATTAAGGGCTCTGAAATCGGTACAAAATCTGTACTTGGGAGGGTCGCTTGGAGACGATTTCTTTTTTTTGTTTTTAATTATCTATTTATTGAAATCTACACATCCAGTACATATGAAAATAACATAAAATAATAAAATGACATTGCTTGTGATACAACTTTTCATTGGCAGCACTTCAATGAAAGTTCTAAACTAGAAGGTCTCTTGGCCATCTTCTTTCCAGACGCCTCGGAGGGTTGTCAGGAATAGAATGGAAAGCTACTTAAGAGACTAGTGAATTTGAATGGTTATGGAGTTTACTATAAAAGGATAGGAATCTGGTTTGGCCTGAATAAGCAACATATGGAACATTGAGGTCTTTATGGATAAGTTTATTTGTGACAAAGTAAGGAGCATTAAGGATGTTTCGAAGAATTTTGGATTGCAAGGATTAGATCCTTTGGATTGCAAAGTTAGATGATTTAGTGAAGCTCCAAAATTCAATTCCATATTTCCAACTAGGTCTGATAACTGTCATGTAAATGCGTATTTGTAGAAAATTTGAACGTTTGTCTAGTAAATGTCGAGGAAGTAGAAAACGGCGATCAGTTTCCTGTCATTTTAGGCTGATAGCGGATCTGTTCTAGAAGGATCAGTGGAAAAGACCTAAAATTGACTTGAAACTGTTGACTTATTCTTTTGTAACATTAAGACGTTTTATCCTTGTAACTTTATTTATAAATTGTTATTTCCTAGGTGTCTGAAAGTTATATCCTGCATTTTTTATTATGTTCCGCACTGTCTGTGGTGTAACATTTATGTCATAATCATTTTCTATCATACCTGCGATGGAGGCGCCACTGCTTTTGTGTTTTTGTGAATAGTTCAAAATTTCTCCCATATGTACTTTTTAGTGTTTTTTTTGGACGTCCAGAACTTTTCTGACTGTAAAAGTTCTCAGTGACTTCAAACCTGTTGATGATTTTTTAATATTATAGAGCAATTTTCAGAAATGATTTTGCTTAATTTTCCCAAAAGCTTTTCATCCTTTCTTAAAATGATGTCTTGTTTTCTGATCACTACGAAAAAATCCATAATGAGAACAAATATAGTTTTTACGTTACTTTAAAGTTTTTTTTTTTTTTTTTTTTTTTTTTTATTGATTGCTTTAAAGTATAAACTTTATGGCAATTGAGTTAGCCAATAACAATAATAATTACATAATAGTAAATAAACAATAAATACAAATAGAAAAAAGTTTTACATTTTATATAATTAGTACTAACAGAAAAAGTATTTCTTCAAATTATAATGATTTATACGAACAAAAGATTTTTTTTTTTTTTTTTTTTTTTTTTCTTACAAGCTATAATGATATTTACAAACAAAGAAAAAAATAAAATAAACATACATTTTTACAATTTATAATAATTGATATTGATTATAGTCTAGGGTGACAGAAGTTGTAGCAGCAATTGCAATAGAATCCAATATTTTATTTAGTTAATTCAAAAGAAATAAATAAATTACTTTTTGCTAGCATTTAAAACATTTAAAATAAATAGGAAGACGTTATTTATCTTTTCAATGCTATTATAGGATAAAATATTTTCCAAAGATAGA
Organism: Euschistus heros; assembly: GCA_003667255.2. Classification (NCBI taxonomy): domain Eukaryota; kingdom Metazoa; phylum Arthropoda; class Insecta; order Hemiptera; family Pentatomidae; genus Euschistus; species Euschistus heros. The sequence continues at coordinate 917,489 of RCWM02000078.1, read as the reverse complement.
CTATCATCTGTTTGAACTATATAGTCTTTTAGGTATTTTTTTCGAAAATTATCGTGTCTTTGGCACTCTAACAACAGATGTTTACAGCTATTTATGATGAATAAGCTACAATCTACACATGTTTCATTAGCTTTAATTTGTAAACTGTTATTTTTAAAAAATATTTTCAAGTAGTCACATTTGGCTATTCTCAGTTGGCTAACGGTTCTTATTTTGGTTATATTAATGTTATATTTTAAATAATCTTCCGGCTGAGGGTTACTTTAAAGTAAAGTTTTAAGTAAAAGTTTTGGCAGAGTACAATGGTAGTAATCTGGAGGATTAACAAGTTTTGATTGGATATTTTCTGTCTTTGAATAGTGTACACAGATTTATTTTGGAATAAATTTTCTTATTAAGTTACAATAATTCCAAAATTACGAAAACAAAAAAAATTGTTTGCTGTGTATAATATGCATTTGAATAACATCCATAAACGAAATTTTCAAAATAAGCAACTTAATTAAAAAAACATGAATAAATATTTCAATAATAATACTGAATATACAATACATATGCTTTAGTATTCACGACTTAGAAACTTTACATAAGTTTGTAGAGTTATATAAAGCTATGCACGCACTGAGCGGACAACACAACGGAAAGTGACAGTTACTCGACGGATAGGACACGTACCTAGCGCAGTGAGGCAGGTTTTAGCAGGAACCAACCAACTCCAACGCTCACCAGTTTGTTTTCCCCTAAACATTGTCCGGTTCATGGTAATAGGGCACGGATTGTAGTTCCTTTTGTTGTGAAGTTGGCATTTTCATTTCCTCTATCACAGTTGAGATATTATTTATAGAGACCTAAGGCCTAGAAAATAGATTTGTACAATTGATAGGAAAATCATATTTATCAGATACAATCGCTATTGGAAGTTAATAGATTAACTAAGATAGTTTTTTTTTTTTTTTAATTCTGCTTCTAGAGTTACTCAGATACATGTTTTTACTTATTTATTTTAGTATCTTTGAGGTAACTCAATCTAATTAAATGAGTCAGAAGTCACAGAAACTGGTGTGATGAAACTTTAGACAGAAATCGGTAGATATATCATGAAATCCCGCAAAAGAAGGAGTGGCGAGCACAAAATACTGTCACACTGCTTCAGCGCGGAACCAGTTATATATGCCACTTTTATTTGAAACAGAAAACGGTGACATTTTCACATAATTATGGGCTACGTTTCCTATGGGCTTTCACCTGTGCTCTTCAATTAAAGTTACATGAATGACTTTAAATTAACTAAAATTTGAAGATCTAGATTTCGGGATTTATTAAGAATAAAGAGCTGCGTGAAATCAAATAAAATTATACGCATTTTAATAAGATAATGAAGATTTTCTTGAATTTATTGCCCGGAAATCGTCGATTCTCTTAAAAATATTTTACTTATTTGAGCACAACACTCCAAAATCATTGTTTTTCTATTTACAAGGAAATAATTTATTTTTGTATTTTAACATGGTACATGTTTTTAAGTGGACTAACTAGGTTTCAAGAGTGTAACCGTCCGTCAGTAATTCTAGTAACAATTATTATATTGTCACTCAATAAAAAAAACGATTAATTAATTAATCTAATATAACATTCCAGCTTCAAGGTCACACTAACTTATTTAAACCCATTTGGACATACGCTACACAAATATACGCAACTGCAAAATATACACACCTTAAAAAAATACAAATATTTCAGTCAAAAATACTCAGACTAATCACGATATCACCTTGGTAAATTTCAAACCACACTTCATTCAGATTTACAAGTACTCACAGTAAACGAAATTATACATAACCTTTATAGACGATTTCAAGACACATTTCATAGACATAATAACATTCTCATTAATGACATGGCCACAACTGAAATGCCTGGAAATACTCTGAGAAGACTTAAACGAGGATGGAAGAGTGATTTGCTCAAATAAATCCTTTTTTTTTTTTTTTTTTTAATCAATGCCGTAAGGAGTTATTGTTGAGTGCTACATTCCTACAAGCCTATAAGGCCGGTATTATTACACTATCAGCAAATTCACTTATTGTTACTCCAATAACAGGTGTGAATAAAAATTTTGAAGAAAAAAAAATTCATACTAGAGTCTAATGTTAATATTATTACTATTACGTTAAAAAACACCCAGAGGAGTAGTAAATGTTTGGGGGTGTAGTACCAACCAAAAGTTTATATGCTTAGTGTTTTTCTTATTACTATAGTCGTGTCAAAAAGTACTGTCATCTGTGCATCCTCTATTTTTTTAAAATGATATTCCTCTATATTTAAAGGATTTCCCCGTCGTTTGAAGAACAAGGCCATTACTTGAGATAACTACAGGTAAAATAGCTATCTTTTGAAGGTTATAAATAGGCTTCCACTCACCAACCAGCTCTTGGTACCTGCAAGTTTTCGTTGATATGGTTTTGTGTATGTTATCATCCACAGGTATTGTATCCTCAATATCTTCGCTTCCTTTTTTTTAAAGTCCATTACTAAGATATCAGGTTTGTTGTGGAGAACTGTATGATCCGTAATTATTTGTTCGTTTCAAGATAATTTATACCTCTCAATATAATTTGTTATTATCAAATTATTGTACATACTAATGTTTTATATATAAATATATATATATATATATATATATATATATATATATATATATATATATATATATATATATATTTATAAATATTTAAAAAAACAACAATACGTTTCGAGACCTATTCAAAAAACATATACCATGTATCCTTGCTTTGATCCTTGATCAAAACTGAGATAATCTGGTTGTCTCTTAGAAATCTTAAGACTATGCATGTACCCATGATAAACAAAAATCACAGGCGGCAATTTATATTTTTTCCGACCTGTTTCAATTATATACATAAAAAACGTATCTTATATGTTAAAGGCTATAATCGGGATGATGTTAAAATAAATAAATAAATAAAAATCTTGCAAATACAATCAGTAAAATCTGCTAAATCCATTAATGTAGGAACGGTAAAACAGCATGCAGAAACACGTATGAAAAACTGAGGAATGCGTTATGAAATGAAAAATTGTTGTTTCACAATTACTTTTTGGAAACTCTTAAATAAAAAAAAACGCTTGAGGGTATAGAATAAAAGATAATTGTATTAAATTATATCAAGTGACATCAAATAACAAATAATTGCTCGAGCGTTACTGTAGAATGGTGCATACATTAGTATGAACTTATTTCTGATCGACAAATATCGGTACGTTTCGCCTCGAGGGTATTAATACTAATTATTCAAAAACTACTTCTATTATTATTAACTTTTACATAGTTTTTTTTCTTAAGTATTGAAATGGATATAGTAATAACTCATCTATTTTAATATTTAAATTAGGTTTAAATGGTACATTATTATTTAGTGCATTTTCTACATTCAAAATTAAACATTTGTTGATTTTGACAAAAAGTAACTTCAGTGACTTTTTAAGAACGGTAGTTATGTGACCGAAACTTCCTAATTATAGAAGGTTAATATAAAGAGCTACTGGAAATAGGCATACCTACAAAGCTGGTGCGGCTGATCAAATTGATAATAAAAAAAAAAAATGCTTTATAATATCAGAATATAGAAGGTGATTGAGACAAGGAGACTGTCTGGCGTGTCTTCTGTTTAAGCTAGCCTTGGGGAGTGGTATCAGAAGATCAGGAATCCAAGCTGGAGGCGTCATATTTAATAGTCAATTTAATTGCTTGGATTTGCCGATGATATAGATATCATTAGAAGAAGTTCTAATTCTGTTAAGGATGGGTTCCTGGCTTTAACTGACGCAGCCACAAAAATTGGAATTCTTAATTGCTCTCTTGTGTTGATTGACGCCGATTAAACTTTCTGCTTCAAGGTTCCCCATACGAAAAAATTCATGGGTTTCATATCAGGTGATCTGGGTGGCCAAGGTACTACTCCTTCACGTCCAATCCATCGTTGTGGATAATTTATATCCAGCCAAGCTCGAGCAACTCTGCTATAATGAGCTGGACATCCATCGAGTTGGAACCACATTTCAATCCGCTGCTGCACGGGAATGTCATCTAAATAATTAGAAAAGTCGTTCTCCAAAAAAATGTGTAAATGTGATACCATTCAATCTTCCAGGTAAAAAATATGGTCCCACCAGTTATCCGTTCCAAATTCCAAGCCAAACGTTAATTGCAAATTTATGCTGAAACCTATTCTCTCTAATAGCTCTAGGATTTTCAAGAGCCCGCACATGATAATTTCTTTGATTAACAATTCCTCCTCTTGTAAAGGTAGCTTCATCGGTCCATATAATTTTTAATGGAAATAAATTATCATCGCGAATTTTGTCAAGAAACCAGTTACTAAAATCCAATCTCTTGACATAATCTTGAGGTAATAAATTCTGAACTTTTTGAAGATGGTATGGGTAGCGATTATCACCTTTCAAAGTTCGCCATATTGCTTGCCGCGATATTGCTAATGCGGCAGATGCTCTTCGGATGCTAGTCTCAGGATTGTTATCGAAGTGGCGTTGGACACAATTTCTTCTCCGATAATCTGCTCTTACTGCCTGGAATTGGTCTCCATTAACGAAAAGACTCGTCGATTAGGCACTCTTCTATTTGGAAATCGGCGCGCATACTCCCACACCACTTCTAAACCATTACCGTTACAGAAACCATACACAAAAATCATATCAGCGCATTCAACATTAGAATATGTATGTGGCATTGTGGCTGATGCTATTCACACAAAAATATCTGAGTAACTGACTGAAGACTGATTTAGAAATTATAATCAGAAGGAAACCAAAAGGTAAACAAATAAAAGCCAATCTATTATTGAAGGAGCTACTAATTTGGTCAAACCATAACCCAAAATATTTAAATTGATGTGTTCTTGTTTGTGTCCAGCCGTCAATTTCCGTGTAACCTTTTAACCTTAACATTTTACTCATTTGGTCCTCTTACTGTGTGGTCCTCCATGGAGGTGCCTATTGATTTGCTACGATTAGTAGTAGATGGCACATTGCAGTGTGAAAAGGCACTTACATGCTACTCTTTCTCTAACATTTTCTGTGTTACATGACAAAAGTTCTTCAACATGTAAGTCGAACGAAAGTAGAGAAAATCGATCTAGAGAAAATCTTTTCTAATGTTGTTTATTGAAGGGAAATAATTGGTAAGTCTATTTATTTTTTTTTATTATATAATTAAATAATAGGCCCACCTAGTTGATTAAATCGCATTATTAGAACTTAAATATGTTTTTAAGTCTATCGTTTGGAATGAAATTTACAAGAATATTTGTATCATATATATTTGTATAAACCATTCCAATTAATAACATTCTGATTTATTTTAATCGTCATAAAACACAAGTGTCGCCCAGTTTCATGACTTTGTCGCCCAGTGAACGTAGCAGGTGCCGGCAAATTTTTACGGGAGCAAAAATTTCAATTTAAATACAGTTTTTCAAAATAATAAAAAAATGGCCTCGTGCAGATAATTTTGCTTTTAAAAGAGTACAACACAAAGGCTTCATTTATATGAGATTAAAAAAACACGGTGAATCCGGGTCAGTGTCAGTACGATGTATGAAACAGGGGGATGAGTGAGATGCGTGACTGTAGCAAGCAGAAGGCGATTCCATCGACGCATCAGCTGATTTTCATGTCACCACATGAAACCTCCCCTCCTAAGTTCTCATCGTTCACGGATGATGTAATTGGGCTGTTTGCTACAGATAAACTCCCTGCATCCTGGAGTATGACATCTTTTTCGGCAAAACTGTACCACTATTTGAAGGTGTCTGAACACAAGACAGTATTTAGAAAGTTGGTAGAGTCGTATGTTTCTCTGACTCCACACAGCGCAGGCCCTAAAAGAGCTGCATCAGTCCATACCCATTTAAAAACTATCAAACAAACCTGCTTGTCACGTGAAGCTATAAATTCACCTATGCACATAGTTCTTAATGGTATTGGTACTGCTTATTTCGACCCAAGACCAGCGGTTGCAAAATTTCTAGAGAAGAAAGAAAGAAGAAGAAAACTCCCTGATGTAGAGGTATATCAAGATCAGGAGTTTGTGAAAAGATTTTTCGCAAACGACTCAAATCAGTAAATGTCTTACTTAAACAATTCTTTCTTAGATTATATTAATGTTTTTGATATTTTCAATCTGAAATCTTATGACTAGTTTTGTAGATTAGTTATTATTTGTTTAGAAACTAAAGATATTTTTTAAGAATATGAGGATTTTTTTTTTTTTTTGCAACATACTAATTTTAAGATTTTGTATGTGTTGTATTATTTATTGTGCAATTATACTACCAAGCAGATGGCGTTTATTTCTTTCAATACAATAGCTTACGTTTTCTTACAATTCAATTACTTACCATCTATCCAAATGTAAATTATAATATGGCCTAAACTAAAATGTAAAACAAGTAGCTTAAGCTTACATGGGCCTATTTCATAAAGCTACAAGTTCAACTCCACAGCTACAATTTAAAAAAAACCTTGAAACCGACCCATGGTAGCACAAATGTCAAGGTTTTTTTTGGAATTGTAGCTGTAGAGTTGTACTTCTATCTTTATGAAATAGGCCCATGGTGTCAATTTTAAAATAGGTTCATACGTCATAGAGTGGACCAAATTAATTGTCAAACTAAACTACAAGTATGATTGTGCATTTTTGCAATTACAAAATTTCTTGCAAGATACCTTGTATTAAGGTAATAAGGTGTTTTTCCAGCAAACATTATATGTTCCGCAATTTATTGTTTACTTAAAATATTTTATTCTAGCAAAAATAAAATTAAACCTTATCGCAATTAATTTTTCGTAAAGATAAGTTAAAACAAATATTTGGTTTCCCAAGAAAATATTCTTACAAGTACATTAAGAAATTAAAATATATAAAAACTCGTAATCAAAATAAGGCTTTCAAAATACCACATTCTTCTAGGAAGGGCCTGGGTTCATTAATTGAAGTAGGGAGTTCCCGGTATTCAAAACTTCACGGACAATGTTAATTAAGAGTTAAAACGGCCTAAAAATGCGTCATTTGACACTTAATTTTGAAAATTTTTCTCCCGAACCTCCCACCCTACCCCCGGTACTTTTGCCGTCCCGTTTGTCGCCCAGTTAAAATTCCTTAAAATATGCACTGAGTCATTCTATAGATTGAACCGATATGTCAAAACGACTTATTTACTAACCATAGTTCAGTAGCCGACACTGACCGCTGTTTGTGGTTACATAACTCATCTACAATACTTGGGGCTCAACAGGTTGGAAACATTTTCACTTAGAATCATTAAAGGAGGACAGTACAAAAAAAATAAAATAAATAAAAAGTAAAAAATAAATAACACTTTGATTCAAGCTAATTTGTTTTTACACAATAATTTCGTATTTTGTCTTGTTTAAAAGTTTTTCAACGTTGACAGAAATAATGTTAAAATAAAAAATTGAAACTAGAAGCTCGGTTTAGATGCTACTTGAAATTTTCAAATTAAAAAAAAAAAAATCATAATTAAGATAAATTATACAGTGATGAGTATCCGACCCGTTTGTGGGCCATGCAACGGGTCAGTCATCTAACTTGAAATTGTTGAGTGCACTTTGATCGTATATATCTCTGACCTGCGAAGTATCTCTGTGTTCTTCCCGAATCTAATCTGACCTTAAATATCGTTAATAATTTAATAAAATATTATTAATGAAACTATGTTAATACGAGTTTTTTGATTGCAGGATAAAATAAAAATTAAGAAATGTTTTTAAAGAACATTTATTTAATATTTAATATCTCGAATCTATATCAGTCAATTTTAATTCAGCTCTTTTTTTGTAGACTCATCCTTATTTTAATCGAGACTGGATTCATTGCATATATCATTTAATAAATTTCAAGTGGACCATCAAGAACATTTAGGCCATATTGTATTTTATTTACGCGTTCTATGTATTACTCGAACTTCTATATAACTATCTACACTATTATATAAAAGGACAAGGCATTTTCCGTTTGGGATCACAAACCACAAAAACTTCTAAATTAATCTGTACCAGATTTTAAACACACCCTCTTCTTGGCCCAAGGAAGGTTTAGCAATAATATTTTTTTTTTTTCAATTACTTTGTTATTAAAAATGCGATATATATATATATATATATATATATATATATATAAATTTTTTGGGAGCATTTTTTTGCCTATATATATATATATATATATATTCATTTCTTGATATATATATATTTTTTTACAGCTTCGTGGATTCGAGTGGAGTTTGAAAATTTACCGAAAGATGGCGAGAGCCATTCTGCAAGTTTACAAAAGGTACGGTACTTAACTTTGATAATAAAATTTACTTATTTCCAATTAAATTGTTATTAAAAAAATATATGTGCTGCGATATGTGGATCCAAGTTTGAAAAATGAAAAATATAGATCATTAATAAAGTTCAACTGTATTACCAACTCATACACAACAATTAAAATTTTGATGTCTAATTAGGCTTTTACATGCTATTCAAAAAAATTATTAAGGTTACTATTTGCAATTAAAATTCGTTTATAAAAACGCTGTAGAGGATTTTTGGACTGACTGTTTCTTTCACTGTCAATAATATGTAGAACTGGAAACCCTAACAATTAAATCATTCTCTTAATAGAGGGAAATAAAACTGGAAATGTATATTCGGATGTCTAATGAATAATGGTATTTTTACATTCTACAATACAAATATATATATATATATATATATATATATATATATATATATATATATATATATATATATATATATATATATATATTTAAAAATACCATTAATGATGAAATTTTGAGCTTCTGGGTGTGCAGTATGTACACATAAATATATCCACATTAAAAAAAATTTATTATTTTATATTTCCGTTTTCCTCATGATGGCTTTAGCGTCCTGAAACACCACACATTGGGGTTCTACATGGCAAGAAACGATCAAAACAAGAAACCAGGATCCAAAACAATTCGGTCAAAGACTAGAGACGTGATTCTGAGACAAATACTGAAAGATGTATATACCGACAGTGGCGGGCCGACAGCCAGTCAGTTTGCAGAATGTACCGAACTTGTGCAGCGGTAATTGTCGTCATTGCTGGTAGGTCCTGTACTTTATTTTATTATACATAATAAAATAACATGTCTGCTTGAGGGATAGTTTCTGCAAAAAGTGTATTATTGATATTTTCAACACTAAATAAATTAGTAAAAAAATATTATATGCGACTTAATTCAATTCTTTACAACTGTTCTTCAATTGTAAATAAGCAGCCTCACTATCCTGGAGAAATTTATTACTCTGATGAAATGCAATCGAGAAATGGGAGAGAAAAATTCATTAATCTAACAGGTTCACTTATCTAACTCAGGCCATGAAATTAACTACACGTTAACTTTCCTCTCGTTTGTTCAATAGCCTATGAATAAATTAAAATATCACCGTTTCAATTTTTTTTTTACCATTTAAGTAATAATGATGACAATATTCTTTTTTTTTGTGACAAATGTGAAATTTAGTTACAGATGGAAACATGATGCTATGCTTCATCACCCGCTCATTATTTGTCAACTATTATCATCCGCCTCTGCACTAATATTGTTAACATAATACTGTAAATGTAATAATATTATGAATATATTAAATAGTACTGTGAACCATCTCAGCAATGTTTGTCAAGTCTTCTTTATATTTTCTTACTGCTTTTTAGTTTTTGATACAAATCTATCTTGGCATGATCGTGTATAAAATTTCATTGTAAATCCTTCTTAAAAAGCTCTGAAAAATCCCTGAATTCTCATAAATCCATTATCCTGCAATGGTACCTCAATTTTAAAATGGAACATGTTTTACCGAGGGCGTTTCGCGTAGTTTGATAGTGCAATATTAGGAGAGTAGGAATAGTTAAGAGCTCAATTCTCGTTATACTAAATAATACTAATGAGTATAGCTCACTAATGAGTGAGCTCCTTTTGTTTATCCTAATGCGAAATAAAAAATTTTAACCTGGATTTGACCGATCTTGCTCGATCCCTCTCGGCTGTTAATTATTCTCCTTAGGAAATAAACAATACAATCACACAGGTAAGTGAAAAAAAAAAAAAAAAAGAAAGAAAGAAAATAAGGGCATAGACGGTTAGCAGGATTTAGCTATTTAATTTGAAAATTTATCTTCAACAGTAAACTGAAACATAGGTAAGCGAAAAAAAAAATAGAAAACATATCCCAGGTGAGATTAAAACTATGTGCATTTTAGCACCTTTTATGACAATATACAAAATGTTCTTTGATGGACATGTGTAATTATTTTTTTGGCTAAAATTACAAAAGTGTTTTGTCAAAACCTGATCCAAGCTAAATTTGTGTATTCGGGTTTTTACGTTAGACGCGGAATTTCTTTTAAAACGAAACCTGCAAAATAAAAAAACCTAACTAAAAAAATGTCGATAAAGGAATTGGCAATATCACACCAATGATATGACTATCATTAAAGGTCAATGCACCAACCCTTAAAACAAGTTCCCTGTTATTCTTTCTTAAGCCGGAAGTTTCGAGGGGGCCAGTCCGTTAAAATCCGTTTAAAGAAGGTTTAGATTCCTAATACTAACTGTTTAAGTGTTAGTATGTGTTTAATAGTAAGTGTTTTTGCGGAAAATACAGTTACCCCTTATAGAAACGTGCCAACCCTGGGATTGAAATTGAAATTATGGTTTCGTATATTCTCTGATCAATCCATTAGACGCAGAACTAGATTTTGAAGAGAATTTCAAAGCGCTGATGCGTGCGTTTATATTTTAGGGCTAGTTACAGATTTCAAATCAGCTCTAAATGGTAAAGTAAGTATATGCTGAATAAAAGGGGGTTTTGCATATGTTTATAACAATATTTTGATATGAAATAAAATTAAATAAGAGTATTAGAAAAATATTTCTTACGTAAAAATCTTACAATCTTACAGTAAGTAATTATTGTTCATATTTAAAGATTATTATATCGGATGTAATATTCCTCGAACTTGAGATTTCACATTAAAAGATTCATTTTAACATACATTATTCAAGAAAAATATAATATTGTAAAATTGTTAAAGATATTTTTAGAATAAATTCCTGGAAAACGTTAATGTATTTTTTTACATAGGTTTGGGGCTCCTCATGTGGGCTTTGGTTGGGCCAGACGTTGAGGGTATCCCGACCAGGATCAGACCCTATGGTGAGGGAGCCTTCCTAGTCTTCCCGAAGTACCGGGACAACACCTACAGCTTGGCCCTTCAGAGTGGAAAAGGACTCCATCCGTATCCAAGCAGGCACGCACACGAGAAGGGTATAATCACGAACGCAGTCGACATCCACCTTGATTCCAGGGGGACTCTTTGGGTGCTGGACTCGGGCGTGGTGAGGACACTAGGAAGGGCAACGAGGAAATCCAATCCCAGAGTATTAGCGTTGGACGCTGACACTGGAGAGGTAAGTAAAAAAATACTTTTATTGTTTACGTTTATAAACAACTTCCTCATTGAAACTTTGTTAAGGAAATTTCTTGTACCTGGAAAATATGCTTATTTTATCAAAATGAATGAGTTTTGGGAAATATTGTTATAATTAGGGCTGTGAATTATATGCAATAAAAACTCGAAAATATGCACATATATATGCAAACATATAGGGTAAAATATGCAATTAAATACCGAAATATGCAACTATTTACTTGTTTAGAAAAAAATATGCAATACATACTTATACATAAGTACAAACTCAAGTTTAAGTAACTAATTGTGTTGAAAAGGGAAACAATTCGAAGAAGTCTATTAAAAAACAAAAAGAAAAGGCGAATGTTAAAAAAGAAAACACGTATGGAAGAGTATTTTGGCTGGACATAAATCAATATCGAAACCAGAATTTGGTGTATTCAGCGGCAGTTTGTATAACAAAAGCTTTTTTAAATTTTGATTTCTAGCCTTTGTTTTATAAGTACTTGGCTGTTTTTATGTGCAGTAATTGACGCAACTTTATCAAACTAAACTCAATTTAAAACATCTACATCGCAATTAAAAGTCTCAATTTTGAGAACTTACATTCTTTCCAACGAGATCATTTGTCTTTGCTAGAGTACTTTTCGAGAAAAAATAGAAGTAACATTCCAAGTATTTGAGTAGAGGAAGAACAAGAAATTAATCTGATTAAACAATTCCAAGAGAAGTAAATACGATCCAAAGGGAAGAATCAGCATCTGGATAAACACGATCTTATTCAATAGGTGAAAAAAAAAAAAAAAAAAAAAAAAAAAAAAAGGAGTTCACGTAGCTATTTAAAAAAAAAAAAAAATCAATAGTCGAATGCTGATATGCCGGATATTTAGTTCAATAGACAATTACAGTTCAAAATATGTATTTATGACAAAATATGCACAAATATGAAAAATAAAAATGCCATATATGTAGATAAATATGTAGTTGAAGTTCCAAATATGCAAAAATATTTATTTATGGCAAAATATGCAAAATAAAAATAACTCAAACTGATCCCAAATGCCTCAAAACATATACATAATGACGATATTAGATGTTTTAGTTGGCTAGGAGAAATATGCAAATGCATATATTTCACAGCCCTAGTTATAATAAAGAAGGGGAAAGTCTATTTTTGATAACTTGAGATCTCAGTGCAAACAAATAGCTCACAACTGAAAATTTGGATATGCTATAACTTTCAGTCAAGATAACATATAGTCGAAAAGGTATTAAGATACAAATGTACAGGATACCAGCCCGGGTTGTATCTAAAATTCCGAGTATTTTTAACAATGTGACGTTATTTCCTGCGACTCTCCATTGTTATTTCAATTATTGTTATTTCAATTAACAATAATTTTATCTTTTTTTGAATCTTCTTTAAATAATGTGCTTTAATATTTCCTGTAAAGTACCTGATTATACTATAAATGCTTCAAGGCTATTGACAGCTTTCCTAAAACATTTCAAAGGTTTACACAATTTCTACGTCCATTACTTGAAGAGATTCCTTCTTAAAACTCTCGTTCAACTCACTTATCTTTGTTCCAAAATAAAGCAATTAAATACTCTTTTTATATGTTTATTATTATTATTATTACTGAACATCTTCTCTGGAGTTATTTTTTTGATATAAAATGAAATGAAAAATAATTTATATCCAACGACAAATTATCCCCTAAAGCAAAACTGTATAAAAAAAATCTACTAGTTTCTGGATGCATTGATTTTAAACAAAGTCGTCAATGAATAATACGAATAGGGTTGGTTAAGGTATTCCAAAAAATATATCAGTTTCATATTTTATTTAATAAACACTGCTATTTACTATGAGTTATTTGTTTTCTTTTAGGAATATCATATTCCAAGCTTCCTCATATCCGGTCATGATATTTCCGGGATAAAGTTTTAACATGTTAAGCATTAATATATGAAGGGAAAATGCAATTCAAGAGGAAATAAGGGCAAGGTTATAAGTCGGGAGGCTAGTTATATTTTAGTCGCAAAACTACTCAGATCGCGCTTATTTTCCAGAAATATAAAAGTTAGGATATATAAGATAGTTCTCTACGGATGCAAAACCTTGCCGCTTACGTTAAGGGAGGAACAACGCCTTAAAGTTTAAGAATTTAAAAGACTTTACAATGCGGAACTGCGCGAGTTATATCCAGTAAATGTAGTTCAGGTTAAATAGGAGCACAACGGTTAAAATGGGCATGTAAAGTCGTTGGGTTTAGCAATGGCCGAATTCTGAAAAAGTTATCAGTTTTGAGCCTTCGGGTAAACAACGGAGGAGTAGACCAAGACGTAGATGGGAGGATTGCGTCAGGGTCGTCCTAGGAATTTGGGTTTTGAGGGAGTGGGTTGGAGGGAGGTGTGTGGTCAACGTATGGTGGTGTCGGCATCGACCCTTCGGGTTCGTTATGCCTTTATTTATTATTATTATAAGCTTTTATTTTTGTTGATTGAAAGTAAATATTTGTTGTGGTTTACCGTCCTTATATACTCCAACTTCCCAAGAGGGAATCGAACTCATGACCTTCAAACTGAGACCCTCGCCCCAACGCACTTGTTCATAGAACGTTGAGCCATAAATATTTTATTGAATTATTGCCTAAGAATCTTTTAATTATCTCTTTATATGTTCGATTTCCTAATAAACATTCCTCTTATTTAATATGTTTATTTATAATTCATAGATAAACGTAATAACATTTTTTATTTTAATTGGTCAGCCTATTGACCAATTTTTGTAACTATTCTGATTTTTACTTCAACTTATTTTTAATAAGATGGAATAACTTCTAATATGTGCCCACACCTAGATAAGTTCCAATAAGCTAGCATGCACTTTAATTTGGTGCACGATTGCAATTCGATTACACGTTTAGCTCTCCCTCTCATTCCTTCTCTCTTTTTCCTTGTTAGTTATCAGGCCATGCTGTGTAGAGGCATTGCTTTTAGCAGCCATAAATTTTGCCTGGAGTTTTTTTAGTTCCGATAACCGTTGGTGGCTTTGGCAGGGCGTGTGGGCTGACCCCTCTTGTCCTTCCCTTCATTTTCGGCCAGCTGTTGCATAATGCCGATTTACCAATCTTTAAAACGTTTGGCGAACCAGATGAGCAATTAACCCGTCAACAAATTTTTTTTAAGTGACAATTCATGGAATTATTTTACATAATATAAATCTAAAAATATAAATAAATAAATAAAATAAAATAATAGTACAGCATCATTTATTTGTTATATAACAAATCCACACGAAACAATGAGATAAAACATCTAGAAAAAAAGTTGAATACTTCATAACTTGATGTTTCATTATATTTTTTAAACTATATACAGATGGATTTGTCGACATATTAAGCTGATTCCATATTTTTATTGTTTACTTAATTATGATTATAATTATATTGGTTTGTAGAAAGTACACGGATACATTCTGCAGACTATTTTAATTAAGGGTTTATGGTTGTTTCTAACACTTTTGAAAATTACAAAATTGCATAATTATATGTTACAAAACATTATAATTTAAAAAACGGATAATAAAAGCAAGGATCTCGATGATACTCAAAAGAACAAAGGAAAAACATTAAAATAAGGTTTAATACCTAATATTTATATATAGGGTTTAATGTACTTTAATGTATAAGGTTTCATATTACCAATTATTATTATTCATTAATAACTATTACACTTCATAAAAGTCATAAAACTATTTAAGTTCTTAATTACACATTTACTAGATATATATATATATATATATATATATATATATATATATATATATATATATATATATATAATTTACATAGTTGTAACTATCAATAATGGAATAAAGAAAAGTTATCATTTAAAAGTTTTTAAAGAAAGTAAACATTAATAAAAACTAGAAGAAATCACAAAAATAGGTATGTGAATTTTGGTGTACTTTCCAAAACAAGACCATCACAATCGTTTACAAATACGGGTCATTCAACCTTTAACTGTTTAGAAGATATTACGTGTTCAGAGTGACTCAATATCATTTTTGTATTCAGAATACTGATTATGAAAATTAATCATCTACTGATAAGGGATATTACTATCTGTGTCGCTACTTAATATTAGGTAAATTATAATTATAATTATTATTCCAGTAGTTAAATAACATTTAGTTATTTAGAAAGCCGAGATTGAAGAAATAATTCAAACTTCTATGATCATTTATATTTAGTTATTCTAAAAATATACCGTATTTAATTTTTGAAGTTTATTTTTAAATGTTAATGAAAGAATAATCAATCATCTAAATGTTATACTCAAAGATTACACGATAAAAAAATATTTGTTTAGACATGGGGTTCTAAACTTTTTTAGTGTAACTTTTTTCACACTCAAATGTGTAACATTTTTTTCATCCAAAAACATTTTTACATTTGACACGCTCTTACTCTGTGTTGCTATGTTCGAAAATTTGCCGCTAGTTTTCTTATCAGAAACTTAATGATAAATATTTTTTTTTATATAACATTTCTAGGACCTGGTGTTTAGGAGGTATATTGGTTTAAATAAAAAAAAAGTCATGTTTGAAACATTCTCGGTACTTTGTACATTTCGAAAAATGATTAATTGTTAATATAATTTAAGTGATTTGACCATTTTAATTCTAAAATTTAACTTCGAAAAAGTAGTAAAAAATAGATAGACATATTCTTGATCTATTGTTTTCCCAGTCAGGACAAAATTAAGTTGTCTTTGGTCGTATAAGGAGTTCAGCTCTGCCATAAATTTTTACGATTTTCGTGGCTTTAATGATTACGCGATTTTTTTTTTTATAGAACTCAATACAGAAAAAAATGTAAAATAAAATATTGAAGTTTTTTCATCATTACGAAATGTAATAACCTATCTACGCAACCTTTGAAAAAAAAAAAATCAAAAGACCTAGACTGAGATGAGAGAAAGTATTTATGAAAATCTTGACTAACAAAATAATATTGTAAATGAAAATATGCAGTTCTTGACAAATCAACAAGTAACAAAAAAATGCCACTAATTTAGTTACACACAGAAACAAAATAATAATATATAAATCGCTTTTTATGACTAAAGAGTATATTGCATTCTGAATTTACACTATGTCTTTTTGTAAACTGGTGTAAATTAAAAAAAAAAAAAAAAATTAAATCATTAGTTTAGAACCCCTAAACATAGTGATAAAATGTGATATTAACTTTTTTAAACGTTAAAATATGCTGATGAATTTTAATTAAAATTTTAAGGAAAATAATATAACATAAATATTTTTTAAGTTCATTGGATTCATTAAAAAAAAAAAAATTATGCTGTTTACTGGAATTTATAACATATTTTATATTGGCTATTTAATTAGAAGACGCACAGTGGAACGAATCAACGAATTTGTTGGACATTGGACCAATTCTCTAATAACTAAATTTGTCTTTTATTTGGATCTTAAATTATACTTTATACTTCTTTTCAACAAAATCCATAGATAAATTAATGTTAAAATCAAATCTTATAGGAAAAATTCTGCATTGAAATATATATTTTTTTTTTAAATTCATATTTAAAAAAAAAATCCATTGTTTGAGGTAATGCTTTAAATTAACCGTGCAACTACTGGAAAACAACTTATCCATAATAAGATATTTTAGGCAAATAAAACTCGGGATTATTTCAAACGTCTGGGATTTTTCGATGAAAATTAGGAGGAAAAACTCAAAATGTAAATTGCGAAAATCGCCTAAAATCGCCCAAAAAACTACCTTCACAGTAAATAACTAGAATGCTTGAAGTTTTTTTTCCATTAGTTTGATTTTGCTCTTAGGTGCTCTTTTCCGAGAAAATGATTTTTTTTTTTTCTTTTCTAGGTCTTGAGAATTAATTTTAAATGATTTCTGTTGATATTGGCGCTACTTTTTGCAAGTTTTCTTTTGTTTACCTACTTTTGTCTTTTGTTTGTCTGTTTACATTCATTTGTCCTCATATAAAATGCTCAGTTTGTGTGTGTTATTTTAACGACATAGGTGCAATGGTTCCAAAAACAAATTTTCAAGTTTTTCAATTTTTCCAATTAAATCATATAATTTTTAAAGATTATGACCTGGCATTGGAAACATGGATTAATTCGTTTGGACTGGAACAAATTTCAAATACCGCAAAGTTCTGCTTACGGGAAAAATTAAGAAAATTCAGTAGTAGTTTGAACTCTCGCTGGATTTCGTCCCATAGGAAGATCAATAGTTTTTTGGAGAAGCATGAAAACTGGTTGAATTTGGATTTCATTGTTCCTGAAGATGTTATCCAGACCTACCATCCTACCTTCATCATCATCATCAACAAGCGCAAGTATACCATCTTGTTCTCAATCATTCGAGCATCTGATAGACAAAGACGGAGAAAAACGGAAAGTTTTAGAAAATGTTCAGAGGATATGTTCGCTTTTGCCATGAAAAAAAGGTTCAAATCTGATGATTAAATTACATTGTTAATTTTATTAGGGAGCATTAAGAACATGTACTATGGTAAGTGTCAAAAAATTTTGTGAAAAACTTTTAAATCCAAAGGACCAAGAGAACGAAAAGGCATTAGCATTATATACAGCCGCTGAAAAAGAATCTTAATTAAAATTATGTTGTTATGAGTTTAATTCTGATCGTTATTTAAATAAACAATTGTATATAGGCACCTACATATATTATAATTTTGATGTATCAATTAGTCCTAGGATATTAACTGACAAAAGTAATTATCTATTGTTATATTATTTTTTTTTTTAATAATTAAAATTTTAGTTTGTTACGTTTTATATTTGTAATTTTATTTAATACATATGTATTTATCATTCCATAGAATATTTTATTGCATATATTCTTATAGTATATAGGTACAATAAATGGGTAAGTAAATGAGTAAATGATGATAAATTATCCAACATCGAAATATCAAATCAGGAATTCTTACATGTTTCCTCTTACGGTCTGATCATGATTAGCATATCATTTAATAGTCCATTCAAAAAGCTTTAAAACGGTACCAATAGCATTATTATAGGAGAAGCAGAAGCGGAGATATTAACGAATGTCCATTCCGCCCTAACGTTCGTTCCACTGTGAGCCGCTACTATAGATTACGATTTCAGTTTATAAGTTTTTTTATTTTTAAATTAAAACTCGATTCGTGTTCAAATTACACCTTAAATATATGGAACTGAAACAGGTCATTAATACTCTATACACGTGCCATGATGGTTTCATAAATCCTTCGACTAATTTGAAGAATGAGCACTCGTATTTTTTTTTTAGTTTCGAAACGAGAATAACGAATATGGGAGGGACAGAGCACGCCCTCTAAATTGCGTAATTTTGCTAAACTGATGCGAACTTGTTTAAAGAAAGTCGATATCTGGATGTGTCAGTAGGTATTTCCTGGCCTATCCTTGTCTCTGAACTTCCTAAAGCATATTTATCATTCTTCGCATTTATTTTGAAAAGGAATTTTCTATATTTTTGTTAAGGCAACATTATTATTTTTTTTTAAGTATTTCAATTAAATTCATTTATGTATTTCAATTCATTTATTCATTATCAATTCATTTATGTATTTCAATTTAAGTAATTCAATTCAATTCAATGTATTTGGTATTTCAACGAGTTCAAAACTGGTAGAATGTATGTATATCAAGCCTGTGTAATATTTCTTTTTGTTGCATTCATAACATGGAATAAATAATTATTTATGAAAATAAATAAAAGTTGTTATAATAAGAATATAAATACATTTTAATATATTGAATATACTAAAAGCACACGCACATGCACACACACACACACACACACACACACACACACACACACACACACACACACACACACACACACACACACACACACACACACACACACACTTTCAATGGTATTATAGTAATTCTTTAAGATTCACTAACACTAAAAAGTTCAGAAGGATACTAAAAAAAAATTTAAGACATCTAAATATGGTTTAAATAGTGTATGGTGCAATGTATTTTCAAATCTCAGTTAATACAAAAAAAACAAAAAAAAAACAGGTTCACAACTCTGTGATCTAACCCATTCTCTTTAACTTTTTAAGTTTTTTCTTCTATGAGGATTAGACTACAGACAAATGAAAGGGATACTGCCGTCAGAAAGGTAATATGATTCTAAGATAAAACAAAAGATGTGAAAGCACAGTACCTGAACCCGACAAATAAATCTTATGAAGCAGGATATTATAAATATCTCGTGACGTGTACGTACAGTAACTTATATTAGTTAGAGCTAACCATTCTAAAAGGATAAACAACTTTCTAATCAAGTAACTTTACAATTTTATTCTTTTTTCGAGAAGGAGGTGAGTAGAGGAATAAAAAAAAGGAACGTGCCTTAATGATTGTAGTTCTATACAATCTTGTTTCAAATTCTTTATTTGTTTTTAAATTGCCTAAGATTATATATATAATGTAATGTAATTAGCTAGAATAAGAAAACGCATAAATAAAAATGGAAGGGCCTGTTGACTACAGGCTATATGTACTGCCTAACATCCACTGACGCTCGGCATAATGAACGTGAGGCATCTGCTACATGCCCTTGAATATCAGAGAAACAATACACCTGACTGGAACCTTTTTTTCTCGGAGAGGCGTTTCGCTCTAAAAATTAAATAAATAATCAAAAATCATATTTTAAGACAGGGAGTCGAATATTTACAATTATATTTAATACTTGGAAAGCTGACAAGTTAAGAATGTTCTGATAGAATATAATTAAGACAACACATACAACTTAAGTGGATTTTCTAACGTTGTGGTAAATGTCAGTTTCATTATAGCTGCCTCCCATACGTAATAGTATGTATGAGAAAAAAGAACCGTTATTATATTATTTGAACCTTAAACCGTAATTCCTCTCTTACACTATCAATGATATTATTATTATTATATCTGGTGCTACTGTCCCCCAAGGACATGGACCTTATCAAAGACTGTGATAAACCTCAAATACAAAAGAAAAACTAGCTGATTTGAATGGTATTGCGCTTCCTCCTCACCCAGGATTTAGTCCAGGCCTGGCACCATGAGGCAAACAGCTGTTCATGCCAACAATTCATTCCTTGGCAGAGAAAAATCGAAAATATGAAAAAGGTTGAAAATTGGGATCATGAATTTTTCGATTCAAGATTTAAAAGAATAATACAGCTGGCTTCCAGGTAGCGTCAAATCTTAGGGTCGAATGTTTTGAATATTAAAATCACTTAATTATTGTAGTAGAAAAAATAATCTTGGTTTTACCGATAAGGTGTTTATAAAACGGTTATTTTTACATATGTACAAACACACACACAAAGTGAACAAAAGAAAACTGAATTGTGCTTTTTTATTTGTATTATGCATTAGAAAAGCATATAATTGAATCATGAACAAACACACTATAAGCATATTTGAATCTATTGACCAATTCTTAATTTTTCCTTCCTATGCATACATGTCTTCCAATTTATTAACAAATAGCAATCAACTTAGCCAATCAAACACATATACAATACGTTTGTGTAACTCTTTAAAGTCTAAATTTCCAGAATAAAGATTACCTCTCATTCCATTTCATTACAGAACTCATGTTCTGTTTACCTGATGTAAGACTTTATATCCATAAAGTTATGTAAAAGGCAGTAAAGGAAGGAAGGAAAGAGATTATGCTGAATAATTCATTGAACTGAATCCCAAGTCCAGTTGAACGATACAAATGTAACCTAAGTTGCTAACAACGCCGTTCGGTACTTTCACGAGCTGGCTTGGGTTCCTATCTTCCTCTTCCTTATTCGATCAAGTTACTACCACTGATCATCTGATCCCTACAGTCGGTCGTCATAATTACAGCTTATATGAGACCTTGCCGCCTAGGTTTTATTAAAATATTTTATGCAATGATGTTACACAATTTAATTAATATAGAGCTAATGAGGAAACTCGAAGTGACCACGACCAGCCAACCAGTTTTTTACTTTGATGCTGTAATTCAGAAAGGATTTTGCCTTGGTTCTCTTCAAACTTGATTCCTTGTTCCTGATAAGAGAATCTTTTATTCTTGGTGGCACCATCTCATTTTACTGGGGTTTCTTACTGCACCTATAAGCCCTAAATACTCCTCTCATTCGAGTAATTTGTCATCAAAGGTAATACAATTATTTATCGAAAATGATATAAATGTTTATATCTTTTCATTAAACAGAAAAAAGTTATTAATGAAAATTAGTTTAATCATTCAGAATAAAATGATAAAAATGTGTTTATTTTGTTTTTTGAGAATTCTAATGTAGTGTCCCATAATGACAGAAATGTTTCTGTAAACCGTTACAGATTATTTTTTTCGTGTTATACGTCCTGTTTTGTTCGTTAAGCAAAGAAATAAAGGTATGAAAAGTTCATACAAAGAGTTGTTTTGAATCTATTGCAGAATTTATTTTTGATAGAAATCTTATACACTTTATATCTTCAATTTCTTTGTACTAGAACCATTAAGATTTGTGTAAATTTTATTTATTATGAAACAGGAAGAAGTTAAATTCATAATTTAAATTAATTCTTGGATTTGACTTAAAAGTACATTCGTCGTTCAGGCCGTTTTATTTAGTGTATTAGTGAAAGGCATTTCTTGTTACAGCATTATGAACTTGGCTATCTGGTGGCTTTTTACCGGTAAAGACCAAAATTCATTCAGTTTGTCTATTTCTTGGAAGAGGCTCTTTGGTGAAAGTGGCTGCATAATTTTAAAATAACTACAAAAGACCAATCATAACCAAAATGTTAAAGCCATTTTACGCGGTCATATCCATTCTCAATTCAGTTTTAGTTTCGGTTCCTGTTTCATTTCAGTTCGGAAGCGTGGTCCTTTTACACGATCCGTTCATTTCTCAATATTCCGTAATTTTTTTTTTTTTTTTTTTTTTTTTTTTGTAGCCTTTGGAAAAGTATAGTTGCGAAAAGTTGAGTTGCACGTAAAAGTTCATTAATTCAGTGTTCATAGGAGAGTGCAGGCAGCTTCTCTAATGTTCTTATTGTGAAAGCGTTTGTCTGATTTTGTTTTCCACAAATACGTTGAACGTTCATAAATTTTAATTTAAAAAAAAAAAAAAAAAAAAAAAATCGTGATCAATGGACATTGTGACAGATTAACAGCACAATATTGAAACCGATGGGAAAACGGAATAAGGCAGGACGCCGTGTTTAATAATAGAAATTATAAGAAATAGAGCAAAACAAAGAGGTTCTTCCATTCCTTTAGTTCTCAGTCTCTGTTTTCGTTCTTCTTTTATTTTTTTCATTTTTACTCCTAGAAAAAACTGACAGTTCGGCTGAAACATAAACTGGGCTGAGGACGAATATGACCGTCTAAAAAGGTTTGTAGTGTTCAAACCTGTAACAGGCACTGCTTGCTCACTTTTCTGCTGGTTCAAAATAAACTTTTTCATTGCATACTCGTATAAATAGTGTATAAAGGCCATTTCATCCTTTTTTCCAATTTATTTTTTAATGATTTGTTTTTTTAGTTCTGCATTTTTATTAATCACTCAAATACATAACATCTTAAGTCTTCAACTGGAAAGAGTCTATTTCGTTCAATGCGAACGCTTAAATTTTTTTTTTTATTGTAACTATGAAATAAAAACTAAGAGGCGTTCATTTCTCCGTAAATTAATCGTCCTTAACTAGATTACAGCGGAAGTGATTGTTTTGATCTAGTGCATGAATGGGAACATGGTGGAAGATTGCGTAGCTTTCGGTTGCTGCAGGATCAGAACACGGCTCTGTTGTCTTGTCGCACAAGATATAAGATAATTATACAGCAAGTTACATGAGCGTCATGCTCAACCCCTCAAGGACGATCCATATATACGCTTCATTCAAACCAATCTCCATGAGGTGTGTCCGTCCTTAAGTGCTTAAAATCTTTCATCTTTCCTAAAATCATTCAATAAGTACAAAATCTGTTTAAACTCAATAGGTAACATTTTATAATCCCCCTTCCTCCTTCTAAAGTGTTTTGTTATATTAAGTCTGTTATTTTATTTACATAATTAGTTGTTATATTAAGATAAAATACCAAGTTAAATGTGATACATTTTATTACAAGATTATGTAATCATGTTTTTTATAAGTGATAAAACTACAAAAGAATTTTATTGTAAATATATTTTTATTTAAAATAATTTATGAAATTTCTTTATCATATTAAATGCTATTTTAATATTAATTATTCAGTTGTTTTAATGTCACCTATTTGTAGGAGTGGTAATAGGTCCCCTTTTATATCGAGTGTGTAAAATTTATTGGTATCAGCCTTTGAGGCTTTACGTAGTGGATTTTGAAGCACTAAAGAACTTTTTTTATCTCTAATTCATAGTCCATCACATTACTCACTTTGTAACAAGTGGAAGAGGCCAAGATGATGAAGGGAATTAGGGAGTTTTCTGTACTGTCCTTGAAGTATAAAATTATTATATAGCAAGATATCTCTTCGCCAATCTTTTTCAGACTTCTTTGGATATTGTTTATTTACGCCATGTTAATGATGGCCTAAATTTGTATAACTTTTTTTATTAAGTTTACTGTTTTTTATTTACTTTAACCATAATTATTTTGTTTATATCGTCTTAATATGAACTATGTATTTGAAAGTATCAATATTTTTAATATAATCTTTTTGCTGCCCCATATATTAGTGAAATGCAGTTCAATGTGAGTTTTACATTTAAGAAAAACATTGATACAATGAAAAAAACCATTCTGATTTTTTTGCAAATATTTGTTTGTAATGTCGTGTAGTTAATCATTAAGTATTTCTTGGTGATTTTATACAGTAATTCACCTAAATTACGCATTTTCTGTAAAACAGGTTTCAGAGTAATTGAGTAAGGAGGTGTTACAACTATTAAAAATAAATTGCCATTTAATATCGATTAAAGAAAAGAAAAACTAGTAAAACTAGTACTGAAGCAATAGGTTGGTTGTTCTATTGGAAGTTAAAATCATTAGCCGAGTACGATTGCGTTTATAATTGGCTGGAAATGATCACTTCCTTCTTTGATAGACATAATGATTTTACAAGCGACATGGTTGCCAATAAAACTGGTAAACAAGTTTAGAAATAACTATTATCATCCTATTTCATGCTGTCGGCCAAACTGATTATCATAAACGAATCTACTGTGTGTGTGTGTGTGTGTGTGTGTGTGTGTGTGTGTGTGCGCGTGTGTGTGTGTGTGTGTGTGTGTGTGTGTGTGTGTGTGTGTGTGTGTGTGTGTGTGTGTGTGTGTGTGTGTGTGTGTGTGTGTGTGTGTGTGTGCGCGTGTGTGTGTTTCTGTCTGTCTTACTGTTTATCTATCTACCTAACTATCAATCTGCCTATTGTTGTCCGCCTGTCTCCTACAGAGAAAAAACAGTGAGATACGCTTACCATGCATTATTAATCGCTCGTCTTATATACCCTTTGCACATCTACCAGAACTTTATCCCTAATTCAAAATTATATCTCCTACTAATTGAGGATTCACTAGTTCCCATTCCTGAAGTGTATGGATTTACTAGTATTAGTAGTAGCATATTTTTTAAATATTTTCCCAGGACAGGTGAGAGCCGATGAGGGCTCCGGGGGAAATATATTTTCCTGGGTCTCAAACTCCCCCCCCCCACTCTTCCTACATGATCCAAAAATACAATATCTTTTTTTACTAATAAACTACAATGTTTTATTAATTTCCCAATATGATAAATCGCAATAGAATCGTATATATAAGGTCATATTTGTAAGAGATCCCCTCAAACAGACCTGGGCCTGGGAATTTTGCCCCTCCCCTGCCTCCCCCACACAGTGACACTGTATTTTCCTAGAGTGGAGTTAGAGTTTTTTACTTGATGACATTGGTTCTTTAATGATGACATTCGTCCTTGGTAGTTTTTCCTTCATTACTATTTCTAATGGTATGTTAAATAGCACTTACGATAGAGGATCTCCCTTATTTACTTGTTGTTGCATAGAAAAACCTGAGCAAGCTCTCCTAGGAGCTTCACCACTCCTCTGCAGCTCTGTAAGGTTGTTCTGGATAACTTAATAATGTATAGGACCTAAGTAGCTATACATATATACTAATTTAATTACCGTAAAATGGTACGATGGGGTGAAATTGGTACACAATTGTGTCTGTGGTGATTTCCTTCTGGCAGGTTGTTGTGTCGACTTTTACCAAATGAGAGCGCATGAATGAGTCGTTTCGTGGGCTCTCATTTGGTAAAAGTCGACACAATAACCTGCCAGAAGGAATTCACCACCAAAACAATTGTGTACCAATTTCACCCCACCGTACTAATGTGACCCCATTTTACTTTTAGCTATTTGACAAATAATTTTCTGGAATCAATCAGCTAAATTAATCATGATAAAATCATTCAGAATTTTTTAAGTGGTATAATGATAATTTGACTGATATATTTGAGTATAATTAAATTAGGTAATTGATCCCAGAAAATTAGTTGTATAATAGCTATGATTATATTTTTATTAAATTTTGCCCAACTCTGCTACTTATCATCCATATATGTATATGTTTATTTATAAATATTTTCCTTCACATGAGGAGTAAATAAATGCAGAATAAAAATAATCGAGGAAGATAAGGATTTGAATGAGGAACCTATTTCTGACAAAAAAAAATTTTAAAAATGATATGGCTGGGCCACAGAACACATGAATAGAGGAAACATGTTGAAGCTTGTAATAACGTCCGGATGGAAAATGAGGAAGATGCAGACCAAACTTATGATGATTGGAGAATGCCGAAGATGGCATTTGTGTTTTTTTCTTTCCATAGGGCTTCAGTCATTCTTTTTTTACCCTTATAAAAATGTAAACAAACAGGGAATAAGAAATAAATAAATTAAAATGGCATTTTATGAATCAATTTTCGTTTTATCTTTGACCAATAACAGCCAATAAAATTAATGTATTGTATAAATGAGAATGATGTAAAGCAATAATGGTAACAGGTACATGGTTTGTTACAACTTTAGGAAATTCCCATAAATAATAGGATACGTGATCTCAACCGTTACGGGACAACATTAAGTTTCCTATTACATGTGGGAAAGGTCTAGGACGAATTATCTATCCAGCGCTGTGGCTCATAAACTGCACTAGATTTTGAAATGACATGAGGGAGTGGCCCCTGAGTCAAGGTTGACGACACTCGGGCGAGTTGCATTGGCTGTAGGTTGCAAAAATGATATAAATTAATAATTTTCAAAGTATAAATTCTTAAGTAAATCTTTCGAATTTTAATTTAAAAACATTGATTTAAATAGAAATTATTTTTCTTAACGTATTATTAACCTGCTACAATCTATTGTCAGTCACGGCATTAATTAATAAAGTTTTAGTTTCATATATGCAATATAAAAGTCTTAAAAATTATCCAGAATAGTAAAATAATACAGTCCTCAAAGAATTTAAAAAAAAAAAAAAAAAAAAAAAAAAAAAAAAAAAAAAAAAAAAAAAAAAAAAAAAAAAAAAAAAAAAAAAAAAAAAAAAAAAAAAAAAAAAAAAAAAAAAAAAAAAAAAAAAAAAAAAAAAAAAAAAAAAAAAAACAAAAACACTCATATATATATATATAGTTACATAATTCTTTAATAAAAACAACTCAACAATTTTATTTTATAGAAATATTTCTTTTATCTGTCTATAAAGCAATATGAAAATTTTCTATTGTCATATCCTGGGAATTGGATTCCGTTTTTATCTGTTTGATTCATATTTTAACTTTTTTATTCCTTCAAATATTTTGAGAGACTGTTTTTTAGAAGAGAATGTATCTACCTGGAGCCGAAAGGTCACAAATTAATGTTACCGTGACAGAACGTCATTAAAATCGGTCACGGTGTTCAAAATTATCAAATAAGGTATATATCTAGGTAGTATCTACAATTAGTTACGCTGAAATAGTTGTCACGAATATAATTTATTTTCGTTTTCGTAATGGATAATTACAATATCTCATTCTTTTCCTTTTTTTCCAAAATATTGTTGTGTAGAATTAAATAAGTACTGTTCCTAACGATAATGAAGCTGTTATTAGTAACAAAATTCAATTATATAATTTAATGATAGCCAATTGTTTTTCTTCACTAGATTTTATAACTGTTTCTATATTGTTTGCTCTTTTTGAATCTAGATTTTTATGTTGTGTTATTCGACACATACATATTATTTGTCATATTATAATATGCATGTAATTATAAGGCAAATTACTACATTAACCATGGCGACGCTCTACCTACGGGGTTCTGGGTCAAAGTTGCCAGGGCGGTTCAACTGCTTGAAATCTTAAATCTGATAACAGACATTTAAGTGAATTAATGATACATAATGAATTATGATCTCCTATTGTCAATTACTCTTCTATAATCGGGTTCTAATTGTTTCCAATTCTACTATGTAGGCCACAAATCATAATTTATGAATATATGATCAAATAAATTCTAGGTCAAAGACTATGAAACATAATACTAGGTCAAAGCCATCAAGCTGTATTTAAATCATGTACCTAGGTCACAGTTATATAAACCTCACCTTACAATAGATAGTATCAACTCCAGGCTCTTATTAAGGCTTCTCTGGATAAAAAAAAAATTGTATATATATATATATACATATATATACACATATTCATAAAGTTTAAGTAGTCATTGAGGAGAGCCATTGCACCAGTGAATTAAATGAATAAATAAATAAGAATATATGAATATGTTTAAATAAATAATTTATAATCATACAGGTAGCTGTAAAAAAAAAAAAAAAAGATACAGCAAAATATAAGCAAGATATAATGCTGAATTTATAATTATTCATATTTACCTACTTGATTAGAATTATGTTTGTAAAAAAAGGTTTAAATGTACAACCAATTAATTATAAAAAATAACAAGGTTTATTTGATGTTGTCTTGAAACAAAAGCGTTAAAGTTTCTTTATGATTGAGCACATGTTTCGCCTACACGTACTTTGAGCCGGTGGGCGTTTAATATCGGCCCTGAGGGTAGATATTTTCATACAGTACTTGAATAAGGAATGAGCACTTACAAGAAAATTTGAGCTGTGTGATGTGCACCTAAAGAAACCTACCAGGCAAACCAACAAGCTATGTAATTATACTATAGGCTACATGATGTGAATGAGTGAGTTAGTGTTGTCATTATGTTATTAGAATTATAATGCGATGCTTGTTTCATAAGAAAATTAACGAATATAATCAAAATATGTTAATTCCGTAATGGTTAGCACTCCACTCTGATTAAAAATATAAAATAAAAATTAACCGTTAACTTCTACCAATAGGGTTCATGGGTTCAGTACCTAGTTACCCTCTAAGGGAATACGAACTCCTTTTTGATATATATCAATAATAGCATTGTTATTGGAAAGCTGAAATGTTTTGTATTCAAATTTAAGGGATCCATGGAAAACCTTTTATTGAACACTGTAATCAGGAAAGTTCCATTGGCCGAATAAGAATTGGTCTTTGTAATACACAATTCTATCCTAAGTGAAGAAGTAAATATTTCAACTCATTAAGATATTATAATATATAGAAATGTTTTTATTGTGGTTGTTTTTATTTTATTAATTTAAACGGTTATTGTCTCTATTTAGGTATTACCAGCAGTAGATTTTTCATAAGAATACATTTTTTTAATATTAATTTATATCGTTTTTTAATCATCCTAACAGTTGGTAAATACTTAAATAATTTTTAAAACAGCGTGAAATATAGCGTAGAAAAATATACTATTTTAGTTATAGAAAATCTTTTGAAGACTCAACATTTTAAGACTGTATGAGGAATTTTCGTTCATCAATCGTTAGATCATAGGGTCTGATTATTTTATTCTTACTTAATCTTATATTAAACACAATTTTTATAAATATAAATTGAAATTTTTTTTTTTTAAACTGTTATAACAGCGTGTCACAACCAAAAATAGTTTATATGAATCAGTTGATACAATATTTAGAAACAAATGTAAACTAAAAAATTGCTAAACATAAAAAAGATTTAAAATATTCAAGAATAAACGTTTAATTATGAATGAAATAAATGTCGTAAATATGTGCAATACATAGAATATATTTACGAAGGTACCCACCACCCAAAGCCTAACATGAGTTTATGTACTATAGCTAATGAAGAAATGAGCTTGAGTAAAGAAGGTGATCACCAAAATTCCACCATACTTCTTCACAACTAGTTTGTTTAAGCTAATGCCGTTTCATTCAGCAAGGAGGGTAATAAGGTAGCTTGGTATTGGATAATTATTGAGAAAAATTATTGAAAAGAGTTTAATAAACTAAAAAATTAAAGGAGAGTA
This sequence comes from Euschistus heros, assembly GCA_003667255.2. Taxonomy (NCBI): domain Eukaryota; kingdom Metazoa; phylum Arthropoda; class Insecta; order Hemiptera; family Pentatomidae; genus Euschistus; species Euschistus heros. Next base: position 887,439 of record RCWM02000078.1, on the reverse strand, counting down.
AGATTGAAAGGGGAGTTTTATGAGTCTACAATGTTGAGTTTGTAATGAATATTGTGTACCTAAATTACCACGCTTAAGAAGTGTGGTCCATAGAGTTTGGACCGAATAACCTCTTAAATTATTTATTCAAAACTACTAATTAGGTTTAGAGGAAACTAAAATGAAGGAACGTGTTGCGTAGCAAATGGTTATTTATCAATATGTTTTAGGGTGTGAAACCTGAATTAAGTACATAAAACATCAAATAAAAGAAAACATAATGAAACAAGTGAATTGAAATGATATTACTAATAATATAATTCTGTTGATATGTGATATCACTGGTCAAGCAAGGAAGGTTAATTTTATTCATATTTACTTGTAACTGATATTATTTATGCTAATAACTTGATAATATATTCCGATCTTGACCTTTACTATTAATTAATTGTTTTTGTTAATATATTTTCCTTTCAAAGATTAATGTTACGTATTGATTCGAATAAGTCATTGCAAAGAGAATAGGGCTCGTCAGTGGAGTACTGCCTTTTTTATATGTAAGTCATTTAACGGTAAGATGGTTGTCTTTTTTTTAAAAAGTATGAATTCTTAGTTTTTTAAAATCGCCATTTCTCAGTGATTATCTTTTCTAAATACGTTGCCTTTTTTTCTAAGACGTAAGCAGCACTTATCAGAGAAGTTACAAAAGAACACTATAAAGCTGTCGGTTGATAATAATTTGTAATTTAAATTTTCTGGATGGATGCTTTTTGAATTGGAAACAAAAAATGTCTACTTCCTTTCCTTTAAAAAAAAAAGTTCATTGCCTCAAACACCATCTCGCTCTGTATTAACTTAATTTTAATAGGTTCATTTATTTTTAAGTCAGAAAGCAATTTTTTCAGCACTTAATGGTTTAGAGCATTAATCTAATTATTCATTAATCATAAATCTAAATTAATGTTTCAGCTGCCAATCAAGACAAATAGACGACCATTAGCTGAAATAGCCGTCTCATTTGCTGAAATTGGCTTACTTCCGATACTGAGCAATTCACCTTGGCTGTTCTAGGCTAGTCATTGTCACTGAGACCTGTAGACATTGGTGGCAGCGTGGTTTGGTCAGCGAGCAGAAAGGTCGAAAGGGAGAGTAATTTCTCAAGCAACCTTTTTTAGCCATATTGGCATGCGCAATGAAGAATCACGTACCGATCTAGCTACTACGTGATCCAAGAATAGGAAATTGGTTACTCAAAATATCTAAACTTGAAAAAGACTTTCGTATTTTTAGGAAAGGATTAAGAAAGTTCCAAATAAATTAATGTACTTATATACCTATATGAAATTAATGAATCATAACTTAGCTGAATAAGTAAGCAGTTATGTCAAAGTTATAGTTATGCTACTTAACAATGCGAAATATTCAAATTATAAATATTGAAAAGACTTTATTTTCTTTCTTGGTCCGGTCTAGCAAATGAGCCGAATAATCTATCAGATTAAAATGAAAAGAATGATGGCCATACAGTGACCTGAGCTGGAAAGAAGAAGTAGAAATCGGTATCATGTGGAGAAAGCTATTGGGTCTATTTCCACAGTCCAGGTTAACTTCTAGAATTAAATATTCATAAAGTACTAGCTGAGGTATTTTACCTTTGCAGGTGAAAACCTTTGGATTTCAACAGTAGGTTTTATAGATAAACAGAATTACAGTCTTATAAGAACATTTCATTAAATATTGACACATAATGAACCTCTTAGTCCGCACAAGACAAATCCCTAATGGCATTGTTTGAGAAGTATTGAGGGGAAATAATTAAGGAAAAACCAGGAATTGTTTTAATAACCAGACATCTTTAAGGTTATTGGGTAAAGCAAATGATGGTGGGAAAAACATCAAGCGAGAATGATATTCCAAGGGCAGATATGCTCTGGCAGAAATGCATGCTGAAGATATGGTTAGATGATGATGAGTGGTATCTTTCTGAAAGTGCAAAAAGAGAGACTCATGGTTAGGACACATCGCGGAATCGGATGGGAAAGGCCAAAGACAGTCTCAGAGATGAGATGTTCAGTCATCAGATGATGGATGATGGTATTAACCAACCTGAACAAGCAACATGAATTGCATATATTTATAACATACAAACAGACTTGAAATGTCTTAATCTATTTATTATTCTAATAATGATCTTTTATTTTTTTTTTATAATGATGATTCTATGATATTATATGCTGTTAATATTGTAGAATGTATGTTCTGTTATGTAGAATATGTTCTGTAATTTTGAGTGTTCAAAATAAATTAATATACTTAATGAATTATTTGTGAATATAATGTAACCGTTATATTTAATTTCTATAATATAATAACTGAGATGATAATTTCTATAATTTTAGAAGAATGATTAGTAAAATATAAATTATTACCTAGTCAGAAACAATAATTTAAATTGATAATACGTTTAATTTCTGCAAACAGTAGGAGGTTACGTCCATTTTATTTCATAAAGTCCTCCATTTTTATTATTATTATTTTTTACTAATACTATTACAACCGAATAATAGTTGATTGAAATAGTACTGAAACGATTATCGCAGAAAATAACAAAATAGAATAAGAGATCATAGCAAGAACTCAAAAGGCAACAAATTCTATAGGTCACTCCCGGTGTAGGCTTCCCCAGAGATCTAAGTTAGAGTATATAAGACAATCCTTCGACGAGTAGTTATTCATAATATTTTTCTTATCATGGAATTCTATAAAACAATAATTTTGCAAGGAGGAATAGGAATCTAACCTTTCAATTAAATTACGAATGTTATTTGATATACCAGTGCATTGGCTTATGAATGAATTGTCATATGCAAAACTAAGTCGTTACTTATACTGGTTAATATATTTTTAAAAAATTCTGAAATTTTCGAAGTTGTTTCCAAACGAGTAAGGAAAGTGCCGGGTAAACAATAGTGAGAAAAACGTGTACTGATTGAGTCCCAAAGAATAATGATGAATTTCGATGAAACTTTGTTCTCAGGCCTTGTGGGAACTGTAACCAATTTCACTTCCAAGCCCCAATTTTCTGTATGAATCAATATCGATCCACAAGGAATAAAATTGGATGGACCAATATTTAGAGATCTAAAAACATAAAGAAGTATATGCTTCTCATTTTTCGTATATCGAGAAATAAAAAAATCAAGAAACTTATATTGCAAAATATTTTGTTAATCTTTAAATAATAGTTATTCGTTTAAAAAAAATTAATTTAAAACAAAGAGATTGAGAAAAGTCTAATTAGTAATTTAATAACAGACATTCCAACACCATGGCAGACCATTACCATGTATGTAACAAAAAGATAAATCGTGTACCTACCCTATTTTGAGAATACAACTTTCACATTCTATCCGGGCTCGTATGTGATCCCTATGATGTTTCTAAATTCGAAGAATCTACTAACTAGTGCAGTCTGGTACAAATATTTAGGCAATGAAAATCATAGCTGTCGTTAGTAATAATGGAAACAACAAACAACTTTCACGATTGGCTCTATGGATGATTGCAATGCCACTAAAAAAAAAAAAAAAAAAAAAAAATACTAATAGGAACATTGAAATAATTTTATAATTATTTCTTCCCTAGCTTATTTTAATGGTATTGTTTTATCCCAGTGAAAAGTTTCGTTTTTTAATCAAATGAAACCAACCAAACTTGGAGTACTTCAAGGCGCTATCTTAGATGCTATGTTTAAATATTTTGCAAGATATGGAAACCGTTATGCTAGCTGATTTTCTAACAACAAATTATGATGCTTTTTCCAGCAATTGGTGGTTACTTAAAAGATTTAACTTGTTTAGCCAAATGATGAGGAAAATATTTTTAAATCGAAGTACCTATTCATTATATATATAGGCCAAAGTATTTTTTCGTTATTGTCGTCTCCAAAAAATCCTTTGTTTTTTAGATTTCCCTCCCTATTTTTTTCCTGCGACCACACCATTTCCTGCTGTGTTTTTCAACGACATTCGGATCTTAATCTCACTTCTTCTTGTAAGATGGACTGAACACGCACAATATGAAAGAAAAGACCTCCGTGATTATCTCATATACTAATTAAGTGTTCTAACTATTATTCGCTCAAAATATTGCTTAATATCTACTCGCTACAAACATGGCAATGGCAAGGGAAATTCTTTAATTTAGCTTTTTTTCAGCACTAGCATTCCTTGTCATGTACATTTTCGGTATAATAGTGTGATATTGTTATAAAATCATAAATAAAATAATCAAGCTTCTCAAACTGCTGATGAGCGAAACTCCATTTCGAGCTCAAAGAATTTTTTTTCCCAATTACTTTGGAAATTATTTCGATATTAAAGAAGAAATTTCAGGTTTCAATGAGTGAATTAACATTACTTCGAGCAGACCTTATTCAAAAACATCTTCAAATAAGTTATAAGTTTATTTTGTATGTTACACCTTTGTCAGATATGTTAGAATAAAATGATTTCAACATGATATAGTAATTTCATAATGTCTGTATAAAGTTGTATGAACAGAGCGTTTTAAACGTAATAATAGGTATACGTTATTAATAAATAATTTAAACTGCAAACTTATAACGACAGCGTTAATTTTAAACCCATCATATTACGTCATTGCACTGAGGGCAATGGCATCCACCTTGTTTCCTCGGAGAATCTTCCCAATGTCAAGTTCAATGGGGATTGACCTGATTTCGTGTTTGCTTCTTTATTTTATCACTTTATACTTTTTTTATACGCTGTCAAAATGTGAAGTTGCAACAATAACTATATATATATTTGTTTTTGAAGCTGGATTTATTGTACAAATTTATTTAGTTCAACATTGTAATTATTTCAAGGCACTAGGTATATTTCTCGTTCTAATTTAATGTATTGAATATTTTCCGAATTTTATTGGCAAAATATATCAATAATTGTCAATTTAATTTTTTAATGCACTCTTAATTTATATTATAAACTTAAAATTTAATTTATATTTAAATTGTTTATATTTTTAAAATTAGCAAATACTTTCATATAACATTTAACCGGTAGAACTATCTATTCGTAGGTCAATAGCAATCAAATAACAGATTGGCTTTTTCAAATTTTTAGTCAGTTATTTTAGTTATAAAAAACTGTCGGATAGGAAAACTATAAATAAACTGAGAATTTCTAAATAAGAAAAAAATATTTATTATAGATGCTCAAGTCTTCAAAGCTCCAGTTCAAGTATAAACTCAAATAGGAGATGAGTTTCCCAAATCAAAAATAATAACTGTTTTATATAAATATTTTTCGATATTCCTATTTCATATATTTCTTCATTACATCAAATGATCACAAATTTTTGGTGATTGGGAAATAAGTTCTATCTTGTAGCAAATTTCTTATTTCTTATAGCAAATTACATCTTGGATAAAATGTTGTACTTGTACACAAGTTTTAGATACACTTGGCTACGAAAAGTGAAAGGTGAGGACCAGCACTGACATTGTAATAACCATAAGGGTGTGAACGCTCACGTAGCCTCAAAGATCGAAAATAAATACATAATGTATAATAAATAATCTGTACAATAGTTTTATATTGTAACCGTCGGCTTATAAATTTTATATTCATCTCTTAATAACTTAATAATATTAATAATATATTAATTATTAGTAACTTAATAACAATATCCTTCTTGCCTGTACTTTACTAAGAACAGTAGGAACAAATAAAACCGTGAGGGTTAGTATATACTTAAATAAACAAGTAAAATAAAAATTTCAATGATTCTGAAAACAATATTTTTGTGTTATTTAAAGCTATCCTGTTGAAAAGGAGACAACAGAAAAATGACCTGAAGTCATCGGCCAGGGTACGTGTTTTAACTCAGCGACCCTCCTCAGTTTATGACAGAACATCATGATAGCACGTTTAGTACTAGAGCTACGAAGTAGTAAATGATGATACAACAATTCTTCAGTTTTATTCCAGGAGATATAAACTTTACTTCATGCATTGACTACTACTAAATTAAAAATATTTAACACTTTACTGTGATAATGATCATTGTCACCTTGTTGACTGGTTATCGCGTTGAAAAAAAAATAGTGTAAGCAGTAATCGATCAACAGGAAGATGAGGAGAACAATCAAATCATATTACCAATTGCAATAAATAAATTATTTCCAAGATTCGCAATTTAAAAATAAAATGTCATGGAGTGAATAACAAAAGATTCATTAATAATTATTCAAGAAGGAATAGTCCTAGTTGTATTGTCTCGTTGGTAGCCACTCTCTCCTTGATCAGTTCTGCATCCTTTGGGTCCTGTGTATGGTTGTTCAGCCCAATGAGGTGTAGCTGGTCAGGTATTGTAATGCTCATTTGATTTGTTGTTTAGAGCGGTAGATAGACTGAAAATATACATCCGCTTATACTTTCCGGCAACTATTTTGCTCAGTAATCGTACCAACAGAGTTTGCGGAAGAGATTGACTTGTAAAAAAAACGAACCAATTTAATCAAATTTTAAACGAACAACAATTAGTTCGTTGTGTAGGGGAGGTGGAAATAGTCATGGCCCACTGATACTCCTTTACAAATCTGCATGACCTAACGAAATTATTGATGACCAATTATTCAACTATTTCGACCTCTGGGACACGACGAACTAAAGGTTGTTCGTTTGAAAATTGATTTAATTGGTTCATTTATTACATATCACACACTCTCTTACTCACTCCCCGTTCCACATATCAATGGTTAACATAGTTGCCGGAAAGTGGGAATAGACGTTTTAAAAAAAAAATACTATAATAAAATGTTTTATAAAATAACGAAACCATAGCCACTGGAGGATACTCGTTTACAGATCTGACCATTCCAACGAAATATTTTTGGTGGATATAAATATTTGCCCACATGATCGTTGCTATCCCTAGTCAAAGTTTGAATCCGAAAGGTGAGGCTTACGGAGACTAAAAATCCCACGACTTGGACTACTCGTTTCTTTACACTCTTCCATTGCTACTTAAATTTTTCGTGATATTTTTGTAATTATACCTGTCTTTAATTGTTTCCTGCGTATTTCCTACACAAAACAAGATATACAGTAGAAATATGTAAGTTGTTGATCACCAATTGCAGTTGATAATTTAAGTATATATACATACTAGGGAATTTCCGATTCCAAATATCGATGATCCCAAATATATTCCTTGGAACCTATCAGTACCGTATTTATACCTACTTGTTTAATTTGTATGTATAAATTATGTAAGTAATTCGAAACTAATGATTTTAATATTATTCCCAAAATTTAAAATTTTCTAGACAAAATAGATGAATATAAATTGTAGTTCCACGAAAGAAATTACACCTTCAAGAAAGCCCATTGTAATGTTTATTAAATGAAATAGATGCTCTTTGAAGATAATATTTTTCAAGGATAAAATGTTAATAATAAAATGATAGATTATGTGCTACTTCTACCATACTGTGTAACAAATAATTATCCATTTCTAAATTAGATAATGTTTCAAAATGCTTATTTTGATTCAATAAATTTTTTGTTTAATGATTAATTCTTTTCCTGTTTCAGATAAAGCAAACTATACCATTGGATGGACTTGTACGCGGTCGTGCGCAATTTCTTGAAGTGGAAGAATCATTGGCAGGACCTGAAAAATTGTACATCAGCGACGGTCCTTCAAGATGTATCGCGGTGTGGGACGTGGCCTCAAGACGAGGAAGGAGGCTTCTACTTCCAAGGGCAGTATCTCACCCATCCGATGTTCTCTACTTAGCTTTGGTTCCTCCAAGCAACCTCTACTTCACCTTTTACAAAAGTCCCGATATGTACGTCATGAACACGAGAGATGGAAGAGGTCTAGTGAAGAAAGTAGGCTCAAAGCCCCCAGGAGTTATACTTATAGGGAGGGAGGGCAGAAATATCTTGTTCCGTGTTTCCGGATCTCAGAGGCTATATACCTGGAACACCCAAAGAGATCTGAACAGAAAAACCTTCAAACAGAGAGATGCTGGAGGTTTAGGTGATCCTCTACATGCTGTAGGTGACACTGGAAGAACATGGGTTCTCGAAGCTGACCTATCTGCTTTCCTCTCGGGAAAAAAAGTGAGCCATCGCATTAGAGCAATTAACCATACTTCGATCTCTACTGATCAACAAGAGCACTCTCACCAATCTACCATTTTAAAGCCTGCATCATCTGATCAACCTGAAGAGACAAAAGATGCTACACAACCGTCTCCTTCTTCCTCCACTAACCCTTCAAAAAGATTTGAACCTTCCACCACTTCACCACAACCACCATCATGCCCTCCACCAACTAAGGAACAAGACATTTCTACAACACCCACCAACTTCACAACTAATAATACCATCTTTGAAGAACTGCCAGCTTATGGCCAACCAGAAGTAGTTCTACAGGCTCCACCAACTATTGCAGAAGATATTTCGGCAATGACAACTTTGTCTCCTCCAGTCACTGTTGAAGAGGTCGAAGAAGAAAAGAAGTTGGTTCCATCCCCACCAATATAGCAATTACTGTTCATCATACTGACTGCCTTTTACATCTATATGCTCTGGACATACATATCTTTACGGAGGGCAAGGGTGTACTTTGTAAATACTAAACCCACCGATAGCTACAGCGCAAAGAACTAATTTTGTGGCATCAGTATGAAGACAACGATTGTAAAGTGTACATAATCAATAATTTATAAATTTAGTAACTATAGGATAATAAATTACGTAATACATAAATTTGAAAAATTATAAATATGTAATAACACAAGCTATTAAGAATTCTAAATACTACTAAGTATGTACTGTTTAAAAAAAGAAAAAAACATTGGACGGGCACTATCCTATAAACCCATTTGCCTTGAACTGACCCCTTTCTCTTTTATCAACAAAAAAACTTAAGGCCTCTGCCCTTGAAATATTTAACCACCATAGTTGAGATACGAAATATCTTTGAGAACATTGTAATTAAAGTTTTAAATTTAATTTATTACATTGATACGAAACTAATGTATTTCTGAATTTATGTAAAATGGTAATTATTGTTGTAATCATTATTGATTATGTTTATTCACCATATAAATTAATTTACCATTATAAAACACTAATGATAATAAACAGTAGGCCAGCTTACGTACTTCAAATCAAAAAACGATTGAAATGTCCTTTATATATATATATATATATATATATATATATATATATATATATATATATATATATATATATATATATATATTTATGTGAGATTAAAAATTGTAAATAACATATAGTACAATTTATATAAACTGCATTTTATTTTTATTTGTAAAGCATATTTGTATCATACCTTTTATAAATATAAAAACATTTTAAATGCATTGTTTTAATCTGGCTATTCATGAAATTATGATCTATATTAGTAAATACATCCCTGAGCACCTTATAAATATTATGGATTAAAAAGTATCTGGTGATAATTAGTTATATGAATCAAAAAGCTTACAGTCCAGAGAAATTTATTTATTAAAAAAAAATATTTAAGATCCTCACAAGTTTTTGTAAGGTGAGGTTGGGTTGGTGGACCATGGTTTTGCAACAAGATTTAATATGTGAGTTAATAATTCCGGTATGATCATGTAACCACTATTTATGTAACTTTAAAAATGGCGAACTATACCTCAATTGATACTAATCAAATAAAAGAATAGTTCAAATGACCATTCTCTTACGTTTGTGTTTCATGCATTTATGTTTTTCTTGAACATTCTTTTAAATTAAGAAAGCTCGAAGTTGAAACAAATGTATGAGCACCGTTTGCTGTCAGTGTGTCAACTATTTCGCTAATTTGTATGGAAACAAATTTTCTAAGAGAAAACAAAATTTCTAAGAGAAATTCACTTAGATGAACTTTTATACTAAAGAAGAAAAAAAATCCTTGGAAAGTATGGAAACAAAAAGAATTCATGCATTGATTAATACGTAAATATATAATGGCAAAGTCAATAGTTATTCTCTTACGTTATCTAGACATAAAAATAAAAAAAGAGAGGCGATAATGTTACTAACTACTTAAAATTGGTGATACGTCAAATAATAGGTTAGAAATGGAACCCTCAACTAGTTCGGGTATTAAGGGCCAATCGGATCTATTTCATATACCTCCGAAAATACTTTTACCGTGGGAAAAATGTCTTCTTAATACTTTAAGGAGAATAATTTATTTTAGTTCATTTTTACTACTTTTTTTAAAATCCTAGCTTATGACATCAACCTCTTACAAGGAAAATTATTGAGGTCTGTGAAGATCATACATATTTAGATAGCTTGACTATGCAGCATAATTAGCGGGCCCAAGGACAGGACTCTCGAATATAAAACTGGTTACAGAAGTTTTTAGGTCGATCTAATATAAAATTAATTTATAAGTGATAGTAAATAAATTCGGTTAAAATTATTTTTTTTTAAAAATACTGTGCCACTACAACCCATGAAGTGTCATTAGTTCTGTACTTCGATAAGGATATACGGTTACATACTGCGTTTTAGTAAGAAGGTAAAAAATGAGGTTTCTCTGAAACCACGCTCAACCACCAGGTCTTTCCACAAGTAAGTGTATATAGAGTCTCCAGGAGGATCTCTCTACCTGAAAATCGACCCAAGGCTGAAGTACCAGAATTAAATTTTCTGCTTTCAGCTCCTCTCGAACAGGGGCTCGGGAGTGCCTTACCCAGTGAGTTACCGCACCTTCGATTAAAATTATTATAATGTTTATATAGTTTAGCTAAACTGCCAGAATTTCTTATTCTTTCCTTGTTATGATCAAGATTGCTTTCAGCAACAGTTATCAGTCCTGTCTATTAATTGCAGCTTCTCTCAAATTTCTGACTCCTTGATCAATTTTTAGTCTTCCTAGCGTTGTTTTCGGTTTTCCGTTTTTTCTTCTTTTTTCTCATGCATCATCCATCGAAGTCATCTTAATTTATAGATATTAAATTATACATATATTGAACTATTTTAGTATTGAAGTATTTTAATTGTATAAGTAATAAAACAACATATGAAACTAATAATGTATCGTATATATTGCGTAATCCACTCGTTTTAACTCTATTTTAAGCTAAATGTAATAAAAAATTTCTAAAATCAGCTGAAGTAATTGTGTGTTTCTGAGAATGGTCACGAAAATGATTGCAGAGAGAGGGATAGACTAATACTAATCTGGGCAAGAACTCTTCTACATAAGGAATCGCTATTTCACAGATAGTATGTTCCACTCAGCTCGGGTAATTCCTAACTCGGTATTGAGACAGTTAAAGGATTTACAGTCGGTCCGTGCTTGTTTGATCTGAAACATTCCATCGCACTTTCACCTTCTGGTGGTGAATATCTTGCCACTGACTCGCTGCCTCCTGGGGCTATTAGTGAACTTCCAATTTACATCCCTCTTTAAAATGAAGTTGAAGGACGGTGAATTAAAATGATCAAAGTCAAATTGTTTTAAAATCTCAAAATTTTTGAGATTGTGATCTAACTGAGATTGTCCTCGGCTGGTATTCTTTATATTTACCCCTTCAGAATGAAAGTTATTATTATTCTTTTATAACTTCAGAATTGAATTCTTTCTAGAACGAGTGCTCGAATATATACATATTTTCAGTAATATGATAAAATAATTTTAGCTTTTTTTCAGTAAATCTGCTATAACACTGCACCTATTATCTGAACAAAAATCACTTTAAAATACCGCTTTGTGGCATAAAGTTGTAGCAGCATATATCTGTGGCACTTGCGAATAGTGTCATAAGTGAGAAGACCATATTTCAAGAATAAGCAATTGAAAATATCGATTTATTTTTTCTGAAATTGTCAAATTGATATAATTTCTATTTTAAGAAGTAACTTTTGTTAAATTATTTCTCTTCATAACCTTTATGTTTTCTTTTTATTGCTGTTAGTATTTACTTTTTTATATAATCGTTTTAGAAAGAATCCACTCAACTGCAACAACACTAAATTATTTTGTGTAAAACATGTCAAGTAGTAATTTACTGTACACATTATTCGGTATTTGGAATTTTTTAAATGAGTAAATAATAAATTGTATCTTTCTGTAGTGACAGTAACAAAAATATAAACATTTTGTATTTTCAATAACATTACCGATAACATTATCGATTCTCGATACTCGTTTAAAAATAAACCGCACTATAAAATCAAGTTGGCAAAAATAGATAATGGTCGTTTTTGCCCACGAACTTTTAATTATGTTAATTCTATTTTTATTCCAATGAAATATCATAATCCGCTTACCAAGTTACAATATAATAATAATGTTAAAATTTGACTTATTAATAAAGAAATGAATTATTTGGAGAGTTTCGTAATACCAAGTTCTATATGATATCTATAAACTTATGATCTAACCCAAGAGAATGAAAGAATCCAAGATCCAGCTTTAATTATACAGTACTAATTTTTATTGTTACCTATTGAAAAATAAAGCAGAACAAATAATTCGTTTTATAATATTGAGCAACTAAGTATATAGTGTGGTGCAACCGTTGTATTCATAATATCTAGGTTATGGGATTAAATTTATGATTCGACTTAAATGGTGTAAGGAAAAATGTTCAATACACGTGGTTGTAAAATAATGACCCTCTCACCGATACAAACAGGTTGTATTATTAATATCGAGTTGCTTTTAAACCATCACTGTAGCTCATTTTCAGTTCTTCCTCATGATTATCAAAGTCTTCGTTTTCAAGCCATTTTTTCACGTTTTTCTTTTATCATTGTGAAGAACGAGTTACAAAACAAAACTTTTTGCAAGTAACAGGCGGAAGTTCCGATTCATCATAGTTATAAATTTAACTTTAAAAAAAATATTAATAAATGTATAACATAATGATTTTATAATTTTCCGCTTTTATTTAATGTATGCACTCAATGTAAGATTCGCCTGCATTCTCTTTGCCGTTGATCCAGATTTATCCAAATAGAAGCAAAGAACAATATTTACAAGAATTAGCTGCCAATCTATATATATATAAAAATGAATGTGTGTCTGTCTGTCTGTACTCGATAGATTCAAAAACCATACATCCAATTGCCGTGAAAATTTAGGAAATTATTAGGTATATCCGCGGGAAGGTTTTTGAATTTTTTTTTTTTAAATTAGAGTTGGGGTTCTATATGCTCCCAAATAAATATCCCAAAAATATCAAAATAACATTTATTTTTTATAAATACTACTTTAGTGCTGGTGTTTGTAAACAAGTACCAATAAAACAGATGTTTTAAATTAATCTATATCTATCAGGGATCGCAAATAACAGTTAACCTTTATTGATAAAAGCAAAGTTTAACTTTTATATAAAAGTGTTGACCGATAAAAGTTATTTTTTGAACGTTTACTTTTATCGCTAGGACTTTTATTTAACTGTTATTTCAGAAATTTTATTTTAAACCTCTTTTGAATAAATTTTTTTTAAACAGTTATTGTAAACCATTTACGTGAAAAAGTTCTAATGAAAAAGTATTTTGCTTTTACTTCTATATTAATAGAAAAATTAATTATATTACCTTAATAATAGAAAACAATGATAATATTAAAATGTATTAAGTAAAAAAAGAAATCAACCGATTTGCATAAAACTTAAATATCGATTCACAACATGATTACTGACATTTCCAAAAGGTGCTAACAGTTATTCTGATTTTAGATAAATTTTCTTTCTTTAGTTAAGTTTCTTTAGCAAAGTTTATTTTCTTGAATAGATTTTAGCTATAAGAGAATAAGTTACAAAAAAAAAACTTTTATTTCCAACGGTTCTATATAAAAGTTAAACTTTTATTTACACCATTTGAGTTGAAACTAAGAAGATATAAATTTTATTCCACTCGGCTGATTTTAATGAAATTTGTTATTTATTTTTCTTTCATATTTACTAACATTTATATTAAGTCTTATCAGTTTTTTTAACTATGGGGGGGGCGGCTAAATTAATACTTTAAGAACGGCTCGGCTGATTTTAATGAAATTCGATAATGAGGCTACTTTCATACTTACTAACATTTATATTGTTAGACCAGTTGATCAAAAATTTAAAATTGTCTAACCATACCAATGTCTGTTTAAGTAATATTGCTTGAATAGTAAAATTATTAATTTAAAAATAGATTACCAAATTTCATTTTAATTAAAATTTAATTATATTAATCGAAGTTTAAGTCGTAAAATTGGGGATACGCAAAGTTTCTTGACGGTTTTAATTACTTTTTATTATTCTTAAAGTTATAAAAACTATTTATTTCAAAATTAAAAAATATGACGGTTTTATCTGTTTCAAAACAAACACTTTGCGGTATATGAAGAAATTAAAAGTCTGAGATAGTTCCACAGTTTCAATAAATGCAACACCAAAAGCAGATCTTAGGAAACAGCAATGATGGACAGATTTTCATATCAATCAGATTAAAATAGTAGTTTTGTTAAGTGGCACAGGTTCAATAATTTTGTTCTAAACAGGGCTTTTAACATATTTCAACACGCTATTTATTGCATGTTATTGAAAGCGGCTTCGGGGTAAACTTTATATTATATGTAATTTAACACAATTGATTTGTTATTTTGTTATAAATGATTATTGCGAACTCATTTGAATATAATTTTTAAAAATATTTACAATTTATATATTCTCCACATAAATAAAAGAAGAAAAAATATATTCATTCAAGTACATAATTACGTAACCTAATCGTAGATTAATAATAAACATCACGTTTGTATCACGCAGGTAATTTCTTAGTTATTTGTAAAATCGAATTGTGATTCATTGTAATCTGAAAAATTAAAAATAATAAATTATATTTTCTATTTAAGCATATATAAAAGATTTTTAAAATATAAGATTAATGTAGCAAAAACATTTAAGAAATATTACAAAGTTTGTAAGTAAAAATTCTTAGATAATCGTAAATGAGACAAATACTTAGGATACCAATACCATTTTTGTATATATCAGATAAAGAATAAAATATATATGTAAAGAAATAAAATAAGAAACAAAATATGGCGTCAATAACCAATGTTGTACGCCATGTACGCCATAAAACTAAAACAAATACCATTTTTGTATGTTATTTAACATAAAATTTTACAAAATAAAGTAAATTTAAATACACACGACAATTGACAAGAGCTAATAGTGATATGTAATGCTGTAATAGTGTGTGTGTGTGTGTGTGTGTGTATGTGTGTATAGGGGGGAACCTTCTCCCTCCTATTAAATAGCCTCAATGTTAGGGTGGTAACAAACAATACTTACACAATACTTATTCTTACTTAAATCAGTTGGAAAAACTACTAAATTAGAAACACATGTCTTCTAGATTACTATATTAAAGTGAAACGAAAATACCTTATAAATATGGTCACATTTGATTTCGCCTCGATATCTCAAATGTAACAATCTGTGGGTTTTTACAAGGCCATGAATATATAATAAGGGATAGCTCAGTATATGATAATTTTGAGCAATCTTAACTTCTTATACGTTTCATTTACAAAATATATGTTAATTTAGATTTCTTAGTTCTCTATATTATAACAAAATCAGCTCTGCTTGTATTTTATCTGAAATCCAAGGTGAAGAAAGTGTGACAGGAAATAAAGACCTGATGGGAAATGCCAAAAACCAAAAAATGTTAGAAAAAATACAGTGATTATTTAGGAAAATAAAAAAACATTACGTCTAGTTAGATAAGAATGATTCCTTAAAAAAAAAAAATTAAAGTTAATTTGAAAAAAATATATCATTTCTTTTAATTTAGAGGAAACGCTGTTAGTTAAAAAGAGGCTTGGACAGTAACTATCATGATCACGAATAAAGGTCAGATGTTACTGGGTCACATTTAATAATATGCTTGGGAACAATAATTCATGAGATCTGGAAATCTCCAAGGTATCGGAATGCTTTCTCAGCAACCTTCACCAATTAAATAATATGTTTGTCACTCCTAAGCAACAAATGTTATGAAAGCATTTCATGGATTGAGGTAGGAAGAATAACGGAATTGTAAATGTATGAGAAAAATAACAGGAAAAACAACAACCCAAAGTAGTAACAATAAAACTTTTAAATCTATAATATTGACTTTGTATAAATGCTTTCAACTTTCTCTGTCCGAAATTACTGGAAAAAAAAAAAAAAAAGCAAATACGCAATTGAAAATATTAGTACAGGGAAATCAGCATCAAAATGCTGATCAAACAACTAAAAACATGCGATTTTCGACCCCACCCCCGCCCAAAGCCAACGATATTTTGAGGACTTATTACCACATTAAGAGCTAAGGGTGATGAAGAATTTCCAGCAGTCAGACCTTTTTATTTTCGGAGTTCAAGGTTTGGTCATTTTTTTTACTATATGACTTCATAGCTATGCGTATTAAAAATCGGTAAAGTGATGGATCATAGCAGATTTCCTTGAAACATAGCAACCATGCACTAAACTTTTAGAATTACTGTAAAAAACAAATATATATATATATATATATATATATATATATATATATATATATATATATATATATATATAATTATTTTAATAACTTGTTGTTTCATTATTGAATATTTAAATAATTTTATTTTTTGTTAATAGCTAATAACTCTTCTCAAATCGTCTGATGAAACCTTAATTCGACACAAGGAGCATTCAACCGATCATTATTTGCATGCAGTCCATTCACTACCGGTCTGGTTAACAATCAGCAGTCATCTCCCTTAAAAATGAATGTTATGCTCTAAATACACAATTCCACAACCATTTGTGATTTCTATACTTATCATAACCTAATAAGGTAATGTAAAAACAAATCAAATTCCTTTTTAAAAGTTGGTATGTTATATTGTTTATTCATTCCACCCTAATTATACATCAGATTATCTAAATCTCAACACTTAAATAATCTGACATTACTATATAGCAAAAATTATACGTTCTAATGTGAAGTTTACAAAAATTGATTATAGAACTTTAATTTAGTGTAACGGGGAAGAAGAGGAGGTGCAGACAATCTCTCCGATTCAGGAAGGGAACTCATGAATAAAATACGAGTTTTCTGGCGTGCTGAAGTTTTTTACCAATCGACAAATTATAATATTGGTATGATAAGGCTCATATTTTAATCTATGTTACAAGTTTTAAAAAATGCACAATGCGATAAATGAAATTATATGCATTAAAAAAATGTTTAACAATCCGCTGTTAAAATTTCTATGATTTAATTTTAATATAACATTCAAAATAAGCAAATTAGACATTGCTCTTAAAAACCTCTATATTTTTACGCCTTCATTTTTTTAATACTCAGAGACTATGGAGACTGTAAATAATAAAGAAATCGATAAATAATGTTCGATTAATTAACATAATTCTTATACCTTGGATAGTTGGAAGTATAACTAATAAATTTAATGATTGAAAACAAAAGGTATAATCTGTAACCAATCGCATGTTACGGTTACACTGCCTTATACTCTCCTACATTAAGACGTCTTAGTCCTGATTTAAAAAAAACAACAACTATTTATTGATGTAACAACTGTATACAATATACACCAACTAAATTTGAGGAAAATTATTATAATGACATGTAAATCACTTGTTAAGAACTACTCACTATTAGTACTTCAATAAAAGTTCTGAACAAGGTCTCTTGGCCATCTTCTTTTCAGACACCTCGGCTACGGGAGACTAATGAATTAGAGTGGGAGTGCAGTTTACAATGGAAGGATTAGTATCAGGTTTGGGCAATATCAGCATTATATGGAACATAAAGGTCTTTACAGATAAGTTTATTTGCGACAAAATAAGAAGCGTTAAGGATTTTTCGTAGTATTCTGGATTGCAAGGATGGAATACGAGAAAAATTAGATAATTTAGTGGGACCCTAAAGCTCAACACTGTATGTCCAAATAGGTCTAATAACTGTTATGTAAATGAGTACTTTGTAATTTATTAGAAGCTTTGTACGTTTGTCTAGTAAATGTTGGAGTAGTTTATAACGACGGGCCGTTTCTTGTCGTTTTAGTCTTGTATGTGGATTCCAAGTGAGACGTTTGTCCAAATGGAGTCCCAGATAGTGGATCTGTTATACAGGGGTTACAGGAATATCATTAAAGGGCACTGTAGGACAGGGCGTCGTAGGTTTACGACGAAGGGTAAAGGTTATTAGATAAGATTTATTTAAATTATCCATTTTTGGCACCATTCTTGAAGGTTTATGATGTGGGATTGGAGTGCCTGGGATGCAATAAAAGGATCATTATTTACGAATAACAAATGTCACCAGTATCCACAGTATAGAGGATAGGAGCTAGGATACTTCCTTGAGAAACTCCGTTAGTCTGAGTAAAGAGGGATTAATGAGCGGAATTGTGACTAACTCTGAATGTTCTATCATTTGATAGGAATGCATAATAAGGAAGTATATAGGAGTTAAGAATTTATGGAGTTTGTAAAGCAGTCCCTGGTGCCATACTTGTACAAAAGCTTGTTTTACGTCGAGAAAAGCTCCAGTGCAGTACGTTTCGCGCTTCACTGCAGACCACACGATGTCTTTGCTGGATAATGGAGTGAGACGTTCGGAAACTAAACTGGTGATGTGGGATGATGTGATAGGATTCTAAGATATGATTAACGCGTTTCATAATCAGATTATGAAATTTTGCCCATAATGGGCTGGAGTGATATTGGACGATATTAGGATGGGAGTTCAGGTGGCTTTTTTGGCTTAGGTATCATCTTTACTATAAACTGTTTCAAAGGATCGGGGAAGTGTCTGATGCGGAGAACAGCATTATAAATGTAGGTTAGGTATTGTACATGCACTTTTACCCCGAGGTGTTGCGAAGAACTGCCACTCAGCCTCAACTTCAAAATCTTCATTATGCACCTGCGCTCGTTTTAACACCTTTTTCTCTATATATATAAATATTATATCTATATATATATTTTAATATATATATATATATATATATATATATATATATATATATATATATATATATATATATATATACATATATATTGTGTAATCTATGTAGTATGTTATTATATTATATTATTTATGTATTTATAACAAATAGATTTCAAAAAAACAAGGTACTTAATACATTACATAAGATTTAAATTAATTAATTTATGTGAATAAATACAGTTTGTTTACTTGCAATATCTTTTATACTGTTACGTTTTTTAATTAATACTTTATTAAACTGCTTATTTTATTTTTTATATTTTAATTTTTAGCAACACGTTATTATATTATTTTTTAATATTTTTTATGATGGAATTTCTATATGATTTTACAGTTGAAATAACTTAAAATAAATTTTCTGCCCAAAGTCAAACTCAATTTTTGCGCCCCAAAGCTTACGTAAGTCGAAAGCCTAACCCACTGAATACCTCGCCCACCAAAATGGCGAAAAATTATTTAAAAGCCAAACACATTTCTAGAGTGTAATGCTATCTATAACATTAAATAATTTAAAATGTTTTTGCACTTCAAATATAACAAATTATCGCAATCAGTTGTACTTTATATTTTTATTTGCCTATTAATCATACCTTCTATTTAACAAAATTTATATAAAATACCTTTACTGTCTGCTGTAAAGCTGATGTAATAAATATTTAAGATTTATTTCTATGTTGTTTTTGAGATTTTCGGAATTCTAGAAGCACATTGATGTTGACCATTTGAAAGGGACTTGTGAACTATTGTCTATTTCTTTTCATTATTGCTTCAACGCGCTTTATATGGATGTTTTGTCAAAAAAAAAAGCTTATAAGAAAACAATTATCCCCTCCTTCCTGCCCTGGTTGGAGTACATAAGGATGTTAAACCCCAATAAACAACAACAGAAAACAATTATCAGAAAAATTAATTTATTTCATTTTTAACACCAAGTTAAAACAATAACAAAAATGCGATTTTTTTTTTTTTTTAACCTTCAAAACTGCCGAAAATTGTTTTATTTTTATTTTTATATAAAACAAAAAATAGACAGTGTTGTGAATTGCTGATAACAACTTTATATTATCATTCCATAGCTATCAACAATTTTTATTTTGAACAAGTAAATACAAAACCAAGTATATCAACTTCCTGTAATGAGCTGAACCGTCCCTGACATACAAATCAACTACACATGTTTTATTAATAAAGGAACTGTTGTGTTTAGTCAACAAACAATGAAGCTTTTGATTTTGGTTGGTAGGTCAATGCTCTGTGCAAATTTCAAATATATATATATATATATATATATATATATATATATATATATATATATATATATATATATATATATAATTTTGATAATTACAATAAAAAAACTTATGAGGTTTAATACGACTGTTTTCAAGTATGTGAAAATATTAAAAATTAAAATAAACTTTAGTTAACAATGGTAAGACACTTCGATATTCCAACTATTACCTATTAATCTTAAATCGAATTTTCATGCTGAAAAACAAAAAAAAAAAAATTTAAAAAATCCTCAAATGAAATTAGTTGAGCAGCATATTTTTATGAAATTATATTTTTCCAGTAATGACTACGTTTCTTCAATATGTGACAGAATGAAACACCTGGGGATCTTTTGAATTGTTCGATGTCAGTTATATTATGTTACAGGTTAATAAATAATAAACAATAGTAGATCACCTTGCAGTAAGACAATGAAATGAAAACAAACTTCTCTAGAAAGGCGGAATTCCACAGAAGTACTTTATATATAAAGAAAAATAAATATAAATAAATCAGCTTTTTTATGCTATAGGAAAGTCCTTCATTTTTTTTTTCTTTAGGTTATTTTACTAATTAAAATTAATGAAGTAGCGTATATCGATGAAGTGGTCAAGCTTTGTGAACCCTGCTAATGTGAGTATAAACATTGGTCTATGCATATAAGAAAAGAGTTATTAGAAAAATTAATTTATTTTATTTTTAACTTAAGTCGTAATAATGGGCCATATTCATAAAAAATAGCATAACCTTATACTCGAAGTAAAAGGTTATGCTCATACTCGATTGATTCATTGGGTCGTATTCATTTATAAAAAAATAACCTTATACTTGCATAATTTGACACAGTTGACGTGCGACTGAAACATCGGTTCACAATCAGCTGTGTCTATAGAAGACCTCGGGCAAACTATACCCCTGTTCGCTGTCTGTTGCTTAACGCACAGGCCCACAGCAGGTATATTGTCCTGGGGGACTTCAACACTCGCCACACAAGCTGGTTATGCCGTAACAACAATCCACTGGGTTCTATCATCACGAAGACGCGACTCTCTGTTTTCCACCCTGGTGTACACACTTTTCGCCACTGCGCCAACCCCTCTCTCACCTCGACCCTAGACCTACTCCTCACCAGGGACATGCACACTGGCTGATTACAGCCTAAAGCCTGCTATTAACGCCATGACCCGGCAAATCGCCAGGCTCATGAGTGATTGGAAAACGGCTTTGTGGCATGACCGACTGCGGCGGACCCATGACGACCACCGACAGTTCTGGAAATTGGTCCGAACATTCGTCAACAAAAGGCGAGCGGTTTACCTTACTGACGGTGACCAGTTACTAACAACTGCTAAACAGGCTGAACACCTAGCCAGAGAATACTTAGGAAAAGATGCTGAGAAGACGGCAGATGCGCCACTCCCACCCTATGGACCAATACCAAGCCCTTACGAGACGCCCATCTTTTCGACTTTCAAGGACCTTGAGTCAGTCCTCCGCCGCCTGAAAGGGAAAAAGGCATCCGGAATGGACGGTATCCCATCAACATTGCTGAAGATGCTTCCTAGGAAGGGTAAGGCCTTCCTACTAAACATCTTCAACTCAGGTTTCCGGATTGCATATTTCCCCACGGTCTGGAAACAGGCTGTAGTGGTTCCTCTATTAAAACCTAAAAGATATGGAAACGCAGCGGAACATTACCGTCCTATCAGCCTCCTCTCTCATACCAGCAAGGTGTTCGAAAGGCTAGCTCACTATAATATGCTAGACCACTGTCGCCGTGAAGAAGTTATACCACCTGAACAGACAGGCTTTCAGCGAGGTGTCGCTTGCGAACACCATCTGGCTAAACTACAGGCCTATACTATCAACCAGATGCATAGGAATAAAGCCACCGCGCTCATCTCGCTGGATTGCACACAGGCCTTCGATTGTGTCTCACATCCCCTTCTGCTCCGCCAACTGGAAGAATACAGGTTTTCTACCGCCCTATGCCGACTGATCAGAAGCTATCTCAGCGGAAGACCCTTCGTCGTAAGAGTCGGTGAGAGCCTGTCTCAACCAGTCTCAACCTGCGGTGTACCACAGGGATCAGTACTTGGACCAATCCTTTTCAATATCTACACGGCTCCAGTAGTCTCCCTCAAACAACCCGAGGCGGTAGTGGCTGCATACGCAGACGACGTCGCCGTCAACGCCTCCAGCCTAAACCCTGGCCGAGCACTCGACATAGCTCAGAGGGCAACTTCGACCATAGTTGAGGCTCTACAAAACTGCGGTATCAAGGTTAACCCTAAGAAGACCGATGCCATCGTGATGTCCTTTGCCAAAAACAGGAAATCCCAAAGATTGCCAAAGCATTTCATACCATTTTATTAGTTCACTCAATTAAATATTGTATCATTCAACAAAAAATAATTCAATCACATATTGTATCATTCAACCAAACCTTGATATTACATATGTATTACTTCATATTGAAGTCTCTAATTAAAACTTTTGATAATTTCTCGATTATGTATTTAAATTTATCGATATTCTTTTGAAAAGTTAATTTACTTTGTTCATTTTTGTATCGTTTTGGTCACACACAGTTTTTTGTTATTTTTAGCCCTGAATAAGACAAAGTTGAAAAGTCGGCACAACGTTTATAAATTTTTTTAAAACTTGGATGTGTTTTCTTATCAACCTGATTGTATCCCCAACCATCCTCTTCAACCAGATGAAGTACAGTGGCTCCCAGTCAAAATGATA
This sequence comes from Euschistus heros, assembly GCA_003667255.2. Lineage (NCBI taxonomy): Eukaryota > Metazoa > Arthropoda > Insecta > Hemiptera > Pentatomidae > Euschistus > Euschistus heros. The sequence continues at coordinate 864,346 of RCWM02000078.1, read as the reverse complement.
CACCAGGATATATACAGCAGCTGAGGATGCTTTCCATCCCGAATTTCATTGGCCGCCGGCACGTCAAATTTTTTGACGCGCTGAAACATTGTGCCAACCCTCTCTTTAGGGACGTAGCCCCGCCTCAAGGTTTGACCCCCTTAGAGGATGTACTCGCCGAGGGAAGGGTTCAGGATCTACAGACTGACCCACTAGTGCCACCACCGCCAGCAGAGTGACTCCTCCTCGTTCAACTCAGAAGAAACAAGACCATCGGTGTACAGAGGAACCATAAGCAGCCGAGGAAACCAATCTTCAAATGCCGACAGGCAATATAAGATCGTAAAAGCTAATTATTTTATGTTTATAAATAAAATTAAATGGAGGATCAGAAAAAAAAAAAAAAACTTGCATAATTTGAAGCAAATGCTTCCAATTGCATTAATAAAAAAATGAAGTAAAACCTTAAACTTCGAGTATAAGGTTTTGCTCCTACTCGATTGATTCATATACTTCAAATTAAAGTAAATGCTTATTCATATTCTTTACCTTTTACTTCAAGTATAAAGCATATCCTTCAAAAATTCTGAGATTGGTCAGTAGCAGCTACCTCGGTAGCTAAAAGTTTTTTCCGCAATTTTGAGCGTGATGGCAGATGTGTATGTGAAATATTATAAACCCCGCTTACCTAAACTTGTTCGAAATTTCAAAGTGGTATACCGTTCTTTATATACTGTATTTTGTGCTCTGATCCGTGCACGACTCCAGGATATGGAAAAATTCACAAGTACCATTACAAATAAGAAATAAAGAAAATGTTGTGCTACTTGGTGAGGACGGGTATGGGGTAGAGCCAACCCTCATGACTCCATTTAGAAATACTTCTCCAGGTGCAGAGTTAAATTATAATAAACTTTAAAAAAAAGAAAGAATAATAATTGAATGATGTTTTGGCCAACTGAAACGCCGGTTTTCTATTGTACAACACGTTTGTTGCGAGAAATTAGATAATGTACCAAAAATAATCGTTACCTGTATTATGTTCCATAACGTAGCAAAAACTTGGTGACGACGAACATACTGTTCACCGTCAAGGAGAAGAAATCAATAGAAACCTGAGTATTATAATAAACAATTTTAATAATACTTTATTTTACATTTTTGAAAAAAAATATGTAAAAAATGTCTTGTTACATTAATTGTACACTTAAATAAATAATTTATTTTTTTTCTCAAATAACAAATTTTTTAATTTTAATTTTCCTGCTCTTACTTGGAATCCACATATAAGACTAAAACGACAAGAAACTGCTCGTCGTTACAGACTACTTCAACATTTACTTGACAAACGTTCAAAGCTCCAAATTAATTACAAAAGACTCATTTACTTGACTGTGATTAGACCTATATGGATGTACGGAGTTGAGCCTTGGGGCTCTACTAAACCATCCGATTCTTCCCGTATCCAATCCTTACAATCCAAAATCCTTCGAAAAAACCTCAATACTCCTTACTTTGTCACCAATAAACTTATCCATAAAGATCTTAATGTTCCATATGTTGCTGATTTAGCCCAAACCAGATACCAATCCTTTCATAGTAAGCTCCATAACCACTCAAATCCCCTAGTTTCTCAACTTGCTTCCCACTCAATTCCCGATAATCCTCCGAGGCGTCTGAAAAGAAGATGGCCCAGAGATCTTCTTGTGCAGATTTTTTTATTTTTTACTCAAGTGCTACTGATGAGTAGTTCTTCTCAAGTTTAGGCATGTTATTATAAACGTTTTTTTTTTTTTAACACATTTAATTGATGTATACTTGTACAGTTGTAAATTTCAATAAATTGATTAAAAAAAAAAAACATTTTCCTGAAATCCAAATTTACAGATTTTGTTGAATCTTACATAATTTATAGTACGTTGAATTTCCATATAACAACAGTTTCGGGTCCGAATATTTGCCGACAGTTTTCCAATAAAAAATTTAATGAAAAATGTTTTTTGTTATTTAACATTTATCACAAGGACCAATCGTTTATGAGCTATATTGGTTGAATAAAAAAAGTCACGTTTGAAACTTGAAAGTCATTATTTGTGAATTTAATTTAAAACCATACACGTAAAGAAAAGGAAAAAGTATAAGGTGATCATTGTGAATACGGAAAAAAAGAAATGCTAATGCTTCAACCTTTTACTTGCAAGCCTAACCTTATACTTCAAGTAAAAGCTTATCCTTTTTTTTTAAAGCATAACCTTATACTTCAAGTAAAAGGTTTTGCTTTTTTTTTTTATGAACACGGCTCATCATTTGTGAATTCAATTTAAAATCATAAAGGTAACGAAAAGGAAAAAGTACAAGGTAATCATTGTGGCTACGGAAAGAAGGAAATGCTTATACTTCAACCTTTTGCTTGCAAGCATAACCTTATACTTCAAGTAAAAGGTTATCCTTTTTTTTAAAGCATAACCTTATACTTCAAGTAAAATGTTTTGCTCTTTTTTATGAATACGGCCCAATATATCTCACAGCAACTGTTTCATAACTAAACATGGCTTATTTTCTCCAAAATCACAACTCTATCTTTCATACCAATCAATTGCCTGAGAAAAAAAAAAAAAAAAATTGCCGAATTGTTATTAAACGTTTATACCATTATACCCCGAAATAGTTTTCAATGCTCATAGCTGAAAGGCTTCTATTAAAGTAAGAGATGCTTTACCTTAAAGTAAGGCACCGCATCGAATGTTCTCAGTCGATTGAACCGGAAACACATATAGAAACTATCTTCGGTCATCTAATAATCTTTCACTGCCGTGTTGTTGCTAAAGAAACTTACAAAAAGGGTTAAAACTCTTCCAGGTCCAGTACCAGACGATCAATGAGTCTTCCATTGCAGCAAAGTAGACCATGGCCACCATTTTCTCATCAAACTCATCAACACGGGTGGAACAACCAGATTTTCCTGGATAGATATTAAAAAAAAAATGTAAGTATGAAGGTAGATGGACTTAGAATCCAGGCGCTGTACCATATAGATACTTTTCCTCATTTGGGTAATTTTTTAATTAGAATGAAAAATCATATTTCAGCCACTTTTGAATATTATAAGCAATATCCAACACATACCACAGTCATTTTTTCTAAATATAACCACTAATAACTCTATAGTACAAAACATTTCAATATTACTTGAATGCAAACGAGCTGTTACAGTACTAAAACCTGAAAAACGCATTAAACTTACACAGACTTATCTAATCATAGGATCTAGACTTAAGATAAGCTAACAATTTTGCCAGGGTATTTTTTTCCATTATACTTAACAACTACAAAGATATCGGGGTCACCTGTGGTGTAGTGGTTAGCATAGCAACCTACTAAACCCAAGATCGCGGGTTCGCAGCCCGGCAGATGACCTTAGGATTTTTTAAAGGGAGTAAAAAAATCCTTAGCTATGCCGTCCTTCGGAAGGGACGTAAAATGGGGGTCCCGAGCCTGTGCGATGTCAGGGACTCGTTAAAGATCCCTATCCTAATTATACCTGGATAGGCAAAATTTAGGACTCCCACCGTAGCATCGTCCGATTAGCCATAGCAGCAAAAATTGACGTTAAACGAAATAAACAAACAAAGATATCAACAGCAAAGTCGTCAGATTTCAATTCAACTCGTGTTTCTTCATCATTAGGCCTGTGAACGAATATGCGTGCTACTTCCTGTAATATTTCTTTCAGATCGAAAAATGTTTCGCTTTGCCCATCAGACTCTAATACCATCTCAATATCATCTTCATCTGATGACGAGTTGTGCCTCTTTTTGTTTTTCTTCTTGGAAAATTTTGTGTTTTCTTTAACGCACTAGTAGAAGGTTTGTTGGCTGCCTCTTGAAATTTAATACTATTGCCAGCCGGCACTTGCAATTTCTTCTCGGGCCATCTTTAGTTAAAAACTCAGCTCTTTTCATCCCCAATTGTTCCTATAGACTCTTTATCCATGGACTGGTTTTCTGGAAGTCGGTCTATCTTGGGCCAAAGCTACCCCAACTCTGGGCCAAACTTGTCATGCAATAGTAAAATCGAATTATTTTGTAATTAGCAAAGGTAACAGCATTATTACACCAAAAATACTTGAAACAATTGAATATATAATATTATTATACACTTATCTGCCAGTAGCTCTTCAAGAATTAGCGTTCACAAGTTAAAGTTGAGAGACAACAAAATTCACCACTTTTTCAAAGTGAAAATGGAACAGCACTTGAGTGGTGGTGAAATATGGAACTAAACTTCCAATTCATCAACAGGTGGGCCAGTGGTGCTACCTATCCAGTGATGCATAAACTAGGTCGATAACTCATCATATGACAACAAAACGTTTTCTAACTTTGGGCCAATGTTCCCCCTAAAGGGCCAATCTTACCCCAACAGACATAACTTGAAACAATAATCCTTATGCACCCATCACTACAATATCATTTTACAAACGTTCCCACGACCAGCTTGACCACAGGACAACATCTACGATAGAAATTCATCTCCTTGGAGATCTTAATTAACTCGAAATAAAAATTTGCTCGGGAGAAATATCGCTGGATTCCCTCTACTTTTATGACTTTATTTCATTTGTTATACTAACGTTGAAAATTTGTAATTATATTTTTACAGATGTGAATAAAGTAAATAAATTAAAAATAAATAAATACATGAATAAAATATGGTTAATCTATTCCGTAATTAATAAACATTTGCTTCGCCTCTTGCAGATATTAAAACCAACCTGTCACAAATAAAAGTCTGTTTTCTGAATCATGAATATTGGAACTAAAAGTGATTACCGATTGAGTACATTTTTGGAAATACTGAGGTAGAATAATTCATGAAATATTCTTGCTATTCTCCATAGGCATTAGTCTGTAACAGGTAACTAACATCTACTCAGCGGATCATAAATCAATAATATTTTATTATTTATATAATTTTAAGATCTCTGCTGGTGCTGTAATTTAAAAAGTGAATAGTAATTACATTGTAAATGTAATTCAGGAAACATGAACAGGTTCTTAATTATATGTTCCTAAATAGAAAGGTGTGGCCTTCCATATAATTTAATTCTTTTATTTTTGAAACCTAACTAAGCAACTAACTGAGAAATTGAAATTCCTTTGAATAAGGGTGTGTTGTCGTTCCATGTATTTATATTTTTGCTATATTGCTAAGTAAATGACCAAATGAATAATCATGTAAAAGGAAGGTAATGTGACATATATTTCTATCGAAGTCAATCAATCCATTTACACCCTTCCGCACTGTAGCAGTTTCATGTGCCTATTAATACAACCTCATTTTCAACTTGAAAAAATATCTGTGTTGAAATATTGTATCTCGATTAAATATGCAATCACTTTGCTCAATTATGAAATAATTTGAAAATTAACTTTTCTTGACGTAAACGTAATATTTTTTTTTAATCTTTATAAATGTAATTAGACTACTGGCTTGTGAAATCAACACGAAACCTCTACCGATCATGAAACGTCAGTGAGTTAATTTGTATTGTAACATGCATAAAATTATCTACTGCAATGGATCCTACAGATCGTTTTGCATAATCTTTACCAACACTTGATAAGAGACCCTGCGTGTGCCACTTAAGGTGGACTAATTTTGTTAAGATAATTACCAGGTACTAACATAAACGTATTAATAAACAAATTACTATTTACGGAAAACGTTATTTTCGAATACCTACCATGGGGTTATAGTACTATGGAGAGGCCCTTCCCGTATATTGTTCCGTGAGGGGCGAGACCAAAACATAACCGGCCACGCCCACTATGTCCAACTGGAGACTTGCATTCTCTTTAGCCTAGGGCAATTGAAAGGGTTCGTAATAAATAAAATAAGTAAATCACTAAAATAAAATAACAGCAGTATAAAGCCTAGGAAGCCAAAATTTGAACTGATAAGAGGTTAATATACTGATAATACGGTTCACACCAAAATGGCTGCCTACCCTGGCTATTAAGAGATAAGCCCCCTCCACTTGTCTATAACTCCATGATGCCTACCTACGAGGTAGTATCATACACATAACAACTTATAGACATCTATATTATGTAAAACAAATTATCAACCTAGTCAATCTAAACCAAAAATGGGCAGAGGAACTAAATAATATTTCCAATTTTTTCAGAAATGTGTCGAGGGGGTTCCCTGAATTAGAAAAAATAAAGTCCCTCCGAATTCTGTGGGGTGCCACTGAAGTACAAAATGAAAACTTCCTAAATTTGTTACTAGTTTGGTTATATATATATATTTACGAAAAACTATATTTTTAGGCTGCTGGCTCAGGAAGAGTTGATAACCCCTAAAACTCACTCGTTCGTTTTAGAAGAAAATCATCAGAACAAAACTAAACAAATAAACCGAAAAATCTTGATTTCTCAATCAAACATAAACTGCTAAAAATTATAAAACAGCTAAATTACAATCAGTAGGTCATAAGCTATGACGGAAAACGACATAATCTTGTGAATTTTCAAAACTGACGCGATGAAACACTTCAAGCATTTCTCGACGAAAACACCTATAACTCCGAAACTGCCAGTTCGACCACTAACTTTTTTTTTTTATCTGAAATCTGTTTAAATTTACTACTAGACCCCATATATGAAATTTTGATCAAGTCACGTAAAATATCCATGCCAGCACGCTAAAAAAAAAAAAAAGCGTACTGTTGTAAAATTCATGTTTTGTTTTTTAGGCATATTTTTCGCGATAACTCCTGAACTATTTGTCCGATCCACACTTCCCTTTTTTCATATCAAAACTGATTAAATTCACTGTTGGATCCTATATATAATTTTGATTATGTCCTGTAAAATATCTACACCAGCTCACTGAACATGTAAAATAGTTTACTCTATTGAATCAAAATTTCATATATGGGGTCTAATAGTAAATTAAACCAGTTTTTAGAAAGAAAAACAATGATGTATCGGACAAATAGTTTTAGAGTTATAGCGAAAAATATGCCCAAAAAAAAAAAAAAAAAAAATTGAATTTCACAACAGTAAGCGTTCTTTACCGTGCTGGCATGGGTATAAACGGGACTTATCAAAATTTAATATATTGGACCTAATAGTACATTTAACCAGCTTTCAGATGGAAAAAAAAAGTTATGGATCGAACTGGTAGTTTCGGAATTATATGTGTTTTCACCGAGGAATGCTTGAAGAGATGTAATTCATCTCGTCGGTTTTGAAAACGCACACGATTACGTCGTTTTAAGTTGTGGCTAATGACCTACTGAGTTTAATTTAGCTGTTTTATAAATTTCAGCAGATTATGTTTCCGTTGAATGGAACATCAAAATTTAATTGGGAAATCAACATTTTTCGTTGATAACTTAAAAGTGCTGTAAGTTGCGACATGTTCAATTTAAATTAACATAAGATATAGGGGAAGGTGCTGTACGTTTGGACAATTTTAACTTATAAATGTTTCTAATGTTCGGTGCCTTATTTATCTGAGTGGTTATTGTACCATTAGAATCGAGGCATATAATACATAGATGCTATCGAACCCTCGTGTCTTTATTTTGAAAATTAATTTTATTTTTACAGAAAATAACGTTTTCTAACTTACTGATAAGTGTCCATAGTTACCTTCCCCCTTTGTGCCTGTGGAAACTAGTGGTTGTACCAATGGACATTCATTTCATAGGTTTATAGGGATAATTGAACTGATATTTAGAGAAACACATCAGCAATAATATTTTATGAAACGTACTAAACAAAATAGAATATTTAAACAAAAAAAGTCGACTTGATTATTGAACTAGAAGGCCGACTAGAAACGTGACAACATTAAATTTAGCGTATGAAAGTAAATAGAAACTTATTTTTTTTAAACCTTTTAACAAAAATAAATATTTTATGTATCTATTATTAACTCATAACGTTATTATTAACGAATGTCACAGACTTTTTTATGGAAAAAATCGAATCATTAGAGAAGTAGGAAAATGTAATAGTTTACATAATCTCCTAGTGCGTTATAAAAGATGGCGGTGGTAATTTTCTTTTGATATCTCTTATTTCAATTTCATAATCAGTAGCGATGTCCGGAAGTATAAATTTTGGGGTTCTATCATTTGATGAAATTTTCTTCAAGTAGCAAATGTTGAACGTGAACGAGTCTACTTTTTCTTCAATCAAAGCTATAAAATGCTTTACAACACAAAACATAGCTACCAAAATATATTTCTTCAACTTCAATTTCTTTACCTTGTTCATAATTATTCATCAATTCATCCAAAAAATTACAATCTTCGCTTGATGGATCAGCCAAGCTTACATTTGTGAAATCACCATCTTCACTAGTTAAATAGTTTGTTATAAACAGTAAGTGGCGAGTTTTCTCCTCTTAAAAAAAAAAGGTTATAAGAATAGTAGGTATCCAAATTTGGGCATTTTGTATCACGCGGAATGCCTACAAACTTTTCCACAATATTTATAATAGAAATAATGAATTAATAAACAAAGAGAAAAATCTGTTGTACCTGTGGACACTTTAACCATCTGTCCACAAGTTCAGCTGGCAATGGTGAACGCCATGTTGTGTGGAAAGCTCTGTTTCACAAAGTGATAACTGATATGAAAATATATTAAGTTATAGTATATATTTATTGGACAACCCAATGAAATATTACTGCCTAAAAAATTTTTAAGTGTAGGTCTTAAAAAATTTAAAGTCACTAGTGGATTGGTCAGGTTTTGGAACAAAAAAAACTTAAAAATAATAATTTCTACTAAAAAGTTGATCTGACAATCTTGAAAACACACGTGCAACTGCAGAAAGTTGCTTGCAGCACTACCATTCAAACAATTTCAATTTCCCTCCTCCCAATCTCTCTTTATTAAAAATTTCCACAAGTACAACTGTGCTTTATAATTTTATTTTATTGATGAAGATCTGTTCCAGGCACACTATTATAATAAAAGAAACCATATATTTATGAATTTGTACACATTAGACATTTTTTCGTTTTTTGTAGGACATACTGCATCTGATACTGTTTTAATTTAGACAACACATTAACCTAATCCAGCAATTTCCCCACCAATGGCCCCATGAAAACGCCACCAGGAGGCTATTGACTGACAACTATCCTTTGTCCTCTATAACACGGCCTTGCACAACCGACCTTCCCGCTTTGGGCCGTCTAAGTAGAACGGGAAAGCTGTCTATTTAAAGCCTGGCTCATGTCTGAACTTTAGGCTACTCTCCCTCCCTCTTTTGTTATTCAAGTTTCCTACATTATTAATTAGTTAATTTATATTCAGCTTAGTAAACTAAACATAATAAAGTAAACGAAAACATAAGTTGTGTTAAACAGAGAAAAACTAGATTGATCAGGTCCAAATTTTTCCTATAAGCTTATAAGTGTATTATATATCGTTTTAATTTGTGATCATCGTATTGGACTTACAGTTTATTAAGAATTTTCGTTGCCGCTTTAAATCCTAAATTTTGAAAGGCCCCAAATTTATCATTGACAACTCAAAATAACTCAGCTAATTAATAACGTATCAATGCCTATATTAAGAGCAATCAATAAGAGAGTACAAATAAATTAATAAAGATTATATATTATTTTAAAAACAATAAATATTTCAATGGCATACATCCAAAATAATCGATAGGGTATCAAACTGTGGACAACCGAGAAAGTGTTACTTCGGAGAGGGTAGATGGCATCAAATAATTATAGACCGACTTAAAAAAAGAAGATTATTTTACTCTTCATAGCGCTTCTCAGACGTTAGATTTTCCTTTTTTTTATAACATATTTTTTTGGTAAGTATTTAACAAATTTCTCTTTCATTTTTTTATTTATACCTGTATTTAATACGTGAAACAGTTTTATTCTAACTTGTAGCACATCCGATTTTAGGCAATTTTTTGTTGCTTAGTAAAATGAAACACAATTCGCTGTTTTTTAAATGTTTTTAAGGTTTGCAGCACGACATAATAATAATAATAATAATAATAATAATAAAGCTTTATTGGCATCACTTTTATGACAAAAGCCTCTCCCTTAGAAGGTAAAATGGAGTTCAGCCAAAATAATTTTACAGAATAGAAACTGAATTATAAAAATATACAATATTCTTTGTAAACCACAAAAACAAAACATTTTTTTTTTTTTGTTTCTTTTCTTCCTATAGATTATTTACAATTTTGAACCAACAGCCTCTGTCCCTGGTCACTTTCATCCAGTTGGTTCCCACTCTTCGGTTAATTTCATCCCTCCACCTCATGTACTGCCTTCCCCTGCTTCTCACTTGGCCGATCGGTGTCCACTCGGTGCTGCTTTTCGACCATCTTTCATCCTTGACTCTCGCTAGGTGTCCAGCCCACCTCCATTTCAGTTTTTGGTCTTCCTTGCTGATACTTTTAACTTTTACACGAGTTAGGATATCTCGGTTCTTAATCTTCTCACTTCTTCGGATTCCCGCCAAAAGTTTCATTTGGATGGTGTCTAGTTTTACCCGTTCCTTTTTTGTTATTGACCAAGTCTGAGCGCCATACAGGATTGAGGGGTAAATACAAGACTGCTGAACTTTTGCTTTTTCTAGGAGCTAATAAACAAATGTCATCTGCAAACCTTAAATTATTTAAGCACCTGCCATTTATTTGAATGTCTCTTCCTTCCTATTCAAATTCCTTAAACAGTTTATTAATGAGGCAGTTGAAGAGAATTGATAATATAGGGCATCCTTGTTTCACTCATCTTTTAATACTAAACTTCTTGCCTTCTCTATCAAGAGCTACAAAAGCCTTCCCCTTTCTGTATATTTTATTGATTATTTCTATATATAGGAAATCTATTCCTGCTTCTGCTAGAGCTTCCCATATATACTGTTGATTGACAGAGTCGAATGCTTTCATGAAATCGATTAAGTAAATATACAGCGGTATGTTGTATTGCTTGGATTTTTTAATAATTTGATTGATACATTGTAGGTTGTCTATTGTGCTAAATGATGGGCGGAAACCGACTTGCTCTATGTCATGATCTTCATAAATCTTGTTAATAATCCTATTTTTTATTATACTGCAGAATATTTTATATGTGGTTTGTGTCAGTGGGATTGGCCGGTAGTTTTCTATTTTATTCTATGCTCCTTTTTTATGTAAAATTATGATTTTGCTTTCTTTCCATTCATCTGGTACTTTCATTTCTTTTAATACCAAATTAAATATTTTACATGGGGGTTTTGTGATTATTTCTTTTGCTTCAATGATGTGTTCATTTGAAATGCCATCGCTTCCAGGAGCCTTGTTCCTTTTTAATTTATTTATCTCAATGTCTACTTCTGTTTCCATAATACTTAAATCAGAGAAGTAGGTTTCATTTTCTCTGTTAGTATTTTCCCTATGTGCTGTTTCATTATGGTCGTACAGCTTTTCATAATATTTAGAAATTTCTTCAATTATTTTCTGCCTATCGGTTATTGTGCCGAGTGGAGTTGTCAGTTTATTCATAATTTTTTCTTAAAATAATTGGTTTCTTTTCGAATTTCTTCTATTGATCCTGTTTGAGATATGCATTCATTAATAATACCTTCTTCATAGTTGCGTATATCTTGTTTGATTCTCTTCCGGACCAGTTTTCTAATATCGGCATGTGCGGACTTTTGATCAGCTGTTTTATTTGTAATGCGATTTAGTTCCTCTTTCTTTTCTATTGATTCTCTGGTTTCTATTGTCAGTTTTTTACTTCTGAAGTGTTCCTTCTTGTTTGCCTTTTTCTCTTCTCCTTTTGTTTTACAAGCTTCTTTAATACTTATGGCCAGTTCTTTATATGCGCTTTGAACGGTTAATTGATTACCAAAATTAAATTCTTTCAGTTTCTTGGAAACCCTTAAGGAGTAGTTAGATGGAATTATATTGCTATGAGCTAGTTTCTGTTTTATGAAGAATTTTCTTCTTGGTATGTTCAGAGAGCCAACGACTAGTCTATGATCTGAATCAAATTTAAAAATTTCTTTTGGGTGTATATTTTTGATAATTTTTTCACTTTTCCCTAGTATATAGTATATTTCATGAGTTTCCCCACCCTATTATATTTCCATTTTCGGTTTCTGCGATGTTTTCATTATTTCCGATAATCCAATAACATGCTATTCGATATCGAGAAGAGCTTCTTCTAATTGTAATAACCTTTCGTTTTCCCTTAGCGTTCTAGTGTTTAAAGTACCTATATTTAAAACTTTCCGGTTATTTCCTATTTGCTACCTTGATCCGTTATTTTTTTTGGGCGAATATTTCGATTCTTCCTTTGCTATATCCGAACATTTGCTTGTGCTCTGCTTATTTCCGTCTACGTTTTTATTGGCATTTTTTTGGTTTGTACTAGAGTTTCCGTCGACACTTATTTCTATTTTCCGTTTTTCCTTATTTAAAAAAATAGCGGTCTAAACTGACTGGTCTAGTTGTAGCGTGCGACCTTTTGGGTTTTGAATTATTGGGTGAATTTTCTTCCTCACTTCTTTGCCTTTTTGTGATTTTTTCCTCTTTTTCATATTTAAGATCCTGAAGGGAAAATAGCTGGCCATCAATGAGTAGCTTGTCATATTTCATTCAAATTCCTCTTCCTTTTTTTGTAATGGAAAAGGAAATAGTTCAGCTCTAATCTGGCGTATTTCCTTAGGGAAGTCTTCTTTTATCACGATGTTTTGGAAAGATTGATGTTTTACAAGTTGTTTTTTTGCTTTTAGAATATCGATCTTAAATAAAATTGATGATAATTTTACAATTGTTATTTGAGAATTTCTGATAGTTCTTATTTGTATTATATCATATTTTCGTCTCTCGATATTTAAATAATTTAAAATCATATTAATTTCTTTTATTTTTTCGAAATATTTTTCAGCTTTCAGATTAAAAAAAGAAAGATTTTGTTTTCTTTCTTGTGAAAGTATATATTCTATTTTATTAACTTTAATTTTTATGTCTTCTATTTCTCTACTATTCGCTTCATTAGCTTTGTCTATTTTATTTTCTAGGACATCTAGTTTTTCTAACTTTTTGATTATTTCGTTTAATTTGTCTTCCATTTTTTACTGTTTAACGATGTTTTTATATTTATATTAACAAGAGTGAAAATACAACGGAAATAATAAACAGCTGGCTAAGCAAGTGATTAAAGTATTAAAAACCTGAAGTATATCAATAACAGTTTAAGTTATCTTGCAAAGTAATAACAATGTAGGAGGTGGGGATTGATCATGCGCGCAGTAATGGCTACATTAAATTTACCTGTGTAAAACGTCTATGATTTTTCAAATTGTGTAATATCCACAGCTGGTTTCTCTCAACCTAACTTCTTACACTAGTAGGAGGATTGACAAAATATCACTGTAACAAGTTTCACGGCGAAATTTAAATTTTTAACCACATTAATATCCAATAATCACTGACCCGATTATTATATTTAATCAATAAAAGCTTGAAAAAAAAAGAAAAAGTTTTCTATGCATAGGAACATTATAAGGGTAAATACATAATAACGGAACTACCCATTATCTTACTTTCTTCCTTGTCTTTCTGACATTTAAGAATTTTTTTATTTAGTTATTCAACTACATTAATTAATAGAAATATGATTTCTTAATTCACGTATTTAACCATGGCCAAAATTTTACTACCTTTTAGACCACTTTAACATATGAAGGGTGTTGTGTTCAGTATTTAGGTAAGGATGTACTGCTTCCAGGCTAGAGGTTTGAAGATGGAGATTTTACCGAAATATTTTACCGCTCAACCACCAGGTTCCCCACCAATAAAGGGTACACGCTTTATTTAGAATTAAGATTATAGAGCCTAAGTGTGCCCCAGAGCGGTCTTCCTACTCTCAATACAGCAGGACACGGAGGTGTAAGGCAAGCCAAGTGCCTTACACACAACTTGTGAAACCGCACCTCTATTTTACTTATCAATTTATTTATTATTATTTCTTATAAAATATAAAAATCTGTAAGAAAAATTATGTTTTTAGTTATTTGATTAAAAATGGAACCAATCAAATCTCAAATATTTGCTCATGATCGTAAAGAAATTCTAATGAGATACTCCTTATCCTGGTAGGTGTCTCTCAATTCATCATTACTTTTAAGGCCGATTTTAAATATTTTCTTTTTAATTGCAACCAGTAAATAAAGCCATGAAACAAGCAACATTGTTTGCAAGCTGAAAACATAGCGAAAATCGGCATCAAAAGTGGTGGTGTCTTTCAGCACTGGCCAGGATAAAGGTTAAACAAAAATAATTTGAAAAACCAATTATATATCTATGTTTAACACTGCTCAAAGTAAAAACATAAAATCATTTTTTTAAACATTAACAGCATTAATATTTTATTTACGAACGATAAATAACTTCCTTTTAAATATTGAATATGCTAGGTGAATATTCAAGTATGTTTTATTTATGTGTTAATAAAAATTAACCAATTCTGTTGAGAACACAAAATTGTGGCGTCCATTGTTTAGTAAAAATTATAAATATTTGCATTTCCGTGTATTTATTTCTTTAGATTATCTTTTCTATTCTAAGAAACTATAACACAGAAACTATCACTAGTTCGGTTGCTCCACTGCAATCGGCTATATCTATACGTGACCGACCCCTCCCCCAATGACCAACTCGCCGTGAAATAGATCGTTAGTATCACATGTCTCTAATTGGTTCCATAAATCTAGCTAACATTGAATCTAGTTAGAGCTGAATGTTACAGTTCTAAATGGAAATTCTTCAGACTTTTCTTTGCAAAGCTATAAATATATCAGGAAGAAGAGTTAAAAAAAAAAATTGAAAGCTACTAATATTTAGCTAAAAATATTTCAGTGATGATACAACTAAAATTCGAACAACTCCTTAAAAAAAAACAAAAAAAAAAACAATAAAACAAGCAAAGTGAAATAAATGATAGTGAATGACCACGAAAGATCTACAAATTATATATTAGAATATTTTTGCATTGCGGTTTTCTCCTATTGGTAATACAATATAATCCGGTCAATGAAGGCCTGAAGTAGGGTGTAGTGTGAGTTTTCTGTAATCTAAGGCCCAATTCACACAGAACGGAAGTGGCGGAGACGTGGCGCGGACGTGGCGCTTTTGTCTCTTCCACATTAGTGCTATTAAAAAAGGTCCGCACCACGTCTCCGCCACGTCCGTTCTGTGTGAATTGGAACGTTTGTTTAATAGGAGTGGGGCGGAAGAGACAAAAGTCCGCGCCACGTCTCCGTCACGTCTCTTTGCCGCCACTCGTGGCGTACAAGAAGGGGCACGCCACTTCCTCGCCCCTCGAAAAAAAAATTAAACGTGATGATTCACCCCTATTAAATTGTTGATATATATGTATGTAACTTCAATATCAAATTTTATCAAAGTTGTTTTCATATCCGATTCACCCTCTCCCTCCCAAAAAAAAAAAAAAAAAAAAAAAAAAAAAAAATTAAATGAGTGATGATTCACCCCTATTTAAATTGTTGGTACATATGTATATACCTCCACTATTAAATTTTATCAAAGTAGTGTTTATGTCCATTCACCCTCGCCCTCCGAAAAAAAAATAAAATAAAATCAGTGATGTTTCACCCCTATTAAATTGTTGGTATATATGTATGTAACTCCACTATCAAATTTTATTAATGTTGTTTTTATGTCCTAAGAGACAAAAGCGCCACGTCCGCGCCACTTCTCCGCCACGTCCGTTCTGTGTGAATTGGGCCTAAGGCTTTTCTTTGGAAACTTGTTCAGGATAATTAGAAAGTAAACATACTAAAAGTCATGGAGTTTTCGGGCTTGGGAACAGGAGGAGGGGGTGCGAAAGGTCCCTTTTTTTTTGGTTTTGCTCTCATTTCTCGAAAACGGTGCGTAGTTTGCAAAACATGACTATTTATTATATTATATTTAATTAAATCGTCTAAAACTTTTATTCTATACACGTTTTTCTTATTTATACCGTCATATATAGCAACACTATTAGTGTGGAACATAACAGAATTAATTTTTTTGGGGGGGGGGGGGGGGGGGGCGGAATCAGACATAAAACTTTTTTCGTAAAATTCGATATTGGAATTACATACATATATAGCAACACTATTAGTGTGGAACATAACACATTAATTTTTTTTTTTTTTTTGGGGGGGGGGGGGGGGGCTGAATCGACATAAAACTTTTTTCGTAAAATTTGATATTGGAATTACATACATATATAGCAACACTATTAGTGTGGAACATAACAGAATTAATTTTGAGGGGGGGGGGGGGGGGGGGGGCTGAATCGGACATAAAACTTTTTTCGTAAAATTTGATATTGGAATTACATACATATATAGCAACACTATTAGTGTGGAACATAACAGAATTAATTTTGAGGGGGGGGGGGGGGGGCTGAACCGGACATAAAACTTTTTTCGTAAAATTTGATATTGGAATTACATACATATATAGCAACACTATTAGTGTGGAACATAACAAAATTTATTTTTTTTTTGGGGGGGGGGGGGGGGGGGGGGGGGCTGAATCGGACATAAAACTTTTTTCGTAAAATTTGATATTGAAATTACATACATATATAGCAACACTATTAGTGTGGAACATAACAGAATTAATTTTTTTGGGGGGGGGAGAGGGGGGGGGGGGCGGAATCAGACATAAAACTTTTTTCGTAAAATTCGATATTGGAATTACATACATATATAGCAACACTATTAGTGTGGAACATAACAGCATTAATTTTTTTTGGGGGGGAGGGGGGGGGGCTGAATCAGACATAAAACTTTTTTCGTAAAATTTGATATTGGAATTACATACATATATAGCAACACTATTAGTGTGGAACATAACAGAATTAATTTTTGGGGGGGGAGGGAGGGGGGGCTGAATCGGACATAAAACTTTTTTCGTAAAATTTGATATTGGAATTACATACATATATAGCAACACTATTAGTGTGGAACATAACAGAATTAATTTTGAGGGGGGAGGGGGGGGGGGCTGAACCGGACATAAAACTTTTTTCGTAAAATTTGATATTGGAATTACATACATATATAGCAACACTATTAGTGTGGAACATAACAAAATTTTTTTTGGGGGGGGGGGGGGGGGGGGGGGGGGCTGAATCGAACATAAAACTTTTTTCGTAAAATTTGATATTGAAATTACATACATATATAGCAACACTATTAGTGTGGAACATAACAGAATTAATTTTTTTTTGGGGGGGGAGAGGGGGGGGGGCGGAATCAGACATAAAACTTTTTTCGTAAAATTTGATATTGGAATTACATACATATATAGCAACACTATTAGTGTGGAACATAACAGAATTAATTTTTTTGGGGGGGGGGGGGGGGGGGCTGAATCAGACATAAAACTTTTTTCGTAAAATTTGATATTGGAATTACATACATATATAGCAACACTATTAGTGTGGAACATAACAGAATTAATTTTTGGGGGGGGGGGGGGGGGGGCTCTGAATCGGACATAAAACTTTTTTCCGAGATATATGCTTGGCAAATATGAAGGACGTTGATTATGTTTTACCAGGAAAAGTTGAAGTTTATGTAGCATTTGACAGGTTGAAGATAAATTAGCATATATGTGTGTGTGTGTGTGTGTGTGTGTGTGTGTGTGTGTGTGTGTGTGTGTGTGTGTGTGTGTGTGTGTGTGTGTGTGTGTGTGTGTGTGTGTGTGTGTGTGTGTGTGTGTGTGTGTGTGTGTGTGTGTGTGTGTGTGTGTGTGTGTGTGTGTGTGTGTATCAATGTGTTTCTCTGTGTCTGTGTCTGTGTCTGTGTCTGTGTCTGTGTTTTGAAGGACAACACCGTTTCGTCTTAACTGTTTCTTAACTATTGTTGCAAAGCACATTTCAGGATGCATTATTTTGCAAACAGTATGCTTCTTTCTAACACACTAACATATTATTGACATTTTTTAAGGAATCATTTAAGTTCTAACTTGTCCTAGCCTACCTGTTGTAAATTTTGTATCGAAAGGCTTCAATACCACGAACATGTCAAAAGGTTGCTTCTCTATTATAGGTGCTGCGACAATTAACTACGATATGGTCCACTAATCGCAATATTAGACCAAACCATTCGTCACCTACCATGAATCAATCAGGTTCTTCTTAAGAATCTCAATGGCATTCTTCCTCCACACATGGTCTGCCTATTCAAGTCTCACGAGCTTAATAAAAACAGATGTCGTTATGTGGCTCCGCTTTCTTATTCCTCAATATGTCTTCCTCCCAAACCGGATCAATGCCTTAGTAAGGTCTTGGTTCTGTTAACAAGCAAAACAAACAAATATAAAAATTACAGAAACTAGCTTCGATTGGTCACCAGCCTAGTAAGATAAGTACTTTTTACACAGCGTATTTTGCAATAATTTTGTAGCACACGTGAAATAAGATCGCAAATTA
The DNA here is from genome assembly GCA_003667255.2 of Euschistus heros. NCBI lineage: Eukaryota > Metazoa > Arthropoda > Insecta > Hemiptera > Pentatomidae > Euschistus > Euschistus heros. Next base: position 845,862 of record RCWM02000078.1, on the reverse strand, counting down.
ACCAACATCAGACCCAGTTATTTTTTGCTTATCCTCTTTACAACACAAGTGGAGCTGTTTAAAAAGTAAACTAGAAGTGGTCAGAGGCTTCCAATTAGGGTCACTTGTGTACAGAAGGAGAAGTTAGTATGTGTACCAACAGGAGCCTGAGGGTACATTGACAGTCGCTGCAGTTACACAATCACCTGCTTCCTCGCTACATCCCCCGCCCAGTTGTAGTGGGGCGTTCTGGGGCTCTCCTTCAGTCAGTACTTAGTCTGTACCGGCTTCAGGATGGATGTCCGAATCGCAGGTAACTGATACGTCAATTCATAATTATCGTGATATGAGAAAAATAATGAAAGAATGAATGAATGAAATGATATTGTATTTTGTGGTAATTACAATTACATCAGATCTGACTCTCTAGTCCATTTTATATACAGCCAATAATTTAGAAGTTTATGAAATGAAACATTTACAGTTAAAAAAACGTGGAAAACTAAGAAGAAAATATTCAAAATTTAATAAAAACATAATAAAAATGACGCTTATAATCAGCACTTACTTCATAGTATTGTATATAATCAATATATAAATACTAAATTAATAATTATAACTATAAATATAGAAAAAAAGGAACATAATAAAAAATTTAAAAAATCTAAATCTCTGTAGTAACTGACTTCATAAAAAATAGTATTTAGAAAAATAATTTAGCTAGCTAGCCCTTTTGATTTTATTAGATAATAAAAACAAATAGATACTGGAATTCTGCTAGATGCTTATGAAAATTAATAAATCTTCCAGGATTTTCATTAATTTTTGACAAAAAATAAATGTCTGAGTGAGGAAAGATGGGCTAAAGAACAAGTAATGATGTCTATTATTTAAAGAATAATATTGACCAGGTAGCTTAATAATGGAATTTCTAATTAAGCCGTCAACCACCATGTTTTAATGTAGAACGAATTAATAGCTTTTGTAGAGAACTAGTAGTAGCAATGAAAAATGATTTATTAAGATTAGACCTCGATCGAGTGGTTAGCTCTTCTTTTAATTTATATCATAGAAATATTGTCAATCTAGGACCAGGGCGCTGACAGGGGAGCAGGGGGGTAAAATCCCGGGCTCTTGGGAGCCCTGTGCTAAGGTGGCCACATTTGGGAATTCCGATTGTTGGAACACCTACAAATAAAAATAAAATACGTTAATAGACATTTTTTCACTTACAGTTCCCAGAACTCTTCATACTTGATTCTTTGTTTTATCAATTCAATTAACAAGTTAATACCTAATTAATATTAGTCAATGAAAAAAATCTTCGTTAACTCAATGTTCTTTTTTAAATTCATTCATTCAAAAATTTTGGTAGGGATTAGTGAGCCCGGTACTGTTTTTTTGTATTGATAGAAAAAATAATACATTAAACGCTTTAAATTAAATATTATAAAAATTGATGTAGATTGAGGTTTTTATTTGAGCAATCAACTTCCAGGTTATTACGCCCTTGTCATTTAAATGTTGGAAATTTATTTTTCTTCGTCCTGTATCATAATTTTCGTATTATATTTTATTGTAAAGTGAATGTTCTTTAAATAGTTTTATAATTTTGTTTATAGAATTTCTTGAGTCTCCTAGAGCAAGTTCTGTGGATCGGGGTATTTTATTTTTTTCTAAGTCTTGTTGTAATAACGTGCAATCTTCTATTACGTGCTTAGTGGTCATTGGAGATTGACATCTTTCACAATGTGGTTGGGCCTCTTTTGTGATCAGATATGCGTGAGTCAGGTTAGAATGTCCGATCCTCAGCCTTGTTGTAAAAACTTCTTCTCTTCTGTTACCTCTTATAGTGCTGGTCCACTGCTTGCTACTTTTTTTTATATTTCTTAGTTTGTTCGTCGGTGGAGTTTCGAACCACATGATTTCCCACTTTGTTCTTCAAAAGCGCTTTAACATCATTGGGTTCATATACTTTTAGTGGTGCGGTATTCATTACAGAAGCTTCTTTGGCAGCATTATCCGCTGCTTCATTTCCAGGAATTCCGGAGTGTCCGGGGTTCCAGAGAAAAGTTACAGTCTTTTTATGGCTTTTTAATATTTCCAAATGTCTTTGTATCTTGTCAATTGTGAGGCTAGTTTTGCTAAAATTAGCTATACTTTGAAGTGCTGACATTGAATCAGTACAAATTACTATTTTTGAATGTGCACTGCTGAAAGATGAGTAAAGAGCTGTGGAAATCGCCTGCACTTCTACAGTGTGTATTGTTGAATAATAGGGTAATTTATCTTAATTTAGCATAAACATTCTTCCCGCAGGTATTTTATGTGATCTAACCATGTCAGTTTGCTGTCTATGACCAAACCGAGGAATTTGATGTCGCAGAATGTTAAATTTCCGTACATAAAAAGTTGAGGAACTGGGCTTGGGTTCTTCTTTCTTGAAAATATCACGCCTCTTGTCTTTTCTATGGAGAAGCGAAGACTTCTGCATTCAGACCAACTCTGTAATTTATTTAAAACATTCTGTAGGGCTCTTCTCATCCACTCGTGATTCCTAAATCTTAAAAATATGGCTTAGTTATCAACGTAAAGGAATGCTTTTATCGACCCAGGTATCACATCCACAATTGTGTTTATTGCAATCGTAAATAGTGTCCAACTTACAACACTACCCTGAGGAATTCCATTAGCTATTTTTTTACGCCTAGAGATCAATGTTCCTACTCAGACGCTAAAATATCTTTCAATTAAAAAGCTTTGAATAAACTTCGGTAGCGTTCCTCTGAATCCCCATTCATACAACGTTTTTGTTATTAATCCTCGGTCTATTGTATCATGTGCCTTTTCGATATCAAAAAATATTCCTATCGCTTCTTTTTCTTCAGCAAACGTGTTAAGAATTTCAGCTTCTATTGTCACTAGTTGGTCTAGTGTGGATCTTCTTTTCCGAAAACCTGATTGTATAGGGGATAAGAGGTTAAATTTTTCTATCGCCCACATCAGACGTCTATTGACCATTTTCTCCAAGAGTTTAGATAAACAGCTAGTAAGTGATATTGTTCGATAACTATTAGGATGTTGCTTATTTTTCCCCGGCTTCAGTATAAGGATGACTATTGATTCTCTCCAAGCCTGATTATATTATAAATGGAAGATATATTCTAGTGGATGTAAAATTGATTTCGGTTTATAAATTACGTCCTTGTGTTACTGATTCATATTTTAAGAAATTCTAAAATTTTTAATCTAAAATTTCCTTCCAGCTAATTTTTGTTCATTAACTATAGTTAATGGTGCTAAGTTATACCGTAAAGCCAAACTGAAATAATAGTTTTATAATATATGATAATCTATATTGTCTGATCATTGTCATTTCTGAAGAATTGTATCTTTATTTAATTTTTTTTTAAATTCAATTGTTCCTCCCCGAAGAAGCGGTGCCTCCTCATTGAAGATAGTAGAACGTGGAATGGGAAGTCGCAGTTGGTAAAAAACTGTAAATTTTCAAATGTACTATGGGAAGCATTTTTTTTTTTTTTTTAATTCTTTATATGTCCATTGAACTATAGCAATGAATGAACGTTTTTCTCTAGCCGCTACATCCCAACCCACATATTTAACTTCAATGCGCACTATCGCCTAAATTGTTGGTTTCACAAAAAAATCTATACGGAACAACCTGTTGGACATTTATTTTATTTTTAAATACTTTATTTTATTATTTAAACACCCACTATATCAATTTAAGTAATTAACATTTTGTTTTTATTGATTGTATTTTTTTACGGAACGATTCCAATTTGTTGAGCTACCAAAGTTAAAATTCGGATACATCAAAGGAAAAATAGCATAAATTGAGAGAAAAAATTTAATCAAACTAAAAATACTTTTTTTTTTTCTTTTTTTTTTTGTAAAAATGCGAATTTTACACTGGAGAGCAAAAAACTAAAACAATATAATTTATTTGAACTTTGTTTTGCATTTTTTTTCAGAACGTTCGTTGTTTCGAAAAGTGTTTTGAAAGGACTAAGTTAAAATTCTATTTAGCCCATAAAAGTCAATTGAGAAAAAAACTTCTATATTTTTAACCTTAAACTACTTGTTTGCTGGTCCATAAAATAAGATTTATAAACAATATACGCTGATTCCTATATTATTAGTAATAGGCATATGCAAACTGTTTTGCATTACTTACAGCAGAAAAAACTTAGACAGAACAGAATAAAAATTATAATATGAAGTCATGTCTGATGAACGCAGAAAAACAAACAGTTGGATGTGGACTGATGCTCGGTTAGTTTAGATATCAGAACTGAATAAGTGTTCCAGGGCAGTCCCCTCGTTCCTATTACACGGTATCTTTGAGCTAATAATGTCATCCAGTTCTATGTTATAAAAAAAATCCAATTGTGTTGTAAAAATTCAAATTAAATCTATAATATATTCATACTTATATCAGATCATATTTTCATCATCAGGCCGAGTTTTTTTTGTTTTTGTTTTTTATTCAAGGTAATCATGTGGAAAAGTATTTATAGCTTCCATTGCTCTATTTACCTGCTTTGTAATTTCCTTATAGTTTGTGCGATCATAAATTAGTTCTTAGGTATTAGTGTCATAAACAAAGCAATTTACACAAGTGGAAAAAAAGTACCACAAGAATGTAACAATTAACACAGTCGTTTTGTATTAAAAATTAAAAATCACTGCTACCTTTAAGAATCAACACATACCTGTAAGGGTGATTTCATTTAAAGCATGTGAATTATGACTATAATAATCATATGTTAAAAGAGTGTTAAACATGAATGTGAAACACCCTTCGCTCTATCCTGTAATCAAATTTTAATTCGTGTGAGGAGGAGTAAAGGTTTGTAAACAGGCAATTGGAGAAAATCGGAATTCATCTTTCGGACTTTAAGCTAATTCAAGAAGAATTCCAATGGCACACCTATATTATAGTTCAGCCTATATATTATAGTTGTTGTGGTTTACTGGGGCTTACCGTCCTTATTTTCTTCAACTAGGGCCGGACGGACGGGTTATCCTACAGGTAACCAACCTACTCTAGCCATGGAGGGAAAGCCAAGATTCATTTCGTGGACTAAATAAATTTTATTCCGCCCAGGTTGGATTCGAAACCACGACCTTCAGTACCGAGCGCGCTGAGACCCTCACCCCGACACGCCTGGCCAACGAATCCCACCTATGTTATAGTTATAATGATGTGTAGATATTTACAATAAGAGAGTAGATTAAACAGATTTTTCAATATTACATTATTTTCTAAGAGATTAAAAATATTGTGGCCTTTTACACAATTCAGTGAGATAATTATGATTCAAAATCGAGGATTAATTAGGTATATTTAAGGGGAAAAAATAGTACGAAAGATTTCATTATTATTTATGGTTTTTCCTTTTTAACATGGAACATGTTTTACCGGAGACCTAATCGGTCAAAATTGGTCAAGAGCTCAACTCTCGTTATCTTAAATTACACTAACTCATTAATGAGGGAGCTCCTTTTAACTCTTAACTCCTAATACAAAATAAAAATGTTTAACCAGGATTTGAGCGATTTTGCTCGATCCCTGTCGGCTGCTGTGTATAAAAAATTACTCTCCTTTGGAAATAAACAATACAATACAAGTAAGCGGGAACAAAGTAAAATAAAGAACATAAGGGCATAGACGACCAGCAGGATTAAGCTATTTAATTTGAAAATTTTTCTCCTACAGAAAACTGAATCATACTTCATATAAATATATACAACATATCGTCAGTGAGACTGCCAATTCCGCTATATGCATTTCAGCACCTTCTTAAATCCAAAATGTACTTTGATGTACATGTGTAATTATTTTTTTGGCTGAAATCATAAAAGTGTTTTGTCAATGTCAGATCCAAGCTAAATTTGCGTATTTGGGTTTTTACATTAGACACGGAATTTCATTTGAAAACGAAACCTTCAAAACAAAACCTAAAAATAAAAAAATTCATATAATGGAATTGTACCATTCCCATGGAATGGAAATAACTACCATTGACGGTCAATAGGACAACCACTAATACATGTTCCATGTTTTTCTTTCTTTAGCCAACAAGTTTTTTTTTTTTTTTTTTTTTTTTTTTCTCATTCCGTTTCTGGGCATCAGAGTGAACCAAACAGCGTGTTTCAATGATATCCATTCATCCCTGTTTCTAAAGTATCAATTAATAAAGTTGGTGTGATTTATCAGGAATAAAAAAAAAAGAGTAATCAGAGGAATTTGGATCGTAAAAGAAGACGGAGACCAGTAAATAAACATTAGAGGCTAAATAAACATTAAAGGCCAGTAAATAAACATTAGAAACAGTAACTAAATAAACACTAGAAAAAATTATTGAAGATGCGTCTTCATCAAGAAACATTATAATATAGTAATAAGAAATATAATAAGAAACAACTGATAGTATAGCACAGAACAATACTCAGAATGAACAAGGTATCTAGGAAATAGTAACAGGCCCTAAGCGCCTCTCACTAATAGAAAGAGCTCCAAGAAAGCAAAAGAAGCAAAATAACCTGCCATTTATCAACCCTGTTCACAATAAATTCAATGCTTACAAATTATTATTATTATTATTTTTTTTTTAATTGAAATATCTGATAGAGAAATCTTTCTTTATTCAAAGGTGACAGAGTATAAAGCGAGTTTAAAGGTTATTTCTATACCCTTCTTACATTGAAATCAGCCAGACATAACTATCAGTTTTAACAAATATAATATAATCTTGAATGCATTATATTAATTTTTTTTCTTAATAAATTATTCGGGTAGAAGTTATGCCTACAGCATTTTATGATAGATGGTCTGCAGTCGAAAAGGCTCCTGGATTTAAACAATAACCATTTTAATTATTTTTGTATTGTCAGATTTAAATTTTTTGAGAATTATAAGTTTAGTCTCAAATCGCCCCCTAATAATTTAATCTCAAATCCGCAAGTTTTGATCACTACTCTCATTGGAAGGTAAAAAAGAATCTTATTCTTTTGTATACTTATGAAGGTTTCCCTGAATAGGTTTTCTTGCCAGATAATCGATGTAACTAGGTTACTAAGTAGAACTTTAAGCATGAAAAGTTTATACAATCACCAAAACCTCAAACTGTATAAAATAGTGATTAAGACACAGCTCTTATTTTATCACAATACTTCCTCTGATAGTCTCACAGCTGTAAATATGGATGAGAATAAAACTAAATACCTTCTACATGTTTCAACGTCTTGCTCTGCGTGATAAAATGCATTTTATTGCGTACAATTGAACATTGCTCAACTTGTTTACTTTATGACTAAACGCAAAACCTGTTTATTGCAAGACTTAATAAATAATAAGTGGTTTCTAAGACACATCGTTAGTAAGTTAGGGATAGAAAAGCGTTGATACTAGGCTAGATAAAGGATACAGATAGATATCAGTGTCCGAGTACATACATTCTATTGTATGTGAGAGGTATTATTTATGGTTGGGCCCGTTCCGCTCTGGCGACTGCACCAATTGAAATAGTGCTTTATGGTGTCGTGTTGTACCTGTCACAATTTGTTGAAAATAGAGTTATTATCTTAAACCCTAATAGAATAGTTTAATATGCTAGTTTGTCATTAATTTAATTATAAACATCCTCACGATTAATAGCTAATATAATTAGTATTTTTTCAATTCAGATTCAGTTATCCACAATGTAGAGGCTTTATGTATAACAAAATATACATCTGATATCTGATATACATAAATATATATCTGATAAAAATCCTGTTTATTCTCATCTTCGTGTGTTAAAAGCTGTTATAATGATATAAAGAAGAACTTTTATATTAAAAATTACAACTGGGTATTTTTTTCAATTATACACTCCAAGAGTAGCTTCATCAGTGTTGCTTTAAGAGGCTCGGAATGAGTATAATATTGTTATTATTGTATAGTTCACAGCAGTACAGCAGTGTTGCTTTAAGAGGCTCGGAATGAGTATAATATTGTTATTATAGTATAGTTCACAGCAGTACAGCAGAAATTTTAGCAAAACAAATTCTATACCAAAACAAATAACAGATGACTAAAGCATATATGTCACATAAATGCACATTTAATTTCACATGGGTTCGAAAGAAAGTATCGATATTTAAAATTTTTACTGAAATACTATAGTCTAATCTAAATAGAACCAAATAGCGTTCTGTATTTAATTATTCGTCAATGAAATAATTCAATACATTGAATTATGACTGAAATTTCATGAAAACAGGAAAAACTTCTGTTTCTTATAACCGATAAGAAAATTCGTTCTAAAGAAATCAGATTTATTGATAGAGTTCAATCTATTTATTTATTTTGTATTTACATTGTTCTAGATTACTTATTAATTTCTTTATCAAATAAAACAGTAGAAGATCTTGGAAGTGGGTAAATCAAGTGATTCCTTGTCAGTTCAAGTGAACGGCCGTGAAGGTACCAACAACCAGATTGACGTCTGATCTAACAGGCCATCATCAACTTTCAAGTTCAAAGAAATTTCCATTGACATCAGAGAACCTCTTCTACTCTGGAATTCATTTATTTCCAAATATCTTTGATTTGAAAATATTCCATTGTGGCTGAGTGCGTGGTTTATTTAATTCTTCCTCATTAATTTAATACATTTATATAAGCAATTTAATTTATGTTTGCTACAATTAATTCGTGAAAATTAAGTTGAGCCCAGTGCCTGCTATTCTTATTTTTATATATATTGTAACTATTTTGCTTAGATTTTTGGGTCTATGGGTATTTTTTTCTTTTTATGAAATGATAAAGAAATATCTTCACTACTTCTAAACATATATTTACATATTTACAAATTTACAGGTTGCAGCGTAAGAACTTTTTGAATACATCAACGCTAGGATAGGATTTTAAGAATTTATAAGTAAATTTTAGCGAAGCAGGGTCAATGTGACCTAAAAGAAAATGTATACATACCTAACATGTATATAATTTCAATGCGAAACGATATTGTAATGGATAGTTTTCAGATTGCTCATTCTCCAGCGATAGCAGTTACATATCCTTTTATCAGAAGGTTGCATTATCGAACAACTCATAACCGCAGAAACAGACCGGTAAAATATTTATATTTTCATTCAAAATATACCAAAATTTTAATTATACTATATCACAAAATATCAGGAAGGGGAAATAGTTTTTAAAAAATCAACCTTCTGCTATTCTAAAGTCTGTTCAAAAATGGTCCCTCCTACTTCAAAGACTTCAAAAACTTCAAGATGTACAGAAAATCACACTCTCAAAAAGTATCGTCTGTTCTTCTATACTTAGGGCCACTTTTTCTGAGATTAAGAATATTCGATTAAAATAAATGTTTATCTTTTTAGAATAAAAAAAAATATAGCCCACAACAACTTAATCTATCTGCGTTCATCATCATACGATAGATTGGTCTATTAATAAATAACTGATCACAACTAACTACTAAGATTCCATTAAAAATATAATAGTAGTAGTAATGCAAAGAGTATAACAACTTAATAATTAAACGTTTTTAAAAAAAACCGTTTTTTTTTAGACCTGGAGGTTCCTTCAAATCCATTGACCACAGTAATATAGTACCACTGTAAACACTCAAAGATCCCAATAATACGGATTTCCATTTGCTTTATTAATATTATCTATTGTTTCAAGTCTCTCGCACCTTTCATTTGATTACATATGCAGGATCTAAGAAATATAAAAATAATTTATTAAAATGGTACAATATATCACTCAATTACCATTATTCTTGTGAACGTTTCCAGGAAGGTCAGAAGTCTAAGAACATAGCAAGAGTTCCGGGAGAATGAAACAATTATCTATCAATGGTGTAGAAACTGGTACTGAACCAGTTCCTCGTTTTTTGTAAAGCACGAGGGTGGTCTGAAAAGTTTCCGACCTAACAAAGGTACAAGACATTTTTTCTAATTTTTTTTATTTTTATTTTTCAACATAGTCTCCTTGTAACTCTACACACTTCTCCCAGCGATGCTCCCATCTCTGTAACCCGTCCAAATAGTACTCCGCGTTTTTCTCTGCAAAATAATTGTTTACGAAGGTGATTGCCTCTTCATTTGACGAAAATCTCTGTCCTCCGAGCGCAATTTTTAGATGAGGGAACATTAAGAAGTCGCTTGGGGCTAGATCTGGTGAGTAAAGGTAGGCGCACACCTTTCGTCATCGGACGGACGGCTCGCATCGGACGGATCGGATTTTTGATTCGACCTAGTATTTTAATAGGGAGTGCGCACACCTTTCAGCATCGTACGTATCGGCATTCGGAAATGCCGACAGGGATCTCGAGAGGGACATTCAATCTGACGGCTCCGTTCGGAATGGATGACGTCACCGGCAATTCTGAGAAGGAAACAATGAAATATAGCGTTACTTACATGTTTTAATAGGTTGATATTTGTCTTTTGTTAATGAAATTTGGCAATAAGATTGTGCTTTCTAGTTATTGTGATTTTTTCATATTCGAATTTTCATAAAGGTATGTTTGCGGTATATTGCGTATTTCAATATGTTTATGGGTGTTTGATTTAGTATTAATGTTACAATTGACTCCAAATGAATAAATCTTACTAATTGATGAACCATATAATATAAATACAAGTTTTAAGCGGACCATGTGGTCCAGTGATTATGTTTTGACTAATGGGGAGTGGAATGCCGAAAATGCAGTTGCTCCAAAGCTGCCAGGTGTGCGCAGCAACATCTAAAATCCGAATCCGTCCGATGCGAGCCGTCCGTCCAATGACGAAAGGTGTGCGCCTACCTTAAGGCGGATGGTCAAGCGGTTCACACCGTAATTCGTGGATTTTCGCCATGGTAACCGTTCAGGTGTGACGGTGTGACGGTGCATTGTCTTGGTGAAAGAGGATTTTCTTTTTCTGCAAATGTGGCCGTTTTTCCGCAAGTTATGCCTTCAGCTTTTCAAGTAATGATGCGTAGTATGCTACTGTAATGTTTTTTCCTTTTTGGAGGTAATCGATTTAAATAACTCCATGACTATCTCAAAAAACTGTCACCATCACTTTCACAGTCAAAAAAACAGTTTTTGATTTTTTCTGGAGCCGGTCCCCTCTTTGCAGTCCACTGTTAGGACTGTATTTTTGTTTCCGGCGTATAATGTTGAATCAAATTTTCATCTTCAGTAATTAATCGGCGCCAAAACTCGGATTTATTGCGCCTAAACTGCGCCAACAGAGCGTTGGAAATGTTCATTTAAGCAAACAGCTTTCTCATGCCTAAATGTTGATTTAATGTGACAAACACGTTCTTTTGACTTCTTCATAACCTCTGCTACCTCTCTTACTTTAATTCGGCGATCGCCTAGCACCATTTGGTGAACTTTGGGGATGTTATCGTCGGTAGTTGCACTTTTTGGAAGTCCCGAACGTTCATCGTCTCCCAAGCTCTCACGGCCACGTTTAAACTCAACTGCCCAAAATTTCACTGTGGTAGATGATGGTGCAGAATCCACATACACAGAATACAACTCATCTTTGATTTGCGTAGGCGTATTTCCATTCAAAAACAAATATTTAATGACAGATTTTGTCCATTTTCACAAAAACACTCACATCAACTCACTCAAAAGACTGTTACATAACAACTGCGCGTTCAAAATGGCTGAAACAATGGTGCGTAACTATCAACAGATGAACAACGAATTCACTATACATTTATTTACGAGTGCTACCATCTTCACGTTGATGTCGGAAACTTTTCAGACCACCCTCGTACATCTTCTGCAAAAAAGATACGAACCTATGCTCAGATATCTTAAATACAAATATGCAAATAAACATACTCGTAGCTATCGACGATTGAACGATTGAATTTGGAAAAAAAAAAGTTTAAATAAACATCCGTTTTGGTATAAATTATGATGTTTTTTGGTGTATCATTATATTACACTTCTTTTTTTTTTTGACACGTATATGTCTTTTAGGTGGGACTCTGTATTTTTTTTCTGTAACATTTTGACACGCTCTAGCTCTGTTGGTGTTCCTCGGAACGAAAATTTGACGACAATACCTTGTCATAAATTTATTGGAAAATATTTTTTGCTATATAATATCTATCGCTAGGACCTACTTTTTAAGAGCTATATTGTTTTGAATGAAAAAAGTAACATTGTGAAACTGCTATTTTCTCTCAATTTAGTTTATTTCGCATATCCTTGGTGGTAAATTTAATATAAGTAAATTGATCTATTTAGTTCTATAATGTAAATTGGGAAAAGCATTTGATTACGAATAAACATGTTCATGATCAATTGTTTTTCCTAGACAGGGAGAAATTTAGTTTTTTGAAATTATTTTTTGTACCATCAATAAAATTGACTTTTTGATAAAAAGACAAAACAAAAAAACTTGCTGTTTCTGAAAACCTAAGAGATTATTTATTTTTTTATTTTTAGTTTTTTTCTTAAGAGGTAAAACAATTGTCTAGATGAAAAGTAAATTTAAAATATATTTTCTAGAGCAGAAGTTGATAAGTAATTAAGCGGACCGACATATTATTTGAATTACGCAAATACAGCCTCAATTAAACTGTTGTATTCAAACATCGAATTAGATCTACTTTCAAAATGCATTAGATACCTGAGCTAGCCTGCAAGGTACCACTCCTAGTAATATATGCTTTGAGCCTTGATGCTTAGAAGGAAACGTTACAGTGACGTCTAATACCCCTGCATCTCATGTGATTGCTTTTAAATATTTATTACTGTAGTAACACATGGTAATTCATCATGATAACATTTCTTAGGTAAAAATTATTCTTAAACTTTTTAATATCATTTTATTTATTTTAGGTGATTATGTTTTAAATCTGATGAAATCGAGGGGGAGGGGGAGGACGGATGTAAAGTTCTTAAATGAAGGGGAATGAAAATAATAAAAAACAAGAGAGATAAAATCGATCTATGTTTATTAATTCTGTACATTAAATGTATATACGTTTTAACTAATATCTGATTCGAATGTCATACAAGTTGTAAAGTATAGCGGCTCAATCAGACTGGGTAGCAATGCTTGTTGGACTGAGAGTATGTCTCACGCTATATAAAATTAAATGAGTAGAATGTGTAATAAAAATTAAATTAAAAAATAAAATAAAATTTTATATCTAGATTATAAAAAAATGTAGTACATACCTGTCTCAAAAAAAAAAAAAAAAAAAAAAAAAAAAAAAAAAAAAAAAAAAAAAAAAAAAAAAAAAAAAAAAAAAAAAAAAAAAAAAAACAAAAAAAAACCATTTTAAAATACACAACTGCCACAGACAATTTTCCATAATATAATTCGAAGCGGACTTATCCACGAAACCATTAATCATCGTGGCTGCCTAGCCAATTGTTGTACTTCCTATCAAGCCGTTAGCTAAGCATTAATACACGGAAAGCCCTTGAGCTGCCAGTCACATACATTATAATACCCTTCACCAGAAAAAAAAAAAAAAAAAAAAAAAAAATTATATATCATAAGAAACTGAACCTATTTTCAATGTAATTAAATGTCAATTATTAATAAGCCAGTGAATGTATTATATAAATATCGCTTGGAGAAAAAAAAGTGAAGAATGAAAAACTAAATTTTTGATTCAATTTTTTTTTTTTTTTTTTAATCCAAATAACTAGAAAATAATAATTTTTAAGAACTTCTTTTTGATTTTCTATTTATATAATGTTATATATTAAATGACTGAAGGTTAAAAAATAACATAAAACTTAGGAGTTATAGGAAACTTAGAACTCGGATAACCAACTGAAAGTCGTGTCGGATAACCAAATCAAGATTCTAAAACCGTTTCAATAATGAGTCTATTCCTGAAACCAGATGCAATAAATTGTTTGTCCTCGTTTACAGTCATCCAAAGTAGAAAAAATCACCCATTCCCTTCCTTTTTCCTTGCATGAAATTAAATAAAATAAAGTCAGAGGATAGAAAAAAAAAAAAATTCTTCATTATTGATAGATCTGAAATAATGTTCTTGTTAATCAGAATATAACGCACCAAACCTATGCTGAATAGAACAAAAAACGAATCACAAACTGTAGCAGTAATTGGGCTAATACACCAGGTTCAATCCTGATATGATTTTTTTCTTTAAGCCTCCATTCATTCAACCAAATCGAAATTTAAATTTATAAGATTAGGTCTAGCACGATCAACATATTTAGGTCCCAATCTGATACTTAATCTAGAACCTCCATTCTCCAGTTTAGCACTAATCAGTTTTATCAAGTGCAGCAGCTCTACTTTTTTTATTTAAATCGTCCTGATATTATTCCTCCAGTCCTTCATGCTAAATAATCTAGGCAAAAATTTATTTCAGAAAACCTTAGAGTTCTATTCTGCTGTGAACGTAAGAGAACACATTTCATTAGCATTCGTGTTTCTAGACCAATGATGCTACAGTGATTTTGTGACTGCGAAATACAAGCATTGACCTCTTTTAACACTATTTAGGTAATTTCGTCTTAATAGTAGCGGTAATTATATTGTTTTATACTTAAATTTCTTTACGTAATAAAATTTATTAACATCTATTTCTCCAAAATAATCATTTTTCTGATATTTGTTTTGGTTTGATTCTTTTTTGTCTCATGAAAATAATCTTATTAACCACAATTTAGCAATGTTGTTCTCTTGAATTTAAATATCTTGCACATAAACCCCACAAGTCACCCCAAAAATCAACCAACAAGACCAAACTATCAGTATAAGTAAGCACAGGCATTGCAATGCGTAAATTTAGATCTTTTCTGAAGACGTAGCTTGGTTCTAAATTGAATGGGAATCTGGGGAAGAATGAAACTTACAAAATCTTCTACGGACTTTAGAAAGTAAAATTGGACTATAATGAGTCAGTTTAATAAATAGTACATACTTAAAAGGCTAATATATCTCTCTTATTCTTTCTTCTGTTAAAATATTATAAAATAAACCAATTAAAAAAATAAATATTTATTTTTATTTACTATATCTTACATTAAATGGTCGACTGAGACGTATGAATCAGCCTGTAATTTTGTCTATAAAGCGCATAATCTGCTCAACCGCTCTGAACCTACTGATAGCAATCGGCGATAAGAAATACCCATCCCTTCAGCCAGCTTTTTGTCTATCTTGAGAACCACCTAATTGGTTTGTACTTGAAATAGTTGTCCTTTCCTCGACCACCGTGCATACATAGCCTTACCACTTTATGCCTCGCGCTCTAACAAAACTTGATATTTTTGATTCTCCATCTATGCCATAGGGTTAGTTCTTTTTTCTCAAGCGAAGTTAGTTGTTAACTTGAATCGGGAGCTAGATCTAAAAATTGAAAAAAAAAAAATATATAACAAGCGAGATATTTATTTGAACAATCAAAATAGCATGTTACTATTTTATACAGAAATAGTTTTAAAAATTATAAGATAGTAAATGTCCAAATCAGAGCTGTAAACTAGATTGTAAAGCACGCAGAAAGAGGATCAGATCATTTCTATTAGAGCTCAATTTGGACACTATAATCTTATAGTGGTTATATAAAGCACCGTGTCATTAGCTCGAATATCTTCTTTGGTCTGACATAAATTATTACAATAATACCCTTCACCAGAAAAAAAAAAAAAAAAAAAAAAAAAAAAAAGTATATATCATAAGAAACTGAACCTATTTTCAATGTAATTAAATGTCAATTATTAATAAGCCAGTGAATGTATTATATAAATATCGCTTGGAGAAAAAAAAGTGAAGAATGAAAAACTAAATTTTTGATTCAATTTTTTTTTTTTTTTTTTAATCCAAATAACTAGAAAATAATAATTTTTAAGAACTTCTTTTTGATTTTTTCTATTTATATAATGTTATATATTAAATGACTGAAGGTTAAAAAATAACATAAAACTTAGGAGTTATAGGAAACTTAGAACTCGGATAACCAACTGAAAGTCGTGTCGGATAACCAAATCAAGATTCTAAAACCGTTTCAATAATGAGTCTATTCCTGAAACCAGATGCAATAAATTGTTTGTCCTCGTTTACAGTCATCCAAAGTAGAAAAAATCACCCATTCCCTTCCTTTTTCCTTGCATGAAATTAAATAAAATAAAGTCAGAGGATAGAAAAAAAAAAATTCTTCATTATTGATAGATCTGAAATAATGTTCTTGTTAATCAGAATATAACGCACCAAACCTATGATGAATAGAACAAAAACGAATCACAAACTGTAGCAGTAATTGGGCTAATACACCAGGTTCAATCCTGATATGATTTTTTTCTTTAAGCCTCCATTCATTCAACCAAATCGAAATTTAAATTTATAAGATTAGGTCTAGCACGATCAACATATTTAGGTCCCAATCTGATACTTAATCTAGAACCTCCATTCTCCAGTTTAGCACTAATCAGTTTTATCAAGTGCAGCAGCTCTACTTTTTTTATTTAAATCGTCCTGATATTATTCCTCCAGTCCTTCATGCTAAATAATCTAGGCAAAAATTTATTTCAGAAAACCTTAGAGTTCTATTCTGCTGTGAACGTAAGAGAACACATTTCATTAGCATTCGTGTTTCTAGACCAATGATGCTACAGTGATTTTGTGACTGCGAAATACAAGCATTGACCTCTTTTAACACTATTTAGGTAATTTCGTCTTAATAGTAGCGGTAATTATATTGTTTTATACTTAAATTTCTTTACGTAATAAAATTTATTAACATCTATTTCTCCAAAATAATCATTTTTCTGATATTTGTTTTGGTTTGATTCTTTTTTGTCTCATGAAAATAATCTTATTAACCACAATTTAGCAATGTTGTTCTCTTGAATTTAAATATCTTGCACATAAACCCCACAAGTCACCCCAAAAATCAACCAACAAGACCAAACTATCAGTATAAGTAAGCACAGGCATTGCAATGCGTAAATTTAGATCTTTTCTGAAGACGTAGCTTGGTTCTAAATTGAATGGGAATCTGGGGAAGAATGAAACTTACAAAATCTTCTACGGACTTTAGAAAGTAAAATTGGACTATAATGAGTCAGTTTAATAAATAGTACATACTTAAAAGGCTAATTAATATCTCTCTTATTCTTTCTTCTGTTAAAATATTATAAAATAAACCAATTAAAAAAATAAATATTTATTTTTATTTACTATATCTTACATTAAATGGTCGACTGAGACGTATGAATCAGCCTGTAATTTTGTCTATAAAGCGCATAATCTGCTCAACCGCTCTGAACCTACTGATAGCAATCGGCGATAAGAAATACCCATCCCTTCAGCCAGCTTTTTGTCTATCTTGAGAACCACCTAATTGGTTTGTACTTGAAATAGTTGTCCTTTCCTCGACCACCGTGCATACATAGCCTTACCACTTTATGCCTCGCGCTCTAACAAAACTTGATATTTTTGATTCTCCATCTATGCCATAGGGTTAGTTCTTTTTTCTCAAGCGAAGTTAGTTGTTAACTTGAATCGGGAGCTAGATCTAAAAATTGAAAAAAAAATATAACAAGCGAGATATTTATTTGAACAATCAAAATAGCATGTTACTATTTTATACAGAAATAGTTTTAAAAATTATAAGATAGTAAATGTCCAAATCAGAGCTGTAAACTAGATTGTAAAGCACGCAGAAAGAGGATCAGATCATTTCTATTAGAGCTCAATTTGGACACTATAATCTTATAGTGGTTATATAAAGCACCGTGTCATTAGCTCGAATATCTTCTTTGGTCTGACATAAATTATTACGGTGATTCGTTTCTAATCCAATTATTGACCTCAGACCTTTACGAACCGGTTTGGATTTAGGTCCATCGATTGTTACCTTTCTCGCTCGTTCAACCTCGTAACAGGAAAAGTGCATTAGTTAATTAGTGAATTTAGCCGCTGAATGCATTAAGGAAAGATATTTGATAAAAATGATGTTAAAAAAAGTTATTAAGTCTTCATTGATGATAAATTATTTTAAGCCACAAGGAATATTACAGTTAACTACGTGTATTAGATAGGGTCCACTAACGGATCACGAATTCATAGCATGGATTAGAACTCAATAAATACTCATTATGTATACCCAGTACACTTTATGTTTTTCCACCTCCACTTCCATTTTATGCAGCAAAATATAGAGAAATAAATTTTAAAAACAATGTTAACAAAACTATGACCTATATGAAAGTATTATAGTGAAAAAAATTATTAAAAGATAAACCATAGTACCGTAGAATCAAAATATTTTAAAATAATATAATAGAATGAAAATAAGATAATGAGTTAACACGCAAAATACTCTTGAAAATAATGGAGTTCGTTTACGTTGTTAAAACAATATAAAATTGTGATACTTCGTTACATCTTGGGTGATTTTTGACTAAGGCTGTGAATCATATGCGATAAAAACTGAAAAATATACACATATATATGCTAATATATTGAGTAAAATATGCAATTAAATACCGAAAATATGCATCTATCTACATTATTTATAAAAATAAAAAATTGCAATATATACTTAAACATAAAAGTGTAATCTCAAGATTAAGAAACTAATTGTGATGGAAAGGGAAACAATAGGAAGAATACTATTAAAATGTAAAAAATACAATGAGAATATTAAAAAAGAAAAACGTTATAAAATTAAAATTACTTATTTTATGGAAGGGTCTGTCAGCTCGAACTTTAGTACAACATAAAAATTATCTGGTATCAGAACCAGATATTACTGATCCAGTGCTGGTTTGTGTAACAAACGTTTTTACAAATTTTGACTTCTTACCTTTATTTTATTTATACTTTATTGTTTATAGACAACAAGTTAATAAACATTATCAGGTTTAGCAATAAAAGTTCACTTTCACTTTAATAAACCAGTTCGTTTCGGGCACCCAGCTTGATTTTGATGACGTATCGTCCAAAATGCTTAGCTAATCCTCTTTTACAACATATAAATAAAGCATAAAAGTAAAAAATCGAACATAAAATGTCATTGATGAATGCTATATAAATATTTGGTTCTACATATAGATGCGCATGTATTAATAGGGAAAGGTGTATTTGAAACTAATAGTGTATATATATATATCATTCAAAGGAGCGCCTATAGAACGTTTTATATTGTCGGACAACTTCGAACCGCTTTCGTGTCGTAATGGCAGTGGGCGAAGTTCAGCCGTGACGGGCGTTGCTCAGTTCGTGGCTTCACTCGCCCCAGTTGATAGTGAAGTTGACCTTTATTCGTTGTAGTTACGTGATATGTGGATATGTTTCAAACTATTATTATTTTTTTATTATTGCATACATGATATAAATGTGTCATATTCATGTACACTAAAAAGTGGTTATGCCGAGGGGATGAAATACACTGTCAATATTAGCTGTTATCGGATTTTTCAATTCTCTTGACCACACAAAGGTATTTCTATGAAAGTAAGAAAACGATAATTTTGACTTAGCGTGTTTCACTTCTAAAACCACGATGAATTAATTTTGTTTAAAAATAATTTCAATTGCCTGATTTTTAATTGCATGTTTTACCTCAATAGAACATTCTTGGAAAGCTCATCTATGTATAATGAATTAAATTAGTCTCGATACAAGAGACAGTTCACAGCTGCTTCCTCTTTGTTAGATCTTCGTGATTTAATATTTTCACTTCCGTTTAGTCAAAAACATTCTCTTTCAAAATTACTACAGATTTCAAAAACCATTCTCACTATCCATCACTCACTCAATGAACTGGTTATAGTAATTTAAATTTTATTATATTTTCCGAAGACCGTCGAGGCTTATATTATTACTAAAGATACAAGAAGCGCACTGATCCATGAAGTAACTTACATATTACAATGGCTTGTTCTTGAACTACACGAACACGAGGTGTTGTAAATTACAATTATTCAAAAACGCAGCCGATTATTGGGGCCTTATGTTCAAGGTATAATGATAGGTTGGGCAGAAGCGAATACAGGTCAAGTTTATGGCAAAATGGGCTTTCAGTTTCGACGGGAACCGGTTTTGGGCCCGAATCTGGAAGCTCCCACGAAACGGGGCCATTCGAGACTCGTGGAGTCAACCGGGAAGAATTCTCACTCCCATTTATTCATTAGGTAACAATATCTCATTGAACAATCCGTTCCAAATTTGATAGTGCTAGGAAATACAATCCTTAATCAATTCCTAATAATAGTCAAATATTCTAATGAGGATAGAGAGAATTGTCACTTGTCGAGTATAGTTCGGATGCGTGAAACTTGAAATTAAAGTCCGTGAAAGTTAAAATTACTAAGAAAGTTAGTAATGCCAAGTTTTACAAGGAAATATATATAGTTAGCAATTCGTAGTTACTTAGTAACAATGCTTTATGATTTTATGAAGAAATGTCATTAAAATGTGTACGCTGTATATAGTTATTTCTTTACAACTTAATTTCAGTTTTTATTTTTTTTAAAAATTAAATTAAGTATTCATTGACAACTAAAAACCCTATTTCACAAAATGAATAAATCAGACGTGTTTTTTATTGAAAATTTAAAGTAATTATATTTGTATTAAGTAGCGTTGTTCTTGGTAATTATTGAGAATATATTTCAATTTCCGAAATAACATTAAGACCTGAGGAACAATTTATTATAACATGTTACATCTGCCGGTTAGTCTAAAAATCAGTCTTCTAGAATTAATTCTCTAGTCATAGATTTAGAAAGTCAATATGGCTTAAAAATTGTTGTTCTGCTCTTAAGGTCAAATATCAGAAATTATGTAACATCATAGGTCAGATTCCGTTGGCCTAATTTTCTCTCAGTTGTATAATTTTTACCAGCAAAAGAAGATATAATAGTGCGAAAACTCTCAATGTTTTACAGATGTGCATTATCTTGCGTTATTTTTGCATTTCGGTACTTCAGAAACCAGCTAACAAAATCTTGTGGAACCGAGTCTATACTATAAGCCGAAAATGCAATTAAGAATAGTGGCGGAGGCATTCAGATAGAATTATCAAACGAGCATACACTGGAAAAAGCGATTGCCACGGATTTTTGCTTTACATAACTACAGAGCCGAACAAGATTCGTTACTAAGGACTTCAAAAGAACACATCATTCAAAAATAGTGTTCATGACTGATATAGCCTCAGTTATCTAGAATTTGCAGTCCAAGTTAAAAGCAGGACTGGAATCGATAGATAATATGAAATTGACCCTACACCTTTGTTTGAATGCGGAAGAAGTGAACAAACAGCTGATCATATTCTCCGAAGCTACAGCTTTATGGAAGAACAAGGGAAGCAAAGGTGGATAGACCCCCACTGACTTGGCTTCCAAGCTACCTGGATGATCACAGAAGTGCCACTAACTTAACTTTGTCCTTTCCAGACTTGGAAAAAAAGAGGAATGGAGAAAAATAAGGGTTCTAGTAATTATTAGAAATTAGTATTGAGGAATTGATTGCCACTTCTATTGGAATTCCATATAAGTGGCAATTAATTCAATACATGTTGCGATTAATTCACCAATCCTAATTGTATTGATCTTTCCGTATCATCATGCGTACCTCGAGTCAATAGAAAATGTATACTAAAATATTTCCGATCTTGAACACCTATAAAACATAGATTTGATAGAACAATTTATAATAAAAAATTAATAACTGAATTGCATAAAACCAAATAATGATAAATCTTAAGAAGACTACTATTTTAAAATCCTTAGATTGATATTTGTTTTCTGTTTGATGAAAGTAATGTAACTTTTTTTTAATCATTACATCCTCCAGCCATATAAAGGTTATAATAAGGCAAACTTTAAACAGTAATGAAAAATAATACTAATTAAGAATGGCAACAATACTGCTTCCTACTGACTCTTCAATTACAGTTGTGCTTGGACTCCCAATCTGAGAATAAATTTGAAAACGTTTATCACTACAAGTATATAGTTAAATAAAATATTCAATATAGTTAAATAAAATATTCAATTATAATGAGAGGGTGTTCCAAAATAAATTGAGCTAAAACAAATCAGTGAAAAAATGTAATTAAGAAAATGAAAAAGTTAGCAGGCTCTGAAAAATATTTCCTTTCTTTTTTAGGGAATAAAAAACAGTTTTCGATGACTCTTTCATTTGAAGTTAAATACATAGGTTGTAGGATCCAAGCCTAATTATTGATACTTGTAAATTATCGAATGTTGAGTATTAAATACGTTTTAATTTAACAACTAAAAATAAAATAATCTGTTGGAAGTCTCTATGGTTTCTAACGCAAAAAACAATATTATGTGAAGTTTCATCATGATTTCTCAAGCAGAAGTATTACTTCATCAGAATAATTGCATACATAATCATTAATCAGTACTTTAATTAATATTAATTAGAGCTTTTAATGCATATAATTTCAAAACGGACAAGCCGAGAGGATATTTAGCATCTTAAATAAACATTTAACAAACTGTTTGTATCTCATTTTTTGTATCAGAGAGCAGTATTCAAGGGACTAAATAGGATATATTAAAATACAGTTCCTATAACACTTTTTCCTCACAGTGCATACATGGGTGGTAGAGAGGATTAATTATATATCATATATATATATATGTGTGTGTGTGTGTGTGTGTGTGTGTGTGTGTGTGTGTGTGTGTGTGTGTGTGTGTGTGTGTGTGTGTGTGTGTGTTTAATAAGTTTCTTGAGGTTGTGAATAAAATAAAAACTTATTTTGGCGAAGTTTCGAGGCTACATATATTGTTCTCATAATCATGCCCTGCACCTTAGTAAGAATGTCCTTGTATTCTGTTAGATTTATGAAGTTGATTCATAACTGTGATTATGTGAGGATAAGAAGAATACTATCATGATTAAATATCGCTCAACATTGGCCAGGCTTAGGCCATTACTGCATTAATTATATATTAAACAAAAAAAAAAAGTATATACATTAAAATGGAAAGTTAAAATATGTAGGATTCATATCCTGCATTTGCATGAGATTGTCAAGGTGAAAGTAGAGGAACTTAATAGAGAGAGCAGGAACAGAGAATAATTCTGCCTGATATACGACACCAAAGCCTGTATAATACACGGGGGGGGGGGGATGCGCTTTCATTCTTGTATCATGTTTTCAAGAACGGATGATATAAAAGTGTTCCAAAACGAACTATTTTATTTAACCAGAACAAGTTGGAATTGGTGATTACAAAATTATCAAATATTACTCCAAAAATACAAAAACAAATGACAGATTGTTATATATGAAATCTGCCTAAATATAATTAATTTTTATAGAAGTTATAGAACACATCAAATTGTTATAAATACGTATTAGGCTAGTTTTGAAAGAATCCAAACACAAAATAATAACAATGATACATATCCACTATCTACGAAGTTCCTGTTCATAACAAAACGGCAGAAGTTAATAATTCAATGATCAACAAACTCAATGTTTACTCGCAGACTAGAACGGCGGCATTTTCGGGTCTTCCACTTTCCTTGACCACAAAAAATATACTATGTACCGGTGAAACTTGCCACATCTCAATTATATATAAACATAAGTTATATCCTGATTTTTTTTTTTTTCAAGGTTTCTAATCATCCTAAGAAATTTGGCCTTGTACAGAAGCTGAACACATAATTTTTACTTGGAGGTTTTTACTTATAAGCCTATGTATTAAGTTAAATTTAAATAAAATAGAGTAACAAAGCAGATTGTTGTTAACTTATTAAGGTTCACTATTTCCTGAACTATTTCCGCTACTATCTTTTGAAAACATAATTTCATTTAAATTGCTTAGACTTTACTCAAAATTTAAACTATCGCTCCCACTACATTAATGATTCTATTAATATTCCTAGGATGACTGAGCTACAAGCGGTCCATGACTGTGAAAATAAAAATTGATTGATTGATTGATTGAGAAATTTCGGCATTCTAGAAGTGGAATAAACATAGTGCGGATAGTACTTAAGTACCTAACGTATGTAGTACGTTCTCATAATAAATACATAAATAACTAATGACGTAAAATTAGATATGTTTATAAAATTCGAGACCAATGATCGTTATCAGTCTACTGCTCAAACCAACAACGTAGCTAATTTTGATTTACTTTTAGTAGTTGTTTCATAGTATAATTTTACTTGGTATGTGGTCTAAGAAACAAGAAAAAATTAAGGAAAGTTTGATCTACAATATATAGTCTACAAAAGACCCCAATCGTTATGTCTTCTAATTTTATCACAGAAAACAGCTAAAGATTTTTTGAACCCAGCTGATGCAGAATGTCAAGGTTGATGACATGAATTTGATCCGGCCACTTTCACTGGCAAGCTCCCCTCACACCTCGCAGCCAGCAGAAAGTTAACAGCATAATTTTATTATAGGATATAAAAATTTCAAAATTCAAATAAGACGTTTAGTACTACTTTACTCTACATATTATAGCACTTTCACCGAAGTGAAATTCAAGATGACCGGTAGGAGTTGGTATATATGTATTAGGTAACGATCGAGCTCAGTGAAGACTCTAGATGGCTCAAATTAAACACTAACAATAAGTGTCTTTTAATAAGTAAAAAAAAAATTGAAGCACCTTACGAATATTATAATAAATTATATGAAAAACTGGGTATAACTAACATCTAGTCAGTTTTCAATTTAATCCATTGGAGTATAACATAGATAAACAATTTTATGATTTCTCCAGAGGAGACGAAATAAGTTACTTGTAACGTGAGTACTAAACAAGATTTTTTTAAATTCGACTTCTCGGACATTTTAGTATCTTATCTTATAATTAATATTATTTTATTATCGGAGGTTATTTCGAATTATAATAAAGAAGCATCTACGATCATTTTAACAGTTTTCCACGACGAGAAGGGAAAAGAAATACCTAAAATATAGTTGAGCAGTATTTAATATTGGAAAACGGAAGTGAAACATTGCACTTGCACCTTTCTACTTCAATAAAATATGTATAAACAAAAGATTCAAATCGAAAATCATTTGAAACCAGCCTGCTTGGGCTTGAACGAATTTTATTGAGGAGATCAAAAGAGCCAATTATTCCACTCACTGTCTAACAAAATGAAGGCCTAAAATTGAAATAGCTGCTTCATATTCAGAAAACAATACATCACGATGCTTCTACAAATTGGGAATTTTAAAGGAATTGGGAAGAAATAACCAAAACGTTAATAAAAGAAACCGGAAAGCTAATTGCTAATGAAGAATCACTATAATCACTATTTTTTTTTAACAGTTGAGTTATTGTTACCTAGATTATTTTTTATAAACCTTTTGCTCATTTTAAAGCTAATATCCGGCCCTTCTTTACAAATTTTTATAAGAATGTTAGCTTTTAATAAATTAAAAAATAATGATAAAACGCAGATTGGTTTTTATGGAATGACATATATAGCTTGTTGAGCTAGTTTCCTGCTCCTTGTTTTGCTTCAACTGTTCAAGGGTATCGTACATGCATTTTTTTTTTCCTGTGTACTTGCACTCTAGCATTAAGGAATATAGTGACCATACAATACCCGTTCCTAAGCAGAATTGCTTTACTGAAAAAAATATTAAGATTAACGTTACTATTTCTTGAAATATAATTTAGAATCAAGATATTAATTACTAAAGACTCTCTTTGGATCATTTCATGTAAAATAAATAAATAAATGTAAACCCAGTACACTTTAAACTTTTATTTGGTTGAGTAAAAAGTAATTTCACTTAATCCCAATAAGTATTAATCCCAATTTAAATTCTCTTATTTTTATTAATCCTTATCCAATACAGCTATATTGTAGCGTCTTCGAAAACTCACAGTCCATATAACATTCTGCACATAAAGATGGCGCTATTGATTTCCCTAGTCAAAAGTTAGCATGAGCTTTGAAAATGGAGATTCGAGATCATTTTCGTGATATTTAGCTTTTTCTCATCCGAAAAGGGAAAATTACAGCGCAGGCTAATCGAAAAATATGTGTGGTGTTTACAGTGATGAGAGCTCAAGTGAATGCCAGAGCCGATTGGTTTGCTCTGTTGGTTTGAGCCGATTGCCATTTGTTTGCTCGTTTTCTTTTGAGAAATTTCGATATTTATAATGAACTTCGCCCTGACCAAATGCTGAGAAATTCGATTAAATTCTTTCAAAATTGGGGTAAATCCACATATTTTATTTCACAATATCGCCTTGGGGCTAAACATAATGAATAGTAAAAATATAATAGATCGAGTTAGCATTTGTGATTTTCTGCTAAAAGAAAGCTAAATCGAATCATTTTGACACATTGCATATAAATCACAGCATATTTGGTGCTTCAAAATTAAAGTAAAACATAAATCCTGTGAGAACTTTTGAAAATAATATTTAAGGGAGCCCCGATCGGTCTCTTGATAATTTTTAATTAGTAATTTTAAATTGTTATGAAAGGAACAACTAAGTAACATGACAGGGTAATGTCAATTTAATGTGTAAGGAGTAAAGATCATATTATTTTAAGTTAACTAAATCTCCATTTTTTTAGTAACTGAAAGGGGATCTAGGACTGCTAATGTTATAATCCAATTATGATACTGTTATAGTAACTATTGTCTTGTTGAATGGTGCGACCTTGGGTCTAAGAGGGCGGACCCGGAGGGAAAAGACGAGAAGGCTAAAAGCAAGGCCGGTGTTGGCTGAAGTCTTATGTTTTTTAATATATATATATGTGTGTGTGTGTGTGTGTGTGTGTGTGTGTGTGTGTGTGTGTGTGTGTGTGTGTGTGTGTGTGTGTGTGTGTGTGTGTGTGTGTGTGTGTGTGTGTGTGTGTATATATAATATATATATATTAGGGACTTTGCCATTCATATACTCTCACAAGATAAAGTAGTAAAGAAAAATATGTACAAGCATAACAATATAATATGCTTATCTCAGTAACAATAAAAGGCAATAGAATCATGAAAATAGATAATGGACAAATATCAAAAAATGAAATGTGTTTATGTAAGCTAACTTCAGCATCCAAATGGAAATATGAAGAACAATAATGTGGTTTGTAATTTGTTTTTGTTTTTAAATAATATAAATAAACATTTACGATTCTTGAATCACTTTTCGATTTATTCAAAGTAGAATAAAATGAGTAAGGATATCTTCCAGCTGGGTATCATTTGATAAAACTGGACATGTAATACAATACTTGTTACTAAACTGCATTTGCTAAAACTTGTCAGCTCAAAAAAAAAAAAAAATAATAATCTTCATTATTATTTGTACATAAGAATTCTAAAATAAACTGAAAATGATGTAAATTAATTTTGTGAAAAAATGTGAAATATCAAAACAAGATAGCTATGACACGTAGAATGCATTTTACTTATCTATTTAAAGAAAAAATTATACAATTTAATTACTCATCATTACCATCACTATTGCTTCCGCATTCTTGATACGGATATTCCGAAATTTCGTAATCTTTCAGCGCGATGTCTCGAACATCCCTGAAGCAAGACAGTTGCTTGAAAATTCTGTTCAGTCTTGAGGTAATTTTCTTAAATATCGTATTTTTATCGAATAACTTGGGGTTTTTCGAAAACTAAACCATTCCAGTCAATTAAAGTTCTTCACAGTTGTTGATTTATTTTTATTTTTTACACTAGATTTGTTTGAAGATTTAACATTATGCAATTCGATTTCACAAATGTGAGGTGATAACCATGTATGAAAATGTTTTTTCCTGTTGATTTTGATTTAATGGTTGCGCTTATTCGGGGAGTAGCACTTTTTTGGCCTTTGTGTTTTTTCAATTGTTGCATGAATAATATGCGCTTCAAGATAGGTATGCTTATATTCCATGAATTTTAACTCAATGATTCGTAGATTACCAGTTGCCAAATTCACAGAATAGAAGGTGATTACAAGGATATTTCGATGTTGATTCTTCCCTTCTTTCCGTTCCATTTTTCATCACAGTAGAATACGAATTAAAAAAGTTTAGTTAGACAGTTAGCGGTAATAGTAATTTGTGACAGGTTTGTTGTTCATTTAGCACTGTGCTGCATTAACCGTGATTTTTATCTTTTTATACAACCATTGATGTAATAATATATTTCATATTCATTTGTTAAGGAAATTACCGTTTGTTTTTTCACTCTTTACAATAACCGATACCATTACCACTGATTCATGAAGCATAGTGCACACAAGAACTATATCGAGATATTGCACAAAATCCTTCATGGAATATCTAACAGTGGGATAAGGTACATTTGTGCATTTTTCAATCATTTTCAAGAGGACACAGAACATTTTTTGTTATATGAACCAACATTTAAATATTATTTGACATAAATCAGATGTACACTTGTAACTGTTTCCCATCACCAAAAAAGTGTTGGCAATATGTCCAAACTAAAAAATGAACAAAACACATCGTTTTCAAAGGTATTGAAAAATACACAAGGGCAGCATACGAATATACCCAGAAAAACAGTATATTTCAAAGCCTCAATTTGATAATGGAGAAATATTCAAATAATTTTAAGAACAGAGGAAAATGCTCAATAATTGTGATTAACATGAAATGAAACATAATTCTTAACCAGATCGATTATGATTTTTTAAACAATTATAATTTATCCTTCTTTTCATCACAAAATTGATTCATGAATATCAATCCTTTAAACAAATTATAAATGAATAATTTCCTGATTACAACAAAAGGGAAAATTGGAAATCTAATCTGTCAAATTATAACTTTATTGCAACAACTGGCACAGAAGTTGTTTGTCTCACGACACTAAAAGTTATACAACATTCGAGTCCCATAACTAGTACCTGTCTTATGAAACCGTTCCACGTACTGAAGCATCTGTAGATGCTCACTACAAATGGTTAGAAATGTTGTGAAAAAAAAGTGAAGCCAAGACAGCCACATAATAAACGTGAATCCAACTTGCTACAAGACGGTTTTACACAATCATGTCAAATGTTGCTAACATTTTTGAATCCCCTAACTTTAGTCAACAAGACACCATTTTAGGTTGATACCCGTGGCCCTTAAATCAGCCTTATTCAACCACAGGCTGAAAATAATGATTTCGAGCTCTGCCTTCAGGTGAGGTAGGTCTCAGATTGCAATTGCTGAATATACTTCAAAGCATTGATATGTGAACTAACTAATTGCTAGTAAGATATCTATAAGATGACCTTAATAAATAGAATAAAAATATTTATTTAAAAATTCCGATCCAACGATAAATATCGTAAAAACGATTTGTGATAATTTATGCAAGTCTAATATTAAAGTAGATATTAAAAAAAAATAAAATAACTCAATTTCTCCCTGACTGGGAAAAATAATAGATCATGGATATTTTTACCTATTATCTACGGCTTTTCCCTATTTACATTTTATACAATTACATTTTTGACAAATGTTATATAACAAAAAATATTCTCCATTAAATTTCCGATAAGGAGACTTAATTGTTATCGATACGAACAACACCAACAGAGCAAGAGCGTGTCAAAATATTACATTTTTGTGGGGGGAAAAATGTTACACATTTGAGAGTGAAAAACTATTATACATAGTTTAATGTGAAAAAACCGCTAAACCAAAAAGGTATAGACCCCAGCCAAAAGAGATATCCATGTCAAAATTCTACAAGAATTAAATACTACACATATACATTGGGAGCAAAAAATGTAAAGAAGAAATCTGAAAATGAAACAAATGTAACACTTTAAAAACTTGTTAAAATTATTTTAATTTAACTTATTACTTTTAATAAGTAGGTACTGATCGTGTCTGTACCTAAGGTTTAAACCATTCTCCTTTGTGCTAGCAGTGAAACAAGCAATATTATAGTGACATCGTAACAACATTCATACTATATTCTGAAGTAAGAACAAAATGCAATATACCGCTGAGTACAGCTGAAGCACTCCAAGACGTAAGGAAAATCCAATCACATATTCGATGATCTCGAAAATTGTAATTTATAAAAAAAGTTCTGATCTCTAACAGTAACAAAAAAAAACAAAAAACAACTTTATACTGACTGTAATAGACAGTAAATGTAGGGTTACTGTTTTTTTGTTGTTTTTTTCTTATCCTCCTTTTATTAATTTAAACAAACAACATAACGTATAATAACAATTAGATCATTTGATTCCAATTGTTATTATTTGTTGTTTGTTTAAATTAATAAATGGAGGATAAGAAAAAAAACAACAGTAACCCTACATTCACTGTCTATTACAGTCAGTATAAAGTTGTTTTTTGTTTCTGTTTTTTTTCTTTGGGAGATTTCTACATGACCCAATGGAAGAAATATTGACATAGTTGAGGTGGGTGTATGATCACTTAAATAAGGTGGTTATAATTTTAAAAATATTAATCGTGTTTCGATCTCAGTTTTATCTACTTCAATAATTAAAATGTTTCCTCTAGGAAAATTAAGTCAAATATATTTTAAAGTAATACTATTATTAAATTAAAATTATGAAAACCATATACTATATTATTAAACTGATATCCATCCAAAAAATATTCAAATCGCGAGCTGTTTAAACCAATACTAATCTACCAACTAAGCTGGAGTAGAATGGACTAACAATCTACCAAAGGGCTTTTAAGAAGTGTTGATTTTTTTTTTTTTTTTTTTTTTTTTTTTTTTTTAATGTTTATTCAATTTAAAACGTATCATTTTATATTTCTCTAATATTATATCGCACATGTATTTCAAATGTGGCACTATTCAAAAGCCTAAATGTAATCTATACTATTATATAAAAGGGCAACCCACGTTTCGTTTGTGATCACTAACCACGAAAACTACCGACCCAAACTGTACCAGATTTTTTACCACATCATCTTTATAGTTCTAGGAAGGTTTAGCGATAATATAATCTACCGATTTTCAATCAACTTTTTTTTATTAAAAAAACGATAAAACGAGGATAGCAGTGAAATTTGAAAATTGACCGACAGGTGGCGAGCGCCACTCTACATGAGAGGTTACAAAAGCTCAGTGTTATTTAAGCAAAGCTTGACATTAATAATAAAATTTACTTATAGGTATCAACTATATTAAAAAGTTTTAAATATGTGTTGCGACGTGTGGATCCCAGTGAAGATTGATCATCCACCGATATGTAAGCACCATTCCGCAATTAAGTTTACAATGGTAAAACTGCTGAACCCATCGCTACCAAATTTAAACTACATCTATTCCATAGTTCTAGGAATAATGAAATTTACAATAATAATGTTGAAATGTACAATGCTGAGTGGCTGAAACGAGATTTGCCATAGTCATTTCCGATCATAGTTAGAAATTAAAATTCAACCAGATGAAATCAATAAAATTATTTCTGCCGAGCAATCATTAGTATCAAATCAAAATGTCAATTTGTTTTTTGATATTGTGAGTCAAATACAATATCCATTATATTATATCCATGGGCCCATAGTTGTAAGCACTGATAATGTAGTCAATTATCCGAAATAGTTGTTTAATATTCCCTGTTCATCTGGATTACCAACTCTTACATTAAAATTAAAAACTGGATTTCCAATTATGCTTTTACTTATTCTTCAAACACCGATCAAATCAGTGCAATTTTAACCAGTGACTGCTATACGTGAAAAAATATCATTGAATAAAACAAGATTTTTATTGACAATCACAAAAACGTTTAATTTTTAGTTAAAATTATCTATAAAATGTTTAGTTAAATTTACTTATGAGAGCGAGCGAAGTTTCATCTGGGGATACTAGTAAATATATAATTTTCACAGTCTTGGGTAAAATATTGAAAGTGTACATGAATTATCTTTTAATACCAACCGCAAGTGAGAAGTAATAGGTGTGATTAGAAGTTAATTCGATATATTTCCGACATTTAATTACAATTACATTGACATTAGAATAAATCAAAAATACAGATTTTTAAATTGTATCAGTTTAGAAATGCATGTGGTATTTTTTCTTTAATTCAGCGGAATATAAGGATACAGGTCATGGGAGGCATCATCATCATCAAACCTTCGGGTGAATCAATGAATCAATGAAATGCAGGTCTACTTCGTCTAAGGTCTAAGGCGAGCGAACTAGTCAGGAGAGGGGACTATCGATCGTCAGGCAAGATGAAACGATGGCGCTCCCTAAAAAGTTTTTTACTTGGACGTGATTTTTTATTTTATTTTTTCTTCTAGTGGTATTCCTGGCCAACTTCTTCTTATATATCTCTAACAGTCAACTACTCTATTTAGACAAAAGTTAACTGTTATACGTAAGGGATTGATAGTGTTAAACTATGTGTGTGGATGTGGTAAACGAAATATTTTTTTTATAAAAACAATTTATGCACCAAGAAACCATCCAGATTTCACCAAATACGAGATATTTTTAAAAGTAAGAGGACGTTTATTAATTTCAACACTTACAAGAATATCTAATAAACATAAAACTAAATGTATGACCGACAATTCGTACAGGTGGAAGGTTAAAAACTACATTAATTACGTGATACCAGTGATTGTTCCATGGGTGTGTTGCAGTCGGCGCACATTCCTTGGAAGGCAAAGCAGCACGAGACTTTCGTCATTACCCTCCTTCTCAGTCAGCTCTTTGGCACAGCGTATTCCATAGCATAAAATAACATATAAACTGGGCGACACAAGTGTCCATGATCAGTTACATGACTTTGTCGCCCAGTGAACGTAGCGATGTCGGCAAATTTTTACGGGAGCAAAAATTTCAATTAAAATACAGTTTTTCAAAATGATAAAAAAATGGCCTCGTGCAAATAATTTTGCTTTTAAAAGAGTACAACACAAAGGATTCATTAATATGAGATTAAAAAGTCACGGTCAATCCGGGTCAGTGTCAGTACGATGTATGAACCGGGGTTGCGTGACTGAGGCAAGCAGAAGGCGATTCCATCGAAGCATCAGCTGATTTTCATGTCACCACATGAAAGCTCCCCTCCTAAGTTCTCATCGTTCAGGGATGATGTAATTGGGCTGTTTGCTACAGATAAACTCCCTGCATCCTGGAGTATGACATCTTTTACGGCAAAACTGTACTACTATTTGAAGGTGTCTGAACACAAGACAGTATTTAGAAAGTTGGTAGAGTCGTATGTTTCTCTGACTTTACACAGCGCAGGCCCTGAAAGAGCTGTATCAG
This sequence comes from Euschistus heros, assembly GCA_003667255.2. Classification (NCBI taxonomy): domain Eukaryota; kingdom Metazoa; phylum Arthropoda; class Insecta; order Hemiptera; family Pentatomidae; genus Euschistus; species Euschistus heros. The sequence goes on along the minus strand of RCWM02000078.1, from coordinate 812,621 downwards.
TCCATACCAATTTAAAAACTATCAAACAAACCTGCTTCTCGCGTGAAGCTATAAATTCACGTATGCACATAGTTCTCAATGGTATTGGTACGGCTTATTTCGACCCGATACCAGCGGTTGTAAAATTTCTAGAGAAAAAAGAAAGAAGAAGAAAACTCCCTGACATAGAGTTATATCAAGATCAGGAGTTTGTGAAAAGATTTTTCGCAAACGACTCAAATCAGTAAATGTCTCAAACAATCTTTCTTAGATTATGTTAATGTTTTTGATATTTTCAATCTGAAATCTTATGACTAGTTTTGTAGATTAGTTATTCTTTGTTTAGAAACTAAAGGTATTTTTTAAGAATATGAGGATTTGGTTTTGTTTTTTTGCAACATACTAATCCTAAGATTTTGTATGTGTTGTATTATTTATTGTGCAATTATACTACCAAGCAGATGGCGTTTGTTTCTTTCAATACAATAGCTTACGTTTTCTTACAATTCAATTACTTACCATCTATCCAAATGATTATAATATACCTAAACTAAAATGTAAAAAAAAAAGCTTACATGGGCCTATTTCATAAAGAAACAACGCTACAATTTAAAAAAAACCTTGAAACCGACCCATGGGAGCACAAATGTCAAGGTTTTTTTTGGAATTGTAGCTGTAGAGTTGTACTTCTATCTTTATGAAATAGGCCCATGGTGTCAATTTTAAAATAGGTTCATACGTCATAGAGTGGACCAAATTAATTGTCAAACTAAACTACAAGTATGATTGTACATTTTTGCAATTGCACAATTTCTTGCAAGATACCTTGTATTTAATAAGGTGTTTTTCCAGCAAACATTATGAGTTCCGCAATTTATTGTTTACTTAAAATATTTTATTCTAGTAAAAATAAAATTAAACCTTATCGTAATTAATTTTTCGTAAAGGTAAGTTAAAACAAATATTTGGTTTCCCAAGAAAATATTCTTACAAGTACATTAAGAAATTAAAGTATATAAAAACTCGTAATCGAAATACGGTTTTCAAAATACCACGTTCTTCTAGGAAGGGTATCATTAATTGAAGTAGGGAGTTTCCGGTATTCAAAACCTCACGGACAATGTTAATTAAGAGTTAAAACGGCCTAAAAATGCGTCATTTGACACTTAATTTTGAAATATTTTCCCCCGGACCCCCCACCCTACCCCCGGTACTTTTGCCGTCCCGTATGTCGCCCAGTCAAAATCCCTTGAAATATGCACTGGCGTATCCTTCGCTATTTATCAATGTCACCCACGGCGCATGAAAGGTTACTGTGTAAAGAATAATTATCCCATATTTTGATTTACAATATGTTTTATTAAACTACAAATTAATCTTGAAATATTTGTTAAAGTTACATTACGTTTATTGGTTTTGGAAATAGAAGATTAGTCATCCTCCGTAACGATGAGGTTTGTTCCCTCCCAAACAGTATATTTTAAAAAACAAAACATCTATGACAATATTATGTGCACTTAAAAAGGTGAAGTAAAGGCCAAATATTTACCAGTACTAAAATTGATGGTTATACCAACGATACAATGAGAATAATGTTTCGTGCTCTTAATAATGGTTTCGAAACTCTGACCAATCTAACATCGAAATAACTGCATTTCTTAGCAAACCAGAAAATTCACACAGCCAGAACAGCAAATCAGCATTTCATTAATTTCACGAATGAGTAAAGTTGGAGCGAGGTTAGTTATCCCATTAACATCGAAACATTCAAGAATGATTTAACGATTTAAAACCTATTAAAAACAATTTTAATTAATTTTTTTAATGTGTTCTTTGTGATACTTCATTCACGGAAAGAGAATGTCCTTTTTAAAAAATGTAATAGTTAATTAAATTTTCAAAAAAGGTGGTCAAAAAGACAACAAGGGCGGGATATCCTTGTGTCATCTTAAAAATAGTTAGATCCTGAAAGAGATTTCAAAATAGTATCCCTAACTGTTCTGCCAAAAGGATTAAACGGGATAAAATAGTGTATTTAACGAAAATTAAAACAATTTTTATAAGGACGAAAACTAATTTGTCAGAAAGGAGTGGCTAAAGGTGTCCTTCAGCCGTCAAAAATCGTCAGATCCTGGCAGATCTGAAACCAATATTCAGTAAACCAGTAAAGGAATTCAGTTACACTTGAGGTTTTCTAAACACCTTGTTGTAAATTATATACGGGGTCAGATATAAATGTGGGGGGAATTAGTAGTGAAAGCAAGTGTTGTTTCTCACTCTCTTTGAGAAATCGAGCAGCCAAAATATTCTTTGTACAATACTTGTAAGAGGTGGTTAAGGAATGTTATAATAAACACTATGAATATTCGCAACATGGGTGGCAACATTTGTTTACCAGAAAATAATAATTACCGTTACTGAATGTTTGTATATATGGTATGTATGTGGGCAGAAGCACACATCATATTTGTCTAAAATATTTTTAATTAACATTTATTGTTCACCAATAAAGTGGATAAGTACCTAATCAATTAATAGTCAAAAACAACCTCCAAACTTTTGATCTACGAACTAACTCTTCTATATAATATTGAAAGACTGATATGTCTATTCCAAAACCTTGAAGCATATTCGTTAAAAAAAAAAAAATGACAAAAATGTAGACCTGACAAGAACAAAATAGTAGAAATTAGTGACTTTGGAGCATAACATCACAACTATTAAAAGAGCAATCAGTTCAGCGTAAATTACAAATTCTTATCACAACAATTTCTATATTGTTTCTTGGATTAGATACAAAACAAAAGGAAAAATCCTCCAATCAATAAAATCAATGTTTTCCATGCATTTAAAAACAAAAAATACAGAATTTCTTAATACCGTGTTTATAATTATCTGCTTGCGATAAAGTAGCTAAAGGTTTTTGCAAAATCATTACCATTCCAATGATCTTTTAAAAAATTGATTCTTCAATATAAAACTAAATTAAATAAATTCTTGTTTGATTGGACAGCCTACTAAAACTGAAAGTTGTTAATATGTTTTATTTTATTTTAGATTTTGTAAGATATAATTATTTGTAAATATTGTGGCTAAACCTGTTTCAGAGTGGAAAGGCTGAAAAATTTGGCCTTGATTGATTGTTATGTATTACGAGTTTAATTCCTGACAAACCACAATTACCACAATCGGGACCTGCTTCTACATTGAGCCCAATCCTGAGGGAAACTGAATGTCGAATAACTTTTTCGATTGTGGTTCGTGATTAATTAATTTCACCTATGTTTAAAAATTATCAAAACGAAAGATAGTTTATGCAACGGCTAAAAAAATAATTCAAGAAACGAAGTTAGTTCAGACTAAAGCAAGAGACTTGGTTTACAATAACATGGGAAGGAGACGGCGCACAGTGGGACGAAACGGTGTTTTTTCTGGACATCGCATTTTGAGCTTCTAAAAATTATTGCATCGACTTTAAATTTCATACAGATATGTTTTCAAGGGTTTAGAATTCGAATCTGAAGTATATCCCCCCCCCCCTCCTATCATTTCAAGATTTTGCTCGATTAACCAATAGTGTGTCCAAAAAATCCAATTTTCGTTTGTTCGTGTTTTGATTGAAGGGATATTATTTTCTATGATTTTTGATGTGCCCTATCGAATTTCAAAAACCTTCAAATCAATCAGTTTACCGCTATGTGAGTTATACGTATTTTATGCCTTATTCGTCGATCAGATTTTCTAAAAATTAAATGAATTACGGTTTTTCGACATTTAAATCAAAAAATAAAATGTATTAATATTTACAGTATGCGAAAATTTACTATTTTCTAAATTTATACAACTAACCAGCTATAATTAATCCCGACTTCCCGAGATGATTAAGTGATGATTTAAAAAAAATAAAAAAATGGACTATGGCTTCAAGCTATCAAACATGTATACAGGGTGTTCGGAAGATCGTTGGCCAAAAAATTATCTCGGGTAGGGAGGTTCATTTTGAACCTTTTTAAGGTCACTTACCTATATACAAAGTCTTACGGTTTTTTTTTTTTATGATTTTTTTTTGTAAAAATGGCCAAATCCAAACATTTATGCCTTATAACTCCGTTGTTTACTGATATATCAACGCCATTTTTTTTTTCCTGTAATTACTAATACATTGTCCATGTAAAATAAAAAAGATATGGTGCAAAAAACAAATACCAAAAAAACGGGAGATCGTTAAATCTTGTCAAAGGCAAAAATAAAAATTATGAACTTCAAGTTTAGGTTCAATAAAAAAAAAAAGTAAGCGCAACAGCCAAATCCAAATTGTTTTAAAAACTTCTCTATTTAATACTCTTTAAAAAAATACCATTTGCAGGCACGCAGCACATCTAGTTTTTTTTATTTTTTATAAAGTAACAAAAGGGTGCTACCAGCGCACACTGACAATAATAATGAATAGAATCATATTTTTTATGCAAAAAGTAACAAATAGTTGTGTTTCTTTATAGCATAGGTTTAACTGCATATTTTCTCTTTCTTTCCCGAAATTTCGATTTTATCAGAGTTTACTTTATCTACATTTTTGTAAACAATAATCAGGGAACAAAATTAAACTAATTTTAAATTATTCATAAATTTAATTTGTAGAGTATCACAGATATTGCTCAAAATGATCTCCACTATTTCTAATACAAGCACGATATCTTTTTCTTATTTCTGTGGTTGTTGTTCTTAAAACAAATTCTTCCTTCATTATGGTAAATGCGGCATTGATTTTTTGAATAAGTTGTTGTCTTGAAAACAATTCTTCATTATAAACCAAATCTTTGACACGGTCCCAGGCGTAATAATCGAGCTGCGTGAGGTCTGGAGACCGTGCTGGCCACTCAATTGGACCCCGTCTTCCTATCCAGGATTGTGGGAAACAATTGTTTAAACATTCTCTTACAGGTAAGTTGTAGTGGGCTTTTTCAAAACAAGAACTTTTTTAAAAAATCAATGCCGCATTTACCATAATGAAGGAAGAATTTGTTTTAAGAACAACCACAACAGAAATAAGAAAAAGATATCGTGCTTGTATTAGAAATAGTGGAGATCATTTTGAGCAATACCTGTGATACTCTACAAATTAAATTTATGAATAATTTAAAATTATTTTAATTTTGTTCCCTGATCATTGTTTACAAAAATGTAGATAAAGTTAACTCTGATAAAATCGAAATTTCGAGAAAGAAAGAGAAAATATGCAGTTAAACCTATGCTATAAAGAAACACAACTATTTGTTACGTTTTGCATAAAAAATATGATTCGATTCATTATTATTGTCAGTGTGCGCTGGTGGCAACCTTTTGTTACTTTATAAAAAATAAAAAAAACTAGATGTGCTGCGTGCCTGCAAATGGTATTTTTTTAAAGAGTATTAAATAGAGAAGTTTTTAAAACGATTTGGATTTGGCTGTTGCGCTTACTTTTTTTTTTTATTGAACCTAAACTTGAAGTTCATAATTTTTATTTTTGCCTTTGACAAGATTTAACGATCTCCCGTTTTTTTGGTATTTGTTTTTTGCACCATATCTTTTTTATTTTACATGGACAATGTATTAGTAATTACAGGGGAAAAAAATGGCGTTGATATATCAGTAAACAACGGAGTTATAAGGCATAAATGTTTGGATTTGGCCATTTTTACAAAAAAATTCATAAAAAAAAAAAAAAAAAAACCGTAAGACTTTGTATATAGGTAAGTGGCCTTAAATAGGTTCAAAATGAACCTCCCTACCCGAGATAATTTTTTGGCTAACGATCTTCCAAACACCCTGTATATGTATATACAGACTGATTGGTCAGTTACTGTGTATATATTTTTATGGCTATCGCTGTCATTTGTTAACAACAAACGACTATACAATAACTAAGACTATTTGTGGATCACGTTAATATAATAGATTGCAACGAATAAACAGTACATAATTTAACCTACTTCTAATATTATATAATTGTTTTTTCTATTTTTCTTCATTTATATATTTTTTTTCTTCAATCTTTATTCTGTTTATCAATCATATCATTATATCATCATCTCATCATATCAGATCATCATGCCATTTCATCATATCAGCTTATAAATTCGTTTGATAATTATAGCTTAAATTTCATCTTAACTCAATTATATTAAATTAAAGTTAAATTATTTAAGTGTTATTCTAAAAATATTTTATTTGTTATTATAAAAATAATTTGTATAAATATTTATTTAAATAAGCGTGATAAATATTTATCAAGCAATATTTAAATGAGAACGCGTAGAAATATATGCACCCATTTCAGGGTGCCTATTACCATTACTGCAATGTGGAAAAATAACTCAACTAAACATTTAGAAATTAACAAAATACAATTCTAAACTAAAAATTAGGGGTCACCTGTGGTGTAGTGGAAAGCATAGCAACCTAATATACCCAAGATCGCGGGTTCGCAGCCCGGCAGATGACCTTAGGATTTTTTAAAGGGAGTAAAAAATCCTTAGCTATGCCGTCCTTCGGAAGGGACGTAAAATGGGGGTCCCGAGCCTGTGCGATGTCAGGTACTCGTTAAAGATCCCTGTCCTAATTATACCTAGATAGGCAAAATTTAGGACTCCCACCGTAGCATCGTCCGATTAGCCATAGCAGCATAAAAGTGGCGTTAAACGAAATAAACAAACAAACTAAAAATTACAAATATTGTTTTGATTTTCAGAACTGGTAAAGGTACAAATAAGAATAAAGGTTGATGGTTTAATTAGGTCGAATTAAATTTGAAGTATATAAACTATGCCTAAACACAGGCTAATTCAGGCGTATTCGGATAATAATGCAACGTATTTTTCTCATTAAATACCTAAGGTAAAAATCTATGAAGTCAATTTTTTAGACATATTTGAACGTTTTCTTCAACAAGCAATAATGTACTCGAAACACCCTGAAAGTTACTTTAAATATCATTGTTTTATAAGATCCTAATTTTTTCTAATGATAAAACCATCACTACTATTTTTCTTAGTTTGAATAGACTAATACGAACTAGAAAGTAATTTGTTATTTGAGATTATGAGATAATATTATCAATAAAATAAAAAAAAGTTACAGGAACAATCATAATCAATAGATACGATTTCGTGGATTTTTATGTCAATTTTCATTACATTTTTATCTCAAACTTAGCATTTTCAATACGTATTTCTGGAACATTCCCACATTTTCTTATTCTTAAGAGGTTAGAAGATGGTGCAAAGTGGTCGGGGATTGAAATAAAACAATTATAATTTTTCGTAAATGTAGGGAAATTTGGGATATTCGTTCTACTGTGCGGCGGTAAATATGAAAAGAGATCTCTTCTTTGGGTGAAACTAATAAAACAACACTAAAAAAGACAGTCAAATCCAAAAAAAAAAGAAAAAAAAGAAAGAAGGAATTATTAAAAATGAGTCTCCAGTTTATCAAAGGTAATCGACATTCGTGTATATTCGGATTAAACATTGAAACAAATACAGCTCTAGTAATAAACTTAGATATATAAATATCAGAGTAGAATGGCGAATACTGGCTGAAAACAAAAATAAGATAATCTTAACAACGTTAACATACGACTAATAAATGCATATATAAAAAAATACTGTACAGCTTAAACGGTAATTCTACTCTTGATTTTTCACTCCTAGACGTTCCGATGAGATTCTTCGTTTTATTTTTTAATGTAGACGCAATTATGGCCATTGGTGTACTAATTTTATTATAGGCTTCTTCTCGTTTTGTTTAGTTAAGATAAATTTTGTCTCTTGGGTTAAGGATAAATTTTATACAATTCAATAAACCGAATTGATTCGCTTTGGTTCATTTTCAATCTAAGCATCCCAAAGATTTGTTGTGAATCGCCTTTGATGCGGTCTCTTTCAGTGAGAATAGAACTAACTAGAGGAGCCTTCCCCTAGCTGGCAGGCGGGCGGAGATGTGCTCCACTACCCCCCACCCCTAACGGTCCCACTTTTTCTAGGGCGGGCCCTTACGGAGCACTGAATTTTAATTTATTTCTGTCTTTTTAGTAATATAACCATAATTGTAATTTTTCTACCCATAGTAATTGTTTTCTACTTTTTTATTATTATAATTATGAATAGTATTTTTCATTGTTACATATAGTAAAACATTAACAAGAGCACGAGAATAGAAATTATTCATGCATTTTTTATTGACCTTCGTAGTGAATAACTTTCTTCAGTTTTAATCTTATTTTTTGTTTCACTATTTCTTTATTATTATCTCAAACAATTTTTTTAAATTCTTATGGAAAAATAAATTTTACCATTGCTCTGAAGGGGCGAATGGTTGAGGTTATCTTCCTCACATATTAAGAGATGATCATTGCCTTAATTAGAATTAGACAAAATGAAGTTTTAGAAATATCATCGAGCTATTTCACAATATTCAGATTGAATCTAATTATTATGTTCGGAAATTATTGTGCTTAACTTAGCTAATTTACATTTCAGTATTTTTTTTGTTTCAGTCTCAAGTTTCGCAATTTTTTTCTTGCGGATTTTAATTATTGGGACGGGTTTTTTTCTGAATTTTCTGCAAGGATTTCTAGATTTTTTTTTTTTTTTTCTGTATGTGGTGGGTCTGGCGATAAGTCGCTCCGTTTACGGTTTAAAACTTTCCTTTTCTAAAATATAAACTTCAATTTTTTAAAAATATATATAAAATTACAAAAAATACAATTCCAAGAATTTTACTTGAGTGTTTTTTGACACCAAATACGATGGAAACAGTGTAATTTTTTAAAATAAGTTCTGAAAGGTGATGATTAATCAAAATCAAATTCAACAAAAACGTTGATTGCAAATATTGCTATGCGTAGATTGTTTCCAATTTTCTCTTCTAATAGCCTGGATCCATTTCTTCTTCAAGTCTGAATTCTTCGGATAACTATGAAGACATTTATTATAGTAAAAATGGGTGCTTTGTATTACCGAGATAGTATCTGTAGCCACAAGTAAAACATACAATAAATAGGTAGTTACGAATGAAATGTCAAATATACTTCAAATATACTACTTCACGATCAAATATTTTCATTTTTTGCTACTGCTGCAACCGAAGGCTACACACATACTCATTTTATCAATTTTTAAAGATCAAACTAACAAAATAAATAAACAAACCACGCTATCAATTGACAACTGACTAAATAAGGTACGCTAACCCAGCGCAAAGAGCTAGGAAAGGACCGATAGGAGTGGGGGTAAGGGACACCTCCCGCCTCAGCCGAAGGCAGCTTTATTCTATTATATTCTCACTGGTCTCTTTACCGACTAGCACGTGGATGAGGGTGAGGCGGCCAATCTAATCAAGGCCGAGGCAATGGTCTACGACATTCGAGTTTTGATTCGTGAAACTGCCTCGCCAAGAAAATTCTCATTACCTAAATCCGGCTTAAGGATTTTACCACTAATATAAATGATTTAGAGGTATCAAAATGAAAAAAAAAAAAAATTAAAAATACTCGTTTTCAGTTTTAGGACTATTGGTAGTATGTGGGCTGAGCACCTCCACCACCGACAAAGACCTGGAAGTCGTATACCAGTGGCCACTTCTTTCCTGGGCAGTTCCTCCAGGTTATCCTAGCGACAGGGACTTCCAAGCTGACCGGGCCTTCTTTAACAGCATCGAAGTTGGTTGGGACCGCATCTTCCTCACCACTCCCAGGATCTGGAAGGGCAATCCAGCCACCCTCAACTGGATACCCAGGCCTAAGGTTCAGCTACCCACCGAGCCCTCACCGCCCTTACAGGTAATTTCCAGCTACAGGCTTATTAGTCAGAAGGCAGCTGACTAATGAATTTTCATTAATCTTTTCAGCCTATTCACAAACATAAATTCATAAATTAAAAATAAGTTTATATCGAAATCTACTCATCGCATTGACATAATTTTGGTTACCAATGTTAAGTCTACATACTTACTTCCAAAATCAGTGATAATAATAATAATAGCCTTTTATTATGTCCATAACTCAACAAATAAACCATAATTCAAATAAATACAATAAAAATAAAAATTTAACATATCTACAAATAAGTCCACAATTATTATCATATTTACAAACAAAATTCTTCTGTGAGTTTGAACATGGGCCTTCCCTCAGGGAGTATAGGTCTAGACTTTCTCAGGTGACCAGCCTACTGGGAAGCCGGGTTCGCGATTTGGATCCACTTCTCTTTCCATTTATCTCTGTCCCTTGCCATTCTCCACCATAGTGGTCCGGCTTTCTTCTTAAAGAAGTCACTCCATCTTTTCAACTGTCTTCCTCTTCGCCTTTTGTAGTAATAGGGTGTCCAAACAGTCACTTCCATTGACCACCTTTTATCAGTTCTCCTTAAGATGTGCCCCGCCCATTCCCATTTTTGCTTCTCGATATGGTGAATTATGTCTTTCAGGCCAGTCTTCTCTCTGATGATACAACTCCTAACCTTCTCCTTCCTACTTATCTTTATCATATTTCTTTCTATTCCTCTTTGCCAGCTTATCAGTTTCCCTGTTTGGGCTTTCGTTAGGGACCAAGTCTGACTACCAAAGGAGACGGCTGGAAGTATACATGTATCAAACACTTTCTTTTTTATCTCTTTTGGGAAATCGTTTTTCATTATTGTTTTCAACGACCAGTACTTAGCCCAACCTATGGATGTTCTTCTGTCCACTTCCTTCCACGATTTATTTGTAAAAGAGACCAACTGTCCAAGGTATTTATAATCTTCTAGGTATTGTATGCTATGATTTCCAACTTTTATACCTACCTTTTCTGCGTTCGTCATTAGCTTTGTTTTATCAAAATTAGGTGAGAGGCCTACTTCTGTACATATCGCCAGTAAAGTTTCCATCATCATTTTGAGGTCTGCTGCATTGCTCGCCAACAAAACAATATCGTCTGCAAATCGGAGACAGTTTAGCCATCTTCCGTTTATCTTTATGCCGACATTCTTCCAATCTATACGCCAAAATACTGTTTCCAACACTAAGATAAACAGTATTGGTGATAGAGGATCTCCTAGGCGCACTCCTCTCCTGACTGCAAAGTTTGGACCGTTTCTTTCTGTAGCAATGAATGCTTCCATATCTTTGTACAGCTGCATTACTATGCGAATATATTTGTAGTTTATACCTATCGCTTGTAGGGCCTCATAGATAATTCTATGAAAAATGCTGTCGAATGCTTTTTGGAAATAAGTAGCAAATCTGTATTCCTCCGCTTTTTCAATGACTTGATTAATGGTCTGAATGTGGTCGGTCACAGGATACCCTTTTCTGAATCCAGCTTGATCCTCATTTATGAACACCATTATTTTCCCAGTGAGACGCTGCTTAAGGATAGAGGCAAACACTTTCGACACCGTCGAACAGAGAGATATAGGTCTATAATTATCAATCTTATTTCTACTGCCCTTTTTATGAAGCAAAATTATCTTGGCTGTCTTCCATTGATGGGGAATTTCTTCTAGCAACATTATTGAATTAAATAAGTTTTTTAAATGTTCTATCATAACGGTACCTCCTGCTTTTAACATCTCATTTCTTATTCCATCGGGACCTGGACTTTTATTTCTCTTTAGATTGTCTATTGCGTTCCTGACCTCTGCTCTTGTAATCTCTGGAACAGTCTCTTTGATATTTGCCTTTGGTAGTACCGGTAGTAGATAACTTTCTCTACATTCGTAAATTTTCTTGAAATAGCTCGAAGCTGTTGCTATCATAACTCCTCTATCTGTTATTTTTTGCGTTTTTTGATCTTTACTATCAAGAGACAAAAGCCAGTTTCTGCCTACGCTCAGTTCTTTCCTTATTTGTTTAGTTGAGCTGTTCCTGGAGATTATTTCGGTTATGAAGTTCTTCCTGTATTTGGTCAAGTCTTCTTTAATGTTCTTTCTTATTTCTCGCCATTTAGAGCTGTTATACGCATTGGATCTGCTTCCGGATGTGATTTAACTTCTCTTCTTTCCTTCAGTAACTTTAGGGTAGTTATTGATAATTTATTGTTTTTAATAGAGCTTTGTATATTATCCTTCTTTGGGCTAAAATGTTCTAAAACCTTAATCAGTATATCATAATTCTGATGGATGGTCTTTCCTTCCAGTCGGGTAGGTAACTTTTCCAAGAGGTATTCTGTAAATTCATGAGCTTGGTCCTCTTCTTGAAACATGGAAAATTTTCTTTTCACTTTAAAAGGTCGTTCTTTTTTGAATTTCTCAATAACAAAAACAGCTTTCAATATTCTGTGATCTGATTTGAAATTAAAATTAGGTATTACACTTACATCTTTAATATGTTTGATTTTATTAGTGAGGATATAATCGATTTCAAATGTTTGTCCCCGTGGTGAGCGCCAAGTCCATTTAAAAGCATTTCTTTTTTTAAAATAGGTGTTTCCTATGTGCAGCCTTTGTGCTTGAGCAAAGTTTACAAGGCGGCTTCCTCCGCTATTCCTTGTTCCATAAGTATTGGTGCCCATTATTTGTTCCTGTCCGTCCAGCCTCATCGCACTGAAATAATTTTGGTTACCAATATTAAGTCTACATACTTACTTCCGAAATCAGTGATAATTTGTATTTAAATTTTTATAATGTCCAATACGCATCATTAGTAAAATACTAATAAGTTAAATATTAATTTACTTCATCGCCGTAGGATAGAACATTTTATGTAAAATTGAACCGACGATTTGGTATAATAGCTTGGATAAATATAAAAGCTAATTTTTTAGACCTAATCGAGAAAACAGTAAAAAATAAATAAATAATTAACTAAAACATATATATTCCCAAAATTTAAGAAACTGCACGGACATGGGTGATACTACTTTTCATTTCGTTCTATATCTGTTTCCACGTTAACTCATACTCTGATAAATGATGGCATTTTATTTATTTGTGTTATTACCATATTATCGGTTGTTATCTCTAAATTCTCTGTTGTCTTAACAACTATGATTAATACCACAATGGGGTACAGTGTGACATCATGATTAGCTCTGGCCTTTTTTAATTTGACTAAAGTGTCTTTTTATTTGTTAGTCAATCTCGTTTCTCCCCATCTAAAAAGCTGTCATTGGACGTCATTTTGCAGGATAAATAGATGAATATCGAATGAATGTTTTTTGTAAAACATTTGTGAACAAGTTGGCTAGTGAAGTTTTGTTTTTGTTGGAAAGCTAATATGAAGATATGAAGTACATGAAGATTAAATTCTGTTGATTTTATATTAAATAATTAGAAGACGATATAATGAAAAATCCATAAAACGTCATGGCATCAGACGGCTTAGAATCGCCGGGGAAATACTTTTAAGCAATACCAATGCAATTGAACCTTTAGTTTGATAAAACGAAAAGCTTTTAAAAACACACATAAAACAAATGTTTAACAAAAAGCGAGGTAAAGATTATTTATTTTATTTTTTTCAATAACGTATATCTCGAAAACCATTGAAAGTTCGACAAATATGTACATTAATAATTTGATAGGAAATTTAATTTGCTTTAATTTTGATCTGTGGCATATTTTCCTAGAGATCACCGTTTTCGAAATTTAACCGAAAAACCCAAAACGGGGCCTTCTTCCCGCCCCCACCGTAAGCTCACCTCCCAGGAGCGGTAATACATAACCCGTAATACACTCAAACTAGCTCGCTAAATATGTGTTTTAGCAACATATGACGATTTTGGTATTTTCAAAGGGCTGGATTGGGCGTATTACGGAACTAAATAAAAATTTCATATATAGAGCCTGATAGTAAATTTAACCAGATTTTAGTTGAAATCTAGAATGCGACCACAGCCAGAATGCTGAAATGAGGGGTGTAGAGTGCATGAAGAATGCAATAATTTTTTACTTCAGAGCTTCGTTAGGAGTAGTTAAAAGGTAAACATACAAAAACGTACCCGCCCCTGGGAGGTGATTGGGTGGAGGAGAGGGGAGAAGGTCCCATTTTTAGGTTTTTGTGAAGTCAAAAAATGTGGTCATTTTTCATGCACTCCACACCCCTCATTTCAGCATTCTGACGGTCGTTTGTCGGTACTCTTTTGGCTATAACTTCGAAAATAATTGTCCTATTCAAAATTTCGTCTTTTCGTCTGGAAAATAAATTTGGTTATTTCATGGGACTGGATCAAAACTTATTATATAGGTCCTTTTTCCACCGTCGGCTCACCCCCCAGGGACGGGAACTTTTAGAATGTTTATCTTCTAACTACTCCAAACAAAGCCCTGAGCCCTAAAATAATCGCATATTTCATGCACTCTACAAAATGTTTATTGACTGGACTATAAGTTTTGCTCTTTTTAAGTGTTCATAAATGTTTATATCATATAAACTAAGTTTATATCATAAAATAAGTTTTTTTTGTAGATAACCATTTTAATTTTACATAAATAAACATTTACCTCCCTCATTACTGTTCATTTTATATTACATAAACTTCAAGACCTAAGTGCTTAGTAATCCGGAAGATTTGCTAGTTCGGACGGCCCCCTGTGGATTATCAAGGGCCTACAGTACATAGATTACATAAATTTCATTAAGGAATGATTTTATTATTATAAAATCAAAGCCGTATCCATAATACGAAAAACAAAGGAAATAAAAATCAGGCTTTTCTGAAATTGTCTTTGGCGCTGCACCATTTCACAGAAATTAAAAAACTATTCTGGAGAAAAGGAGGCACGTTCCGCCACGGAAACGTTGACAAAAAAATTATTGTGTAACAGAAACCCCAAATGCGTAGAGTTCAGTGGCTTTTGGTTGCTGAAATTCTGTCAGAGTTGGTTACCTCTAAAAAAGAAAAATACAACTAAACCAAATCACGTAACTAAAAAAAAAAAAAAAGAACTATTGATACACGAGAGACTTATTTAAAGCATATTTATGAACACTCCAACAAAATATTTGACTTATTCTCTTGAAACTCATTAGCATAATTCGGAGTTATTCGTAACGTGCTTATTCCTAAATAATTATAAATTTGTTAATAAACTTAGTTTTACCTACTAAAGTTGAGAACATATAGTGGGTTATAGCTTTAGCATTAATTTTTTTTATTTAAATAAATAATAAATTCTATGGCATCAAGAAATCAATCTAGCTTTATGTGTTGTGAAATGGAAAGAAGAATTGCTAATGGGTTTTAGTCTGACTAAAACCTTTGGTTCTGATATAGGCTCTATCATATGAACAACTATTTTTCTACTAATGTTTAATTATTATGTAAATTAGAAGATATATTCAATAAAATGGTATTTTTATTTTTATAATCTCTTATTAATATTATCAAAGTTAAACCCTAATTCTTGATATCTTTTCTTTACAGCTACAGCCTTGGCCAAAAGTATAAAGCACCTACATAAAAGTATTAGGGAATAAAAATAACATCAACCATTTAAAACATATATATTTTTTAATCGTGAAAAACACGATTTAATACTTTGCCATCAAACCATTAGCTTTTATTATCCCAATTAATGTTTTTGGCATGGAAGTAACAAGTTGTGTACAATCTTCTTTAACTATTCTTTCCCACTCTCCTTTTAATAATGTAAACAATTTTTCTTTGTTTGTAGGATTACGTTTACCAACTCTGATTTTTAATTTAGCCCACAGGCGTTCAATGAGAATGAAGTCTGGGGACTGAGGAGGCCAGTCAAGAACATTGATATTGTTTTTTTCGAGCCATTCTCTACTTTTGCGTAAAACGTGGCATGGAGCATTATCCTGTTGAAAAATAATATTGGCACTGTCATCAGGTTCAAACATTTTTTCAAATGAAGGCTCTAAAATTTGGATAAATATTTATATATATGTATCGCTATTCATCCTCCCTTCGCATAAACATTTCTCCAACTCCCGAAGCCTCATACAACCTAAATCATTATGTTTCTCCCACCATGTAGGGACAACACAATCTGGGTGATAGGCTTCGTCTTCTCTCCTTCGTACAAAAATTGCTCCAGGATTTTCAGAAATCTGTACAAAATTAGATATTTGCATGAATTCGAAAAAATAATTATATTCTTGCATTTGAAACTTATTTTAGGGATTTTTCGCAACTTTTAATTTCAATTTAAAATAACTGAATTACCTCAGCGTTGCTTACGTCTGGCCAAATTACCTTTGCCCAATCTTCAGCAGTCCAGTTTTGGTGAAGTTTTGCCCAGGCAAGCCTCTTTCTTGCGATTGGCTTCACTAAGCCACGGTTTCTTCCTGGCTTTACATCGCTTAAGACCTTTCTCTCCTATTCTTTTTCTTACTGTCCGAGCAGATATATCGACAGAACACAAGGTTTTCATCTCTTCAGCCAGTTCTTTTGATGTTTTCTTACGATTTTGAAGAGATGTTCTCTCAAAAAATCTCTCCTCACGTGCACCTGTTATTTATTTGTTTGCTGCTCTAGGTAGTGAGAAAAATGTGTTAAAGATCCGCTGTCTCATAAGTGTATATTGAACAGCACATAGTGAGCACTTAATTGTTTTAGCAATCTCAGATTGATTATACCCTTCCGACGACATAAAATCTTTGCACGTTCAATCTCACTCAGTTCTTTGAATTCAAAAAAGCCCAAAATGTAATATTTTTTGTAATATTCACAATTAAATATAACAAAAATATTCTCAAGTTAAAGTAAAGAGAACAGCGACTGTACTTAGTCCTTTAGTTTACATTACATTATTTTTTCCTCTGGCGTATCGTATGAAGTAGGGGGCAATGGTTAAAAATAATCTATTTAAAGAAAGTATTTTTGTCAACAAAACGAGTTTTGTGTGAAACAATGATTGAACAATTACTAATTAAAATTAAAAAGACAATTTTTCATGGTGCCTAATACTTTTGGCCAAAGCTGTAAGCTATTTTATATTTTTATAAATAAACAGTGCGTTAAAATGGTGTTACAATAAGACAATACGATATGTAATGTAACAGATATATGTACTTTAGGTTGTTCGATCAAACCAAAGCAAGTCAACTCAAAATTTGTTGTTATAATTACAAAAAAAGAAAAATATTAGAAAGCTTTTAAACTTATAAACAACAAATAGTTTTGGTTTTATAAAAAGTTCAAGCCAGTTTACAGAACAATAGAAGTCTAGTAAGGACATGTTAAAAGCATTTATAATATAATTACAAATGAACATATCAATTAAAATACAGATCACTTAGATATTAATAATCAATCAGTAATGATCCCTTCCAGGTAAACCATAATATTTTTTTTTTTAACAAAACTGATCACTATCTAATTCGGTTCTATCCCATCTAAATAAAATCTATTATCAGTACATTATTTTTAAACCATCTCTGTGTCCAATTCATATCCTCTCTTTCCAATAGGGATGTTATTGCCAGAGGTATTATTATTTTTCATGACGAATGTCTTAAAAGAGAAACACGTCTACTTTGTACTTCCGGTCATGCGACTAGAAAACCACAGGTAAAATGCTCTTTCAGTGATAAGTCTTCTTCTGACGAGGAAGTATTCGCTTGTATGCTGTCTTTTGGTAGTACACGAAGAGTACATCCTAGTAATTGATAATTTTCCTTGCTTTATGTGTATATGTATGAGCTTTGAATCCAGAATTGTTCTGGTACTTAACATTTTCCTGGTCAACTCAGATTCTGTAACGTTCTTAGAAGATCGGGTGGAATAAGTTCTCAACAAACACGGCAAAGTTTAATTTAGTATATGTGAATGCTCTGTAAAATTTAGCATTCTCTGAGGTTCAGATGCTCCTCGTTTCTACGCCAGACTGTCATTGGCTGGTGTGCAATAATTTTTTTTTAACCGGTGTTAAGTTCTCATTTTGACTTTAATATTCTTCTTGATTTTAGTTGCATTTGATAGCATACACTAGGGCTTTAAACTTTTAAGTGCTAGTAATAAACAAGTTCTTTCAATAATGAGCTTGTGTTGTTGATTTCACAACCAGTAAACAATAACTCTGAAACTCCCAAAATGTTTTGAATGCCTCTTATTATCTTTTAAATCAAGTAATTAATAATAACTCTAATATTTTGTCGCAGAATAAAATTGTTACTTCTGAATGCTATGATGTGACCAAAATTTCTGATCATATTTGTAAGGATTTCAATTTTATAAATTAGGTTACAACAAAATCATTTCTGATAATACAGGCTCACATTTTAAGGAAAATTATCCAGGCTTCTTAAATAGCACAATTTAGAGTGCTAACAATTGTTAGCTTTTCAAGATTCAACTTTTAAGGTGCAGCTATACTGGCACTAAGCACCAATAGTCCTACCGACTGCTTACGCACTGTTAAATGTCGAACGGCACTAGAACAGCTCATCAAGATTGGATGGAACACAGTGCTGCAGTGGATCCCCAGCCATGTAGGAATAACTGGAAATGACAAGGCCGATGACCTTGCCAAAAAAGGTGCTAAATCTGCCCAGCCTGCAGTTGCCACGACCTTAAGAGCAGCAAAGAACATAATCAACAGCACCATCGATGCCTATATTTATCTATTTTTTTCAGAAAAAAATCATTTTTTCTACCAGTTTATGTAAATTTTTGTCTACGTTTTAGTAATGATTTGACAAACCATAATTTTTTCGTTAATTATTACATATCTAAATCTCTATACAATGTAATATTCTTATTTTTTTTTTCTTGTCTCTGTGTTTTAAATTTCCTAATGATAGATGCATTTATATTTTCCCGTTGTTCTTACTACCCTATTGGTTCTGTGATAATTATTGTTCCCATAAGCTCCAATTAAAATTTCCATTATCTCTCAAAGTAACCTTGT
The DNA here is from genome assembly GCA_003667255.2 of Euschistus heros. Lineage (NCBI taxonomy): Eukaryota > Metazoa > Arthropoda > Insecta > Hemiptera > Pentatomidae > Euschistus > Euschistus heros. The sequence continues at coordinate 793,803 of RCWM02000078.1, read as the reverse complement.
CCTCTCTCTTTCCTATGTCTAATATACTACTGACCTGTCACGTTAACTCCCAATCCCTCCCAGCGCACTTCGATGAATTTCATGACTACTTTATCCATAACACCTATCATATCATTGCAGTTTCTGAGACTTGGTTGAAACCATATATTCCCACCTCTTCCATATCTATTCCTGATTACACCCTTATTCGCCATGATCGGACGGACCGAACTGGTGGAGGTGTTTGTTTATATGTTCGCAATAACCTAAGAGCAAAAATTCTTCTAAAATCCAGTTCTCTTGATATTCCACACCTTGAATACATGTTCACTGAAATCTCTTCGGAATCATTTTCCCTCCTTTACCTTATAGTTTACCGCCCTCCTCAGGTCAAATTCGACCCATCATTCGAATCATCTCTTTTTACTTATGTACCTCTGTATAATAATGTCATCATTGCTGGTGACTTTAATACTAACCTCCTCTCAGATTCTTCTGATAAAATGTATCTTATGGACTTGGTGTATTCTCTACATCTTTTTGCAGTACCTTTCCAACCCACCCATCACACCCAGTTCACAGATACGTTAATTGACCTTATGATTGTAGATTCTCAGAAAAACCTATTATCCTTCTCTCAAAATCCAGTACCTTTCCTCTCATGCCACGATCTCATCCAAATCTCCTATGACATATCTGTTCCTATCCTTATTCCTAAGAAAATATCTTGGAGAAATCTTGACCATATAACCCCAGATAGAATAGAATCCTTACTTGACGCACTATCCCATTCCTTGGAATCCATATATTCTTCCCCCTCAATTGACGAAATGGTGGAATGCCTAACATCGAATCTTTATACTGTCCTTAATCATCTTGCCCCTCTCAAAACCTCAATTATCCGACGACTACCAGCTCCATGGATTAACCCTGACATTAGAAATCTGATGAAGCGAAGAGATGCTGCCAGGAGACGTTTTAGGCGTACTAGACATTCAGATGATTATTCATCGTTTAAGCTTCTTAGAAACCTCACCCAGACCTCTTTACGCCGTGCTAAAGCACAGTATTTTCAAAATATCCTATCCCAAGCGCCTGACCCTAAATCTAAATGGAAAATTTTGAGAAAATTTGCAGTACCCAGTTCCACATCTGATAACAATTATCCATTCACTCCAGATGAACTTAATTCCTACTTTGCTGACCCCCACCCTAATGAACTCCCTGTAAGCACCTTATCCTATTCTATTCCTCAAACCCCTTTTAATTCTAATAACTTTTATTTTCTTAATATTTCCCCTAATGACCTAATTGATTCAGTTTTTAAATCTCGTACCAATGACCATGGTTTGGATCAAATACCTTTAAAAATAATCAAACTCTGCCTTCCTGTTATCTTACCTGCCCTGCTCCACATATATAATTTCTCCTTACAAAACTCTATTTTCCCTACAGCTTGGAAAAAAGTCCTTGTCCGTCCATTAAATAAAGTTCCTTCTCCTTCCTCAGTTTCCCACTTTCGACCTATATCAATCCTATCAAATTTATCTAAACCATTAGAAAGATTAGCACATACCCAACTCACCTCCTTTCTTGACTATAAAACTCTCCTTAATCCTTTCCAATCAGGATTCCGATCCGGATACTCCACGCAGTCTGCTTTGGTAAAAATTACTCAAGACCTTTACTACTCCTTAGACCAACAGAATATTACGATCCTGATCCTTATGTACAATCACATGAAGGATCAAAGTGAAAATAAGAAGTGGGAATGCAATGGGCAGACTGGTATTGGGCTAGACCGAGCCCAAGCTGTTGCAAACTTCAGACTTACAACTGGACACGACTATCTACAGGATCATCTTCACCGGATTGGAGTCGCAGACAGTAACATCTGCCCCCTTTGCAGCTTAGACAAGATGGATAGCGATCATCTGAAGACCTGTCCAGAACTTGCTGACGCTCTGATCCTGCCATACGTTACTGGGAGGCTAGACGTCGAATGGCTGAGAGGCTAAAGACTGGCGTTGGATAAAAAAAAAAAAAAATTTTAAGGAACATAAATAAACATTTACCTCCCTTATTACTGTTCATTTTATATTACATAAACTTTCATGTTCTTTTTGTCATATATTTTATAGTACAGTAGTAAATTTCAGTAAATGGACATTTAATAAAATAATAATGAGGAGAATTAATTGCCAATAATATAATTTTATATTAAAATTAATTTATATATATATTTATAGCTATATCGAAAAATCAATATTCTTTTTCATCATCACTTACTTCTTTGTTTCAGGCATATCCAAGTTGGGAATGGCATGCAGATGCTGTTACAGGGAATACAGGCAACTGCACTGGCCTTGTATCTGTCTTCCGTGCCAGAGCAGACAGATGCAACAGGCTTTGGGTGTTGGACTCAGGTGTTCTTGATTCATTGGTCACTTTTACTGTAGCTTGTCCACCTAAAATTGTTATTTTTGACATGACAACTGATCAACCTGTGAGGATATGTTCAATCTATTATGCCTTAATGTTGCATTATAAATTATAATTGTTCTTTGACTATTCAGTTATCTAAAACAATTAAGATATTGAAACTTATAAAACTTGAAGTATGTCAGAAAAAAAATTTTTCTTACAAGACAAATTTCAGTAAACTTTTAGTCAACTAAAATTGTATTTAGCTGGCATACTTTTAATAAAATAAAATAAATTATAAAAATGTTGAAATAATAATAAAATTTGGAAAGGTGGGGTTGTTCCATGGATAAGTTACTGAACACCTAACCTGGGACCCAGGTCCAATTCCAGCAGAGGCAGATAATAGTTTATTCTGTTATATCAGCTGAAGATTGACCCTGGGGCCGAGATACCCTCCTGGATACACTTTGTCTCAATTAAGTGGGTAGCCTTAATTGTAGAATAATACTGGAGATTAATGTGATCCTGGCCAAATCATATGCACAACCATTGACCAAGAAACAATTAAACCTCAGAATCAGATCAAGAAACAATTAAGGCTCTCTGTAGTTTTTAGTGGTACCTACACAATGGTAAAACATACACAAACTTGAAAACAAATTCTTAACTGCTCTTAAGATTAACTGGTCTTCATCCATTAAGAAGAATGGATAACTTTTCAATAACTTAGAAAACTATAATTACTTTAAAATAAGTAGGATAAAGACACCAGTAGTAGACACTATTGTGAGACTCCTGCAGTCATTTTAGTAGTAGTTCAATGCATTCGCCTCAATTTCCGTTTTATCCCTACATATGCCCAATAGAACTCTTATTGAACATAAATTCTTTTTAAAATAACTTTATTATTGATGTTAAGGTTGGTTTTATACAGTTTTTGAATACATATTTTTTCACCAATAGTAGACACCTGTGTACTAGTAGTAGACACAGAAACGCACCAGTAGTTGACACTTCATTTATCAAATACATTTAACTTATTTATCATCAAATATGCCCCTACCTACGTTTTTTTTTTTTTTTTTTTTTTTTTTTACAAAGGAACTTGGATTATAAATAATAAAAGACTTGAAAAATTAAAAAAACAACAACAATTGTATTTAAATTAGGAGTGTAAACAAAAAAAATACAAAACTTCTACTTTCATTTTTGTGTTAATAATTCATGTTTTTTTTTTTTTTTTTTTTTTTTTTTTTTTTTTTTTTTTTTTTTTTTTTTTTTTTTTTTTTTTTTTTTTTTTTTTTTTTTTTTTTTTTTTTTTTTTTTTTTTTTTTGTTGTACAGCCATTGCAAGCACAAGGTAATTTCACACAACGAAAACTAATTTAAATAAACTGT